>OY754330.1:76060978-76627505 GCA_963573305.1 Pyrrhosoma nymphula | reverse complement strand
TATTTCTCCCCTCCTTTGTTTGGCTCCGTGCATTTCATTCGTGCACCCGGTCGAGCAGGCGACGATACGATCCATATCGCGCGTCGCCGGGCGATATTTCTGCATCAAAAGGCATTATATTGCCTTCCAAATGTCCTTCTGTCGACGGCCAAGGTGACCTAAGTTGCATGTGTAACCGAGCGAAATGGACATTTTCCCAAAATTATAAGAAAAGTGTTATTGCGTGCGCTGTTATTTCAAGGAAGAACCCAAAATGAATCCAATGTTCTAACTTTATTTAGCACAGCTATTTGCACTTCCAGACGATTTATTCGTTGTCAACCGTCCGTCACTAACTCGTCTCCGAACACACTCACTCCGGTGTGTCTTACGCTCAGCCGTATCGTTGATTGTTGATTCTCGAAAGTCCTATTCCTCTCTTAAAAAGTTTCCGGGCTTGCTGGCCGTAACAGTATCGTTTCCGAACGAGTGTGGATCATTGAAAGCGTGGGAAATTGGGGCCGATGCCAGTATTGAATTCCCAACCCACGATACCCATTTACTATTCGCGGCAAAGGGGTTATTTCCAACATTCACATTCTCTCATATTAGTTGCTATGCCATGCGTTCGTAATTTCATGCTCACTGATTGGTGGTACTTAGCTCATTGGCTCATCTACGTCTCTTACTTCGTGATGTTTTTATTTTTTTACTTGGATCATTTTGATGAAGAGAAAGTCATGGTAATAGAACATGTCATTTCTGTATCCACCTTACTGATATCTGTTGGAATGAAAAACCTAATCCCTTCTTGAACAGTTTTCTTTATTATTTCTTTTTTTAGATTTATTTCTAGACTTATATTAGACTCAAATAGATTTTCTTATCACTGCCAAACCGGTAAGGAATACCTCTCATCCTTCCTGTTTATTACGCCAGATAAGAAGTTCGATTCTTGCATTAGTAATTTATACATGACTGATTTGCGAATTTATATAATTTCTTTCACATTGACGGTTTTTCATTTATCGAGGATGTTCCTCCGCGACTGTGCTTCATAATATATACAGGATTCAACTTTTTCATTTGTACTGTCTATAAAGTATTACTTTCACCGATTACATATTAGAAAAAGATTGAGGTAGAAAATATGCCGGTTATTATAACATGTTATTTTCAGTGCACACTGTTTCCAGCAATAGGAGCCGATTGCACCGTCATTTTCGTTGAACTAATGCATTTTGACCTCAAATTTTTAAGTGCTTTGCAAATAACTCAACAAATAATATTGGCTGGTAAATTATTATACTACCATTAAACTCCCTCGGATAATGCTGTTTTAAAGTTTTCTGCGAAAATAGTATTCATATTAGAAAGAAAATTACTCTTTACCCTAGATTTAGCAAGTCTCACGTTTATGACCATGCCATTTCTTGTTTAGTCTGCGAAAAGCAAATAGCGAGGATAGGTAGAATTTTGTGTCTCATAACAAACAGAGGAGACGTTTTTTGTAACTTTCTGTAAGTTTTTCTGCAGGTAAGTAAATTTCTTTCGAGTAACCAGAAAATGAATAAAATTATATTAAAGCCATTTCGCCTGAAACAACTTAAGCTGAAAACTTCGCACCATACCAGAACCAAATCACAATGCGCATTTCCTCGCATTTCGGTTAATTCATAGCGCCACTCGTTCCGTGCCTGATGAATCCATTCGAATTTCGCTCGCTATCATTCCAATATTCTTTCTCATGGTCAGTTGTGCATAATGTTACGTGCGGCATTGCCGATGCATATATTCGCTCAATCCAAATCTCTGATTCCAACCCACTTAAAAAAAATATTCTACCTCCAGCATATGTATATGCATAAACTCTAGAATATATGTCGTTTGCCGTTCCTTTCGTTACTTACCCGCGGGAAATTTTAATTCTGAGGTGTACACTTTTCCGAATTGATGTCAGCATCAAAAGGTACCGTAAGCGCTGCCATGCCAATGGAATTTGAATGAATTTTTCACGCGAAATGGACCGTATTTTTTCGCTAGCGTGAACTCGATTTGTACGTAGAATTGAGGTAATGGAGTGCGGAGCGTGTTCTGAATACAAATTTTCTTTTTTATCCGGTGAACTTGCAAACGTAAAATAATACTAGATATTCCTCTCGCTTCAACTGCGCCCACCTACATCCCTTAACCCGTCTAATATATTTACCTAGATGTGTATGTTAGGCATTGGTATTGATTATATTTTTCCTAGTATATATTTAAAACAGTTATTCCTTAAAAATTCTCATTCTCCGATTATTTGATATTTATAATTAGTTGTCAATTCTATTACAGAGCCTAGGATTGTGTCATGCTTACGAATAAAATTATTCAAATATTAGAGTACCTACGTGGCATCGCTTTTCCAAAGAGAAGCATCTACAGCAAAATATTCGACTTATACTATTCCCCGTAAATTGAGTTGTAGGTATGGTTTATTTTTTCCAAATAAATAGTACCTCTTTTTTTCTCATCATAGGCGTTTGTCCATGAAAAGTGCCCCGTTATATTTGCTATTTTAGAGGTCATATTACTATTTATTGGTAGTAAAAAGTCATAGATCAAAATAATGTATACGCATTGGTCTTATTATCGTCTCTCGTAATTATTCTGAATCTCGTTTTTGGTGTATATTCCTTTTTGCGAACATCATGGATTTAAAAATTTTGTTGCTGTAAGAAGAGCAGTTAAAAATGCGAGTATCGTTAAAGATCTGATTTACGAAACAGAATGGTGGATAGATAATTATTACCTGTGGTTGAAATACTGATCGTGAGATGATCATTTCATCTGAAACAGTTCATGTACTGATTGCCCTTAGAATAAAAGTGTCCAGTGATTTATTTACTGTGCGAGTCATAAATTGTGAGAGAGTATTTTAGTCTCTAATAATGAAGAATATTAGAAAAAGGAGTTGGGAAAGGGTTTTGTGGCGTTTGGTTGACATTGAGTGAAATTAGGCCTTCACATGCCTTTCTTTCATGTAACTCATTTTAGATCACATAAACACCCATGCCCTTGTAATTTGTAAAAAGTTAATTTTAAGACAGAACATTATAGTATTAATTCCTCTCAAATAAAGACGGAATTATTATAATGCCTTGCGTGGTGACATTTCCACCCATTTGGGACTCGAAACCGCGACTCCCGGGTTGGCGATTGGAAGTTACGACGCCCCCACGGAGCCCGGCGATGGATGAGACGATATGTGAGATGTACTTTGATGGTTAACTGTATCTTACTCTCAGTTTCTGTTGAGGCCAAAGACAGCATTCTTACACTTATCTGTGCGGTCGTCTATCCCTCTTATGTTGTCACTTTGGTCTGCTATGAAACTGTAAGGACCTTTGTCAGCGGTCTTTCGGGGTTTAAACCGGGTATTTAGGTCCATGGCGGCCAACGTTTCGGCGCTCACCTCTACGAAAGTCCTCTGCCCTGAGGACGATCTTCGACCCGACCGTCGAAACGTTGGCCATCATGGACCTAAATACCCGGTATAAACCCCAAAAGATCGCTGACGTACATCTTCGCCGGGAAATCCTGAAATCCTACATGTAGGGACCTTGCGTCTCCTTCGTGTTACATGCACTTGAATTACATGACGTATCCAATGCTATTAACGATGTCGTCAGTTAAATTTTGCTCTAAACTTTCGTTAATGCATATTGTTTGTTCTTCTCTTCGGTAGGTCGCGAGGAAGCGGCCCGGATGCCCGACAGCCCCGAGGGAGCCAAGCTGGTGCCGGCGGCGGCCGCAAAGACGCCCCCCGCCGCCTCCTCCTGCACACCCGCGCCCACATCGTCCGCCCCGCCCGGGGCCTCGGCCCCATCCGCCTTCGGGCCCGTCTTGCCCAACGGCCGGGCCCACTCGCCCGTGGTCCACAACGGCCTCCGAAGTCCCTCGCCGCCCACGACCACCGCCTCCACGACCGCCCCTTATTCCTCCTCTTCAGCCGCCGCCTCGTCCCTGGCGCAGCTGTCGCACCACTACTACTACCCGTCGCAGCACGGCGGTGTCCACGCGGCGGCCCTCTACCACAACCCGCTCTACCCGGCGGAGGCGGCGGGGGCGTCCGTCGGGGGCCCCACGGCCCTCTCGCCCACCGGGAGCGGCCGGCACCACTCCATCCAAGGACATCATCACCACGGTCACCACGGACACGGTCTATCCAAGGTGAAGAGGTTCCTCACCACGCTAGTGCAGTTTGGTGCCGACCTCGCACCCGAGACGGGCGAGCGGGTGCGGTCACTGGTTCATGGTCTCCTGGTGAGTGTCCCTCGTGCCCTGGTCATATTTTATCCCTGCCTCAGAACAGGACGATGGCCCAAATAATTGTGAATTACTCTAATATATATGGGGTCATTTGATCTCTGCGACCTTAAAATTTTTAACTAGTTAAAAATAATCATTTGGGTTTCACCACAAACCTACACGCAATTTTTATCGTGTGGTGCAATAACTCAGTGCGGGTATTGAAGTTGTTATACATCTAATTTTAACGTGAATGATCAATTGAGCTTAGCAGTTTATGGTCGCCTCGTAATCATCAGTGTTTAACTCGTAAGATTTATTAATTTCTGCCCTCCACTCACATCCGCTCTAAGCTTATTCTATCACATCCTGGAACTTCTTCTTTCTAACCTCTTTTTTTAATCATTCCTTTGTCTTTATTGAGGGAAGTCTCACTTCCCTTCTTTCTTCTACATTTAAGGAAGAATTGAAGGTCTTAATTTATTAAAAACATATTTTATTTAATATTTATTTATTATTTTATTTAATACATATTTTATTTTAGACCCATACTTGAAAATGTATGATTTCCTCGAGTTAAGCAAAACCGCAAGGTTAATACGGATTGGCCTCCGTAATAAAGTCGCGTGACCCATACAAATTCATTTCTGACTCGCCTACGCTGTGGCACTAGCGACAATTATACTGTTCAGAATAGCTTCTTGGGACTGAGATTGCTATTTGGAATGAGCATCGATGACCGATAGTGAAGAAACATCGATAGTTATAATCCGGTCGATATTTTTCCCATCGATAGTTTGTAATCTATGTTTTCACCCTACCGATGGTTTTTTTCCATGTTAGTGTATACGGTATAATATAATCGCGCATCAGCTTATAATCTTAATATTTGTGTGTTGCTGAACCAAGTACATTTTTACTAACCTTGCCCAAGCTATTTTAGAACCACACTCTCAAAATGTACTCAGCGAAAACCGTAATTTTATGTGTCGGTAAAGTAACGCTGGAATACATTATGCACATTAATTTCTTTCAGTTTATTGTTGTTCGCATGCGGCCATTACTTCATAAACGTATGCGAACGATTATGTATCGCATCGATTGTTCAAATCAATGTTTTATCTACGTTGATGGCTTAGCGACGATGGTCTTTTTATGTCAACTACCAACGGTTTCCTTTCGATGCCTCTCCTTAGTCGCTACCAAGGAGTATAAAGACTTCTCTATTCTCCTTGGTCGCTGCACTACTGCGGAGATGGCGTTCTCTCAAGGCCTCTGCCGGAACTTTATGAAAACAATGGACAATGAGAATGCGTTGCGGCTGGTGCAGCCTCCACAAGCAAAAGGTGGACCCACCCAAAAATGACTTATATGTCATTTAATGCATATTCTGCGTACTTGTAGAGAAACTTGTCCTCTATCTGATATGAATCACAAAGTGTTACCTTTCCACGCTATTTTTCTCGCAAATTGAACTTTAAATTGCATGGTGTTCAATGGGATAAACACGGGGAAAAATAATATTTCTCCGTAATAAAATCCTCTTTCGCGGATAACTATCTTATAGAAGGAAAGAGTCCCGAAAAATTGAATAAAAATAAAATATTGGCATCTTACCAACTTATTTTGTGAGCTATTAGCCAAATACTTCGATAGTTGAAGTCAAATGCGGTATTTCTATTGAAATGGTGCATCAATCGGCTCCTGTGGCTGGGAATAAGGGCTCATTTAAAATATATCCGCGAAAAAATTGCATTTTCGTACCATAATATTGGTTTTAAATAGGTAAATTTGGTCGTCATCGGAAGCAGGGCTTTTTTACCAAATAAACAAAATGATGGAAATATTTGTTTTGACTCGCACAGTCACGGTGGAAGTCAAAACAATATTAAACAACAAATTAATATATTTACAACCTTAATGCTATCAATATTCTGTATTGTTGTTCCGCTGGCATGGAAGCCATCGAGCACTCCGTTAATTTTACTCTCATCTTCTCCTCCAAACGCAGACGTGCACCATGAGCGTCGAGGAATTCCACCGCTCCCTGCAGGACGCCACCAACTTCCCTCTTCGACCCTTCGTCCTCCCGTTCCTCCGGCTCCACCTGCCGCCCCTGCAGAGGGAGCTGAGCGCACAGGCCAGGAACGCCAAACAGGTGAGCATCATCCGAAGAGATGGCATTCCAATGATCCAACCCTCGACCACGATCCTTGAAGTCCTTCGGAGCACTGGGGCGGAACGGAAATTTCACGGGGGAAAGCTGGGCATGTTTTTTCTATTGCAATTTCAACCTTTTTCGATTCGTGCGAAAGAAATTTTTTACAAAAATTCTTTCGGTATCTAAATGGAAATTCGCACAATGCAGTTCACCGAGGACGTGTTGAATACTTCCAGTATGATGAACGTATGTCGCTTTTTGTCAGTTAAGTTTTAATGGGTAAGAAAGTAATTTTTGTAAAAATAGTAGTTTTTCTTTCGATTATTTTTGGTAACCATCGCGTTTGGTTGCTTATTTTTACAACGTTTTGCCTCTCTTCCTGTAGGTGTCGTCAGATAAAGAATTTCGCTTGAATTCCACCCGCTATGTATAGTAGTTGGTTGCTAAGGTGCATTGTCAACGGAAAAATAATCAAAAGAAAATTATAAAAATGCGAAAACCTGAAGAATAATAGGAGCTGTTATATAACAACAATGTATGTACTAGTATGTTCTAGCCTTTACGTACCAGTTCAATTTTTATAATAAAGTCCCTGCCCTTTTCAATTAAATGTTAATGGTTGTTATTTTTATTTACATCTAATTTAGTTATAGATATATTAATGGCCTGATATTAACCTGCAAAAGATGAATTTCGTTCCATCGGCATGTGGTAACTCCATATCTAGCTTCCCATTATTGCTATTGACATATTCTTATTTTAAAAGTCTAATATTCAAAAGCATCTGGATATGGGCCGCGCTGAATTGCGTCTATTTCATAAAATATATAGTGCCGACTCCTTGAATAATTTAACTTTACTGAGCTTGTTAGGAATATGGACTTTTTTATACTGTACCCTCTGCATATCCTCAATCTTTCGCTTGTCTAGGGTTATTACCAATTAAATATCTAGATGTAACCACAGAAAATAATTTTTATTATTGCTCATCCATCAACGCTAAAGAGAAAATCTTTCACTGCATGTCAAAATAAACGTTTCAAACATCGTGAAGAAATACGAATGAGTGCATTATTTAACGAATTATAGTTCATAATGTTGTGTAAAGAAACATACTCTGATTGTATTGTGGAGTTAGAAACATTTTATTGCGCGTTGTGACTTCAGTTCGAGGTATAAAATGTTAATCGAAGCTAAACGAAGGTTCTAAAGTGAATTTCATCTTGGAAAAAAGTCCAATAAAGAACTTGGAGGGTGCTACCCGCGGCCGTGGTAGAGAAAATTATTGGTAACATTGTCCGAGCTTCCACCATGTTTTTGGTAAAACTCCCGGCTAGTGAAAATAATATACAATATACATGAAAGTAACATATGATGAATGTATTTTCAGTTGTCATATGCGCAGTTTAGCATGAAAAATAACTGTTTCACCCCCGAGGAAATGGGTCATAATTAGGGATAATAAGGTGCATTACTCGTGGGACCAGAATCTTTATGACGAAATACAATCGTTCACTGCAATAAAAGCAAAATTGTTTCTACAAGTTACGCGTCCCTTGTTTTTTATAAACAGTTTGGCCCTAATTCATTTGTCATGACTTTTCACATGCTTGAAACTTCACCGATTCATCTAATTGAAGGAGGAATTTATTCAGGCGTAGCAAGCACGAGTAAAACCAACAACGTTTCCCATAAAAGTGTTTCTGGTTCCATTCCAGTTTTGAATTATTCAAGACAAACAGATGTATTTACATTCATGCCTCATTTTTTCGGCTAAATAAGCGCAAAAACTTCTCTTCCGGTTGTTTTATTTGTGTTTTTAGTTTTATAAATCATTTCAGAACTCTTTTCGTGGAAATATTATCAGTCTAGCAGTTATATCCAGCTATTTCTTTTTTTATCTTTCAGTCCTCGGTAACATGCATTTAAATTGGCATTTTGTTATTCATATCAAGCTATACTAAGCAATGAGAAAAAATTTGCGAAAATGATTACCGAAGTAAACCGATTAAAAACAATGCCACCCTCTCCCTCTCGGGGGACCCTTGAAACGAAAAGGACGAATGTAAATGAGAGATATGCATGCATTAACGATTCGTTTAATCAAACATCTATTCAGCAAAATTTTTCCGAATCCTCCGACAAAACGTTCTCTTTTTGCGCGTGCGGCTTATTTCCCAACCCCTCTTCCATCCCCCTGCCTGCACTGGCTCCTCCACAAAGTCGTCGTATATTAACAT
Source organism: Pyrrhosoma nymphula (assembly GCA_963573305.1). NCBI lineage: Eukaryota > Metazoa > Arthropoda > Insecta > Odonata > Coenagrionidae > Pyrrhosoma > Pyrrhosoma nymphula. The sequence goes on along the minus strand of OY754330.1, from coordinate 76,618,832 downwards.
AACACTTGATTTTTTTTCCATTACCTCCCACCCTTTTTTCTCCCAACTCGACTTTCATGAACGCGTATTATTCTAAGCCAAACTTTTGTAGTTGACTTTAAATTAGACAACTCTCCCCCACCCGCCCACATTATTCCCTCCTCCAGCCCTCACCCCCTCCCCCACCCACACCCAACCGCTATTCCCACCCTCATCTTGAGCGTCGGCGGCTGGAGGCTGCCGTGGAAGCCCTCCACCACATTTTTTTCTCCCGAATAGACCAGAGAATATGCTAATTGAAAGTAAATAACCCAGTTTCGCCCTCCGACCGACGTCCTCCTGTTTCCCCGGTTCTAATTTCCCACCTTCCACCATCCACCCTCCCACCCTCCTCACTCTCCTTCTTCCAACCTCTCTGTCTCTATCCCTACCTCTCTCTCCAGTCTCTTTTCTCCGCACCTCAGTCCACCCTCAAATTCACCGTCCTGGGGGCCATTCAAGTATTGAGTAAGACGATTTTGGCCTCATTGTAACCCCCCACCTTCCCCATGTAAGACTATGTAAGGTTTCATGAGCCCCCCAATGTCCCCTCCCAGTTTTACGTAAGTTACGATACATTTTTGGGGCAATGCAAATAGATTAATATAGGTATATCGGTGATTCCGTGTCCAAGTGTTAAAATACTATTCTCACCAACTTCAGTTTTTAAAAGTTTTACACTATCATAGTCCAAATGGAGAAACTTAGAACTATGAATTTTTATCCGGATATGGATAACAGATTACGATAGTTCGGGAGTCACAGTGGGCGCTACTCGTCAAACACGTGACCTTTAAACAAGGCGACATGTCCTAACTAATACACTCAAAGGGTTGCTGGTACGTTTTTCTTTTGTTGATTATTAATTCAGGTGTACCGCCGGGGCAGTAATCCTACAAAGTAAGATTTTTCGTCCGACAATTATTTGAAAAAGTGATAAAAATATGATATTAGACCTGACTAAAACCTTGGTAAGATTGTCTTAGACCCCCTCGGCCCTCTGCGTAAGACAACGTAAGGAAATCTCAACACCCCTCCCCCCTTAACGTCTTACGTAATGCTTGAATGGCCCCTTATCAGTGCCTACCCATGGTTCCCTCCTCCTTGCACCTATTGCTCCGAAGTCCCTCGATTTCTCTTCTCCTCCCCGAGAATATTACTCTTCTGCTACGGCGTACGGATGTATTCGAATGCATATTTTCATCCCCCGAATTTGACTGTACGCCATGAGCTCATCAAATATGTTCCCTCTCCTGCGGAGATGCAGTATATCTGGCAACAACCTGCTCCTTACTAAAACTCGGTTCCCGATCAGTCATCGAAGTTAAGCATCGTTGGGCTTGGCTCGAATTCTAAGGGATGATCCTCCTATTCGTCCGAGTGCTGTTGCTCCTGTCTGCAAGTGGCTGACAGTAAGTGCGAAATGACTTTAGCTGTCAAATCTTGTTAAACGTAAATACTACTACAACTCGAGTATACCCCTATGAAGTGTAAATAGTGGAAAATTAAATGTAGGGTGTTCCACGTTTAGTTGACAGTATGGGTACAAATGGACATTCGTTGCCTGTGTACATCTCCATAAGGCGGGAGGTGCAATTGTGCCAATAGAAGCAGGAAAATTAACTTGTGCCATGGAGTGTACTACTTGTAAATATAAGAGTCTTCCTATATGCAATTATTATTTTCTGAAGTGATTAATTTTAAGCCAGCGCGGTGTTGGAAATGGTTGCCTACTTGGCCCAGAGGAGAACATACGTAACCTAAGTTTGGCAACAGCGTTCTACATCCGGTCCATACTGTCAAATAAATGTAGAACGCTGTATGCCATATGGCAGCAGTTAAAATAGTTAGATATTTCGTGAATAACACATCGCAGACATATATTTTTTTCCACCTTCCAACGCCTTCATTCCTCCTCGCCGCTTAGCAAATGATTTCTCCGCTCCGCTCTACCCTCGGAACCTTCCCTCTCCCAAACCCTGTTCTTAATGAGTTTGTACTCCTCACAGCGTTCCCTTATCTTTGGACCGTATTTTACAATCTTCCTTGTCTGTTGGCTCCTCTTATTCATTCTGAATAGGAACCTAAGTTATTGAAATTCGAATTGTTATGCTGCGATGCGAAGATATTATGATCCTAATTATATATACAGCATGTGCCAATATGTTTAGCCTGCTACTGTACTTATTACCTTTCCCTAATATTGATTGATTTATTTTAGTATGGTGGAGTTCCGTTTTGAAACCTTCGGTACTTAAACCTGTTGTTGGTCCATTGTGCTAGCCATCTCAATGAGTATTTACTCCAGAAGCCCTATGGTCTTACCAAATGCCTGATTGTCTCCAATGGATAAACTCCGATTTTTCTTGGGTTCCGGGAAGGGAGTACCCAGATAATGATTCCAAGTCCTAGCTATGTATAGGAATTTGCTCAGTAGACAGGATATGGTTATACCCTTGGTTATGGTGGGTCCTTATCCTTTTTGCACCATTAGCAACTATGCGTATCTTCAATTTCCATGTCGTGGAAATACTTCTTCACTCATTGCCAGTAGTGGTCGGTTGACAGACCAATCATTGTTCCCAATTTACTTCTATCTAATGAGATTAGATATAATGATATTATGGATGCATGGGGCTTGATCTCTCATTGAACTTTCTAGCTTGCCTCATATTCCCATGGCCACAACCTATCTACATACATATGTACAAGATGATAATCCGTCAAAAATGAAGGGCAAAATACCCAGGTATGCTAACCTTATTAGTACATATTTTATTTGTGCCAATATTGCGTAGGTTATTTCACTGGTGATGATATAATATCTTGAGGCCGTAATTAATGTTTAAAAAATTTGAACAACGGTGCTGAAGTGCTACGTTGTTGACGATAGCTACGTGGTTGCTATGCAAATTTAACATAGGAGCTTATGAGTTACAGTCTGTGTGAATTTTTTTAAAATGTACGATTTATCTGGGTCGAAAAGGTAAATAGGAAGTTTTCCAGAAAAATTTGAATATACGAAGAAAATGACAGCAAAACCAACGGTTCGGCCGTTTTTTTCCATTGTTGGATTTACCCTTTCCCATTCCCTCCGACATTGGCTTTAAGCAGTTTGATTTCTAATTCACTAAATTCTGTCAAACTCATTCACGCCAGTTTTAATGACTTTCACGTGACCTAGGAAGTATAAATTTGGGAAATATACCAATCGAGACCTAAAAACCGGTGAAAAAAATGGTGAAAACCCCGAACAACAACTTAGGATTGTTTTAGCCCACACTTTTAAACCTTTAGCCCAATAAGAAAAGCATTGATCTCGATGCAGGTATTTATTTTGTTTTATTTTTATTACATGGAATCCAGTTATGGGGTCATGATTTTCACTAATGGGTGGCTAAAAGAATGGGAAACTGACCAAAAAACTGAAGAGCAATTTAAAAGTTGTTTTCCCCTTTTTTGGTAACTTTTATCGCCATAAGTAAAGAATTGGGTTTTGTTTCTGTTTTTGCATTTTTAATTAGTTGCACTCAAGATACGATATTGAAACTTTCACATTCATGAAATACTTAACTCCTGTGTTCGACTTTCCTTTACCTTTCGTATTTTCCTCTAAAGTGTGTCTTGGCTCCTCAATCGTCCATTTCTACACAATTTCACCGTGTATAAATTTCAATTTCCTTGGCTCCCACAGCATGGACTCTACACGAGAACTTACGCCTGAGGCCTTTTCTTGCTAATGTTAATTGGTCAACGTAAGAACTTAGGAAATATTTTAGTTGGAGAATTTTCAACTCACCCCCTTCATGGGTGGTTAATGACTCCTACGTCGTAGGTATATGCATTTTTCACGTCGCATCAAGGGGATTCATTCAATTATTTCTGCCTCTTTAAAACTTTCCTCTTCCCGTTGAAATTAAATGGGCACCCTATCCTTGCGAAAACTAATTTCATAAAATATTTTGTTCAAACTTTCACTTAATATAGTATTTAAATTATATTTAATTTCTCTCCTCTCTTCTACCCTCTCTCCCCTTCACTTCCCCGAAACGGTCCCCTTTGACTCATCACCTTAGATTAATTGAAAATTTCAGATCATGTGAGTTTCAAAATGGTAAAATGGATATTATTGCCACCACACTATAAACCTCTAGAACTGATAGAAGGGTCAAAATAAGAGAGATACACTGCCGGACTGATTGGTACTAAAATTCCTTCTTTCCACGCACCATTTTTACCACTAACCACCGCACTAGTGAAGATAACAAAATCAGCGTGGCGCTAAAATATAACACATCGTTAACTTACTATTCATCTCTGTCCTCTCTCCCTTCATTAGATTTTCCCTCCCTTTTCATGGCTGGTGTCCTAAAACCCCCTGCCACACGCCTGTGCAGAAACTCGCAGGGTAGTACGTGAATGTAGAAGTCGATTACCCGACTGAAGGGGTGGGAGTGCAGGGGAGAGTATTTATTTCGGGCAGTATTGTAGAATGGGGGTTGCTCAAGCCATCTAGCCGACCCCCTCCCCTCTCCCCAACAATCACTTGCAACCCTCTTTCTCGTCGAATTTGTTCCACTTCCCCTTCCCTCCTTCCCTTCTTTCCAAAATTCTCAATCTCGTCATTTTCGTCTTTCGCGCCGCATTTCTTTCTCCATTGCTCCAGTTTTATAATTGAAGAAGTTGTTACCGGAAGGCTTGTAGTTGATTTGTGGACGGAGGCAAGTGTTGTTGGGTATTGCGACGGTGCCAGGTCTAAGTGAAGGTTTGGGTGCCTTTTGAAACAGCGGCCGGCGGCCGTAAATCTTGAGAAAAAGCTCGGTTTCGGAAAATTACACTTAATTTTACCTGATGCCAATGTCCCAAAGATATGACTTAATTCTCTGTTCCTTGTAGTTTGCTTAGGCAGGGAGCTTCTGATAAAAGAAACTTCGTTAAAACGCCCGTCTTTTAACCATATTCTATGCATGTAATGGGAAATAGCGTGGAGCGCTTTCACGGCTTTTTATTTAATGGCATTTTTTGTATTTTCGTTGTGTTCACAGGTTTCTGAAATATCAGAGCTTACTAAAAAGCGCTGCACGTGTATACTAAACCACTAAAAAAAGGTCTTAGCATAATTAGTTTGTGGAAGATAGATATAATAGGCATTGATTAATATTTGGTATATATCAATTCATAGGCGAACAAGGAAATAATTTTAAAGTGGGAAATTGCCGAGTAAAATCTGAGTCGTGTGATATTATAAATTCACACATTATGGTGCAATAGTTTCACAAGATAACAGCAACCGAACGTACTTTCAGGAATTGGAAGGGGTATCTATTGAATGAGAAAAGTTAATAGCAGAATAAATTATTGTATTTTAGTAGCCAGTGCAAATAATATTTTAATGGAGTGGCCCATTTCCATTTATAATAGCAATTTTGTTTTAACCATGAAAAACATTTCTAATGCGATTCAGTCAGACAAAGACCTCAGATTTTGAAGGCTTGTTCCAGTTTTTCAGTCAATCCAATGTAATTTCTAACTATCTAGATATGAAATTGAAGTGCTTTTTATTGATTGGGGTTTTCGAAAGCAAAAGGTCTTCAGAAATGTACCTAAAGCAACCCTATGTATCCGGTATAAATTTCACCGTCTATTTAAAACAGGATTGAAAGTATAAAAGGAAAGAAAATTCCCGATTCCCTGCCATGATGATCATACTCTGCCGAGTTTCCATAACCAGAGATTTCACTCGTTTCTTCGTCAGCGGAATATTTCAACCCTGGGGATATTTTAACCTCCTTGGATTCGGCAAGGGAATCGGGGGAGAACTATTCCTGAAAACGGAAGGTCATCAATAGGTCGCCTGTCGGAGTGGAAAAGGAATGATCCTTTTTAGAGTGGATGGAAGGAGAGGGAGAGGATGAGGCGCACCTGAAAGCAGGTGATATTTTCTCGTTGATCCCTCCAAAAAATCTGGATTCTACCCCCGATAATAATCAATCTTTTGAAATATCTCCACTCTACATTCCAATTGCCCTGTGGCAGTTATTTGTCGAATATATTAGGTATTATATTCCATTTCGATGGCCTTTGACTGGTGTCTAACAGTTCAGTTGTCGACATTTTCTGGGATATACCTAGCTTTCATCTCAAGCTGGTCCTCTCTTGCCATAAATTATTTCACCCTCAGTCTTTTTATATTTTATATTTCCCTCGGAACCATTGAAAAGTCGTGTTATTTCTCTCCCCTTCACCACCCACTCACCCAGTCTTCCCTCTATTGCAAACTTCAAATTCTCTTTTATTTCCTTTTAGTACATCCTGCATTCCATTTTCTTACTTTTGCCTAGTCTATTTACTCTAATTCCATGTCGTATTAAAGAAAATTTATGAAAAAAAATAAATATTTTGGCTTGCATGCAATAGATTTTGAAATTATGAGCACAAAGCTCTTACAGCCGTGCCAAGCCGCAATTACGAGTCTGCAATTTCACGCAGACCCGTTTATATCGGGTAACTAAGACTTTTTTGTCTTCCTTTCATACCATTCTGGTTTTGTCTTCCTCCGATGAGCCTTCATCACAGGAAGGGTTTATCTACAGCTTTGATGAAATTGATGAAAATGAAAGCGTTTTCCATCTCTTCGCGCACGTGATTTTTATTTCGTCTCACATACTCTTTCATTATTTTATGACTAAAATGTGGTGTATTGTTTTAATACGTTTACACCATGAATGTTTGAATTGCTTGATGTACTAGCTTGACATCGTGAACGTCATTATTAGACAAAACAGTGTTTCAGTCGTTCAGCATCAAGTAGTGTTTTATTCTTCAAGAATATTCCCCACCAATAACTGATTTGTAACAAAAAGTAAAATATGACTGCGTCAGTGAGTGTTGTGAAATTTATCATTGCGCACGATTTCTTCTTTTGCCTCACATTCTTTATCCATCTTAGTTTTTTCTTTCCTTCTCAAAATCCCTTCTCCGAATAATTCGGTCCTGGTCTCTGATATAATTAATAAATAATCTAGTTCACTGCATCTCGTAGCACACGTAAGAGAGACAGGTACTGACTGCCCACATATGTGTGTGACATGCAGGTGAGTGCTCGGAGATGGGGAAGTTTCAGGAGACAGGGTCGGTGTGGTGGGGGGGGGGGAAGGAGGGGGGGTGCAAGTGAGAGGAAGGGGTAAGACGCCGGTAAGGAAACTATTTGGTGCGCGGGACGTCCCTCTCTACAAAGGGAGTGTAAGAGAGGGAGCAGTCTCGGAATGGGATTAATAAAGGAATTAACATGAGGGAGATTTGCCCCCATATTTCAAGGGCCGAGACCTAACTTATCTTCCCTTCTCCGTCTAACCCTCACCCTTTTACCCCTTTTCCCTACCCCCCTTTCTCACTCTCTCTCCCTAGACGACCCCCGACCCCCTTTCCCAGTCTCCGTACCTTTTCTCAACCTCTCGGAACCCTTCCTCCTCCGGCAGGACTCGGCCGCCTTTTCCAACTTCCCTTGCACCCCACCTGCCACCCACCTCCTCCCCGCAACTCCTTTTCCGCCGGTAGCCGCGCGCGGGGGGATATCGTCGGTCTCTGACAGGTCCCTTCTTTATTTCTTTCGCTCCGTTTTCTCATTAACGAAATCGTGAATATTGATATACGCAGTGTGGCGTGCAAAGGATTTTCTTTCGGGAGGCCGTGCTTACCATTGTAATCAGAAATTGCTCCGCGGCGCGCGCTTTTGTGCCCTGAGTTATGGATCCTCCGCGCGCTCAGGGTTTTTTGGCCGAACCCGCGATCGTGGGGACGCCTAAATAATCCGGTTCATTGGCACCGTGTGGAAGGGGAGTAATTCAAATGTGTATGCAGTACAGTTGTAAAGAACGAGAAAGGCGACAGTTGAGAGGTTCTCGAGCTTTAGTTATTGAAACTGCACAGCGCGGTTGCTTGGTTTCCAAAGTTTGCCAAATGAAATTTTATAGACCAGTCATCTGAGACGCATTTCGTAATCCATTCTCCTTTTATTTTGGTCTACTTTCGTCAGGTTCATTTATACGCGCGTTACTCACAGGAAAATTAATAAAGAGGCTCTAAGTGCTTAAGATTCTTAATGCGCAAGTATTAAGGGAAAATCGTAACTATTTGAATTGAACCCTGCCAGTGTGAACTCAGTTTATAATCCTATTACAATAGCTTTTACTATTGTTTATGTTAGTGCAATTTTCTAAACTGTCCACTGCTCTTGTAATTCATTTCTTTTTAACTTTATGATTATATGTGAAATGATAACAATGAAAATTTGTTCCCCTTAAAATAGAGAAGTCTATCGATATTTTCCATCCTTTGAACAGACTTTATCCCATAATTCTCTTTTTTCAGGATCGTTATTTAGAAGCAGGCATCTGCGGGTAAAATTGGTCGTTGCTGTTGGACTCTTGAGATGTTAAGGCATAATATTCTTGAACTGTATCCCATAATCTTGTCAAATATTCATACGAGTTTTGACAGTACGTTCGATGTTGCTAAAATCTCCAATTTCTTGTAAAAATTCATGATGCATCCTGCCTACAGTAAATTGTGCTAATTTATTGAGTAAATCATTTTACTATGCGGTAAAATACATTTTAATCTCAGGCTTAAATTGATTATTTTATTTTTTGTCATGGATTTATTCAAGGTAATTTATTCATATTCTTACATCTTCGTAAACGTTTTAACTTCGAAATGATACTCTTTTTAGCGCCACTCATATTTATATCTAGCTGAAGTTGATAGAATAAAATTTAATTTGTTAGAATTCATTTCTTCATTGAATTTTTTTCATAGAGACTTATGATTTGTGTTTTGACTTCAAAATAGCACGTTATCTCTTGCTTTACTGCAATCATATGGAGTTCTGACGTTTACCTATATTATGAAATGCCTACTCTAATTATATCGGTGACGTTTTCATTGACGTGAGTGATGAAACTTTTCAATTCTGATATTGTTATCTTTTATGATTTTTTATGAAATTATGAAAATTGACTGCAATTGAAGAGATGAATGCGAAAGAAAACAAAAATGTGAGAACGCTTCATTGATGGTGGACCAATTTTTCATTGAGGAATTGGAGTTTTGTGGTCGAATTTAATTTGCTGGCATTTGTATTGAGCGACATACAATAAATAATCTAATTGGCCCTGGATGTTTTTGTAAGCTTAATGTAATTTTAATACAGGTGTGAGTACAGTGAATATAGTATAATCATCACTCGAATAGAATTTCAAGGTTCAAATTGCCTTCTGTGCGATGTTGCGGCGGCGCAATACAGCCGAAAAGTTATAAATGAAATTTCGTTGATTTTAGCCCTCAAATCCATTTAATTATGAAGAGGGATGTGAATGAAATTTGTTTCTCACCGGGCTATTCTTCTTTAAACTTTTAATCAGAACTTCATTTCCCCTTTTGTTCCTATTCACATGGACCCCAGGCAATGTCATTTAAATATTGAATACTAATCCCAATCCTCTACGGCCAGATTAACATATTCATCGAAGTCAATCAATCAGCTGCACCTGGAAGAAGTCAGCACTCGTTAACGTTCCATCACGGCCGATTCTACTTTGAGTTTGCGTTAAAGGATTTCATAAGAGCTAAATCTCATTTATTACCGTTGAAATTATTTGTATTTTAATCAGTATGCTGTAAAAACATCAATAGCGTAAGCAAAAAGTTATGCTAACCGTTAAATTTTCCTTTTTTTAAATAAATGGGCATTTGTGTGTAATGAGTAACTATACGATCATCAAATATAATTATAATGAATTAGAAGAACATTTTCTAAACCAATTGAAATTTCTCGAAGGTGTATTTGAGGGTCAAATATTTGCCAAGATATATTTAGCATAGTTTATTACTGCAAAATTTAAATTGCTATTGATAAGTTATAAAGAAAACTTGCACGTAAAATTAGTACAAGAAATGAATAACTAAATCATAATATACATTACATTTGGCAAGCAATGAGTGATATTTATGACCGCATATTGGCAGTTGGAGTTTTTTCCGGTAACTTAAGAACCATATCGATATTTATAATTTAAGCGATATTCATCAGTCACAGTTCAAAAATTACTTATGTCTGTTGTAGATTATTTAATATCTTCATTAATTCTCTGGCTCTTGTCGTGATTTTACCTAATACTGAGGAGTAAAAGATCCTTAAATTTGGCTAAAATGGTTATCAATTGGAGAAAGTTTAAGTCATAATCACAAAAACTTATCTTTTAACTAAAAATGTTAATATTCAATATGCCAATAGAGTAATATTTAATTGCACAAGGCTAATGCGTAATAATTTTAAATATTAAGTTTATGACAAGATAGTGACAATTCACCGGCGTTTCGGTGTTTTTTTCAACACTTGTAAATATTGGGAAAATCGATTCAATGTGTCAAATTTCACAACTGCAAGTATTATGAACCCCTATAGAGAAAACGGAATCAAGTTAAAATATTTACTGTTAGTATGCCATCATTTTGTTCGATCACGCTCTTCCCTCAATTTGATAGGTAAACATTCACGCTTTAGTAAATAAATGTGTCTTCACACGTCGTGGGAAACGTTGCCAGAGAAGCGAGGCGGGAGGAGAATTGAAATCCAAAGCGAGATTATACGGAGATCGGGAGAGACGGGTGGAGAGGATGGGAGCGCCTCATAGTTCATAGAACGGGAAATTCAGTCGCAATCAAAGAAAGCGTAAAAATTGCGTTAATTGCTTCTTGGGACGTCACCGAGGCATGGCGCCCTCTCTCTGCGAGACATTTACCTCCCCCCCCCACCTCACCTCCACCCCCCGCTTTCCCATCCTTCTCCTTCAGGGGTCTCCCGGAGGGGAGGGAGCGATGTTTGAAAGGGGAAGGGGGAAGGGAGGGCAAATGGCAGGGGGTGAGAATTTTTTTATTCTGTTAAGGGTGAAAGAGAGCAGGAATTGGGAAAGGGTGTGGGGGAAGAGAATTCTCTCTCTCTTTCTCCATCCCCTTCTCGCCATGCGAGGGGAAGTCTCCTAAACATGTCTTGCTCCTCGCACCGGAAACCCACCCTCCCCTCCCTTCAGTCGGGCAATTTCTTCGTTCTTTTGTATTAATTTGAAGCGCGCGCACCTCGGGCGGGGACGTTTGAGGAGGTGGAAGACTCCATTACCCCCCTCCCCCCCTCCTACTCTCCTCCCTATAACACTCCCTTCTATCTATCCCTTCTCGCGCAAGACCCGTTTTATAACTTCCCTCTCCTTTTGTTCGACGAAAAAATTTGAGTTTTAAATGAGCCACCATCACTTCTCTTCCGTTTATTATTCTTTCGGCAGCGACTCTGCCGAGGAGTGGGGACTTTTCCTCGCTTCCACCTCACGGCCTCCTTAACGGAGTGCCTCTGTTTGTGTGTGCCTGCAAATGTGCACTTTTGCCCTCTTTTTTAAAAACCTTCCTGACACTTCTTCTCTCGTATCTCGCTTTGATTATTCCCCCTCCCTCACACACCTAATCTCAAACCCTTGAAATGGGAACGTTTTTATTTTTTTTTCATTCTCTCTCCGATTGAGTCGGCGAATCAATTTCGATCGAGCGTAGAGTTTTCAATATTTTTCGCGTGACGTTCTCCTTCATTGGTTTCTCCATCAATGGTTTCTGTGAATTTCTTGGTCTCCCTTTATTTCGTTTCATTTTTCAATTGCTGCATCTAGTCGGCATCTACGTGTTTCAACAGTAAAGGCACCCATATTTAGATGGCTAATAATCGCGACTAATGAAATAGGGAAAGGTATTTTAATAAAGATAAATGTCTACGTAACAGCAATTAATATTTGATAAATCCTTTTTTCACAAAATGTATATTGAATAATCTTCTTTCTTTTTGTTTATCATGCTTTTTAAAGGTTAAGTATTCAAGTAACCTTTGATTAATAAGCATTTGCTCACTGGCTAAGAAATGTTACCTAAAAGTAAGTTGTTCGTAGAGAAAAATAATTTTTTCCCTCTTAGTCCTAATTAAAGGTAATTTCATTAGTATATTCTGGAGTACTATTTGGTCAACATATTTTATTTAAAGAATTAATTAAAGTTTTCATCTATTGCTTCATCTTCAGCATAATATTTGTCCCTTGAATCTTAACAAGCACCCCTGAATTCTATCTGAGGGACAAAGACTTTGTGCCTGCTTGTACATGCACTTCGTCCGTTGATGATCCCCTTTCTCTGTACAATATTATAATCAGACGCCATCTTTTCCTACGCAATTAGTGTAACTTAAACATTGAAATCTAGCCTATGGTAAGAATGTAGTCCAAGTATGATTCATATTTTTTTCACTTCAATAATAAAATACTTTGAAAATCTATATTTGACTCAATTTTTCCAACAAGCTACTATTTGAAATTTCTTAATAATCTAATTTGCTTAATCCCGCGTTCCAGATTCTTTTAAAGGTTCAACAGATTAATTTTCCCTCAGCAGCACTTCAGTAACCTTGAGAATTTCAGGCATTTATAAACATTGATAGTATTTAACCCTGCAAGTCGTTCTAGAACTTGGTTTGTTTCAAGGAAGCACATTCGAGTAATTACCAATGATTTAAAAATCTATCCATGTAAGGCTTTTTTTTCGTCTTTCAGGCATTTATAAACATTGATAGTATTTAACCCTGCAAGTCGTTCTAGCACTTGGTTTGTTTCAAGGAAGCACATTCGAGTAATTACCAATGATTTAAAAATCTATCCATGTAAGGCTTTTTTTTCGTCTTTGCATAAATAATATGCATTAGTTTCGGTTTTTTCGATAGAAGAGGTTAGAAAACACCACCTGCGAAAAATCTGCGGCTACAGATGGAAATTAAATCTCTCAACATCATTCCGTTAATATTGATTTCTTATTCTCTAAGGATTTTTTTTTTCAATTTATGTAGGCTCAATTGATTCATCAAATTATAAAAATTTCAAGGTTTTTAATGGGTAAAAGGTAAAATATCGCGATGTTTATCTGGATTTTTTCGTAGTAAAGCCCAATTTTTTTCAATTTCAAATCTATTTTCTCCTCTCCTTTTGCGTTCTCCGTTATTCCCGACCAAAATGATTCCAGAGTCCCTCTCTTGCTAACTCTTTTCCATGCCTGCCTGCTTTCCGGCCCTTTTGCACCCTGACCCGCTTCGCGCCTCATCTGCACCATCTTCTCACTCTTTTACAAATTGCCCCCGCACTTGTCTCCCATCATTTGAGACCCAGCCCTATGTCCCCTCTCCCCGCCAACCCCGATGTTTCAGCTCCCTCCCACCAGTTCTCCCGCATCCTTTTCCCATCCGACTTTCTCCCGTTACCTCACACGCACGCACCCTCCTCCACACTCCTAATTTCAACCCCTCAAATGCCCTCTTTCTTCCTCTCTCTCCTGGATTTTGCAAATCTCTTCGAAAACTTCTTCTTTATAGCTTCAGCACCCCTACCTAAAATCATACTCTTTTCCTTTCCCATCCTCTTCTGTCCGTAGCGACCCCACCAGCGCTAATACGCTACGTCTACCCACTCCTCTGACTCCTCTTCTCCCGCCGCTGCAACCTCGGAGGTAACCGGCGAACCCCGTCGCCAATCTCCCGCGGTAAAGGGACTCAAACCTTCCCTTAGTTTTCCCCCTCCTCTCCGAGCCACGAGACCCCTCGTGATTCGAATGCAAATTGTCGCTAATTAAACTAAGTGTTTTGGGAAGTGTTGAGGGGATGGGAAGGGATTTTTTCCGCGCGTAAATGGAAAAGGTGTGGAATGGAATGGTAGGGCGTGCTAGTGTTTGGTGGAGGCAAGATGGTTGGTTGAGGATGGGAGGTGGGTGCGACATTCTTTGGGGGCGTGTTACCGGTGCGAGGGAAGAAATGGCGTTTTTGGCCGAAGAATCGTGTCACAGTTGTTTTGGAGGCGGGAGAATTCGGTGAAAGGGTGAAAGTCGAAGTTTTGGTGAAGTATGGTGCACATTTTTCAGGGAAGGAGCAATTTTTTTCCCTAAATTGGATAAGTGCTCCTTTTAGTGGAAGATTATCAGCGTATTTATAAAATACTTTTACTGGTTTTTCTCTAATTTGATCTTAGGATTTTGGAGCGATGTCAATCTTCCGGAAGAGCCGGTGGGTTCTCCTGCGTCAATCTTTGTTGAACTCGAGCTTTCGCAACTTCGGCAGGCAACAACATCAGGAATTGTTAGCGTCGTTTTTCACTGTTTGCCGTGCATTTTGTTTATGAACGCGTTAGCATCAACGTTGTAAAATTGTTTTGAAATATTCCGGTGTATCCAATAGTGCGAAGTAGTTTTTTAAGTTTTTTTATCCAGGGATACGATAATATTACAGGGTAATTTAAACCATCTTCGCACTCTCAAGCTGAGTTAGGTCAGCAATATAAAATGTGAAAATAGCAGATGAAAAACGTTTAAGCTTGCTTTTTTTAGGTGCACATTTGTAGGTAGCTCGGAATTTGTAGGTGCACTAACAGTTGAGGTTATACCGCACGGACTACCCTTAGAAAAATATATACTCATACTGGAGGAGAGATTCAAACCCGCGTACTTTTGGTTAAGGCATGGTTTATGTGAGTCTATGTGATATACTGCATTTAAAATCTATATTGTGTTGACTCATATTTGACAACTCTCAAAAAATGCTATGGGTATAGTGTAAAACTTATATTTCTCTGTCACAGGCGTCAAAAATAAAATTAAAATTGTAAAATTTATCCGTATTTTAATATGATCTCTTTTAAAAATAATTTCACTCGAATTTCCAATTCATAATATTTCATGATAAACGTCTTAATAAAAATTCTATTGATTTATCTAAATTGAAAGGTAATTTTCGGAGAATTTTTCTCTACACGCAATCCTTCTCATTATTTTTTTTATTGTTCGTCCATTTGGGAAAGCTAAAGAGACCGTTGAAAAGAATCACTTTAGTCGTTTACATTTCCTTGCGGAGGAAGTAATTTCTTCGCTTTCAATGCTTTAGTAATTCTTGCCGCGTAATCAACATTAATAATAGGATATCGCTTGGAAATTAATTTTGCCGCTTTGATCTTTCTCATAAAAACCGCTCGCGTTTATGAACGGAGTTTTTCCCGGAATCTCGGGGAGAAACTCGCGGTGTGGAAATTAGTTCCTGAAGCGTTTCAAACGTACAAATCCTTTGAAAATTTATATTTGATCGATGGAGAGGAAAAGAACTTGGCCGATCTAATTTTCCTGCGCGGGATTTCAGTCACTTGTGGACTCACAAATTAACCCGTCTCGTCGGCCCCACCTTGCCTCGTAGTCCCGCTTTTGTTGTCACCCACGTTTTTACGGGGGTCATGGTGTTTAATGCTCGCTCAATTCGTTGGAATGTGATTAGTTCTCTTTACTTCGCTTTTTTCGCCATATTGCATTGTCATTCTTCCTTTATTGTCATATTGATAATTGCCCAAGCTTTCCACTTCACCCTAAAGGGAGTATACCGACGTGAGGCTCTTAAAAGTTGATAGCAACGGCTAAAAACGCTTTCGTTTACATTGTGGTTTTCGGTCTCAAGCTATTTCACTCCGCATGCTCAAAATCGCCTTATATTTCTCCTTTCTTCATTCCATCTTCCTTTTTTTTAATTCGTCAAACCAAGTGTTAAATGTTATTCTCAAAAATGTTCATATCTTTCTTTTTTTCCAGAGTCTTATTTGCGTGTATATGTGATTTATCATGACTGTGAAAACTTACATTGAGGAAGCATCAGCTACTAGGCTGTATTTTATATATTGTGAGATTGTTAATTCATACTTAATTATCTTACTTACTCTTACTCCCAGGGCCATCTATATCTTAGGCGATATTTAGCCGCATCAACAAATCCCCTCCACCTGGATCGATCTTCTGCCTCTCTTTCTGTTGCTCCAATTTTTTGCATATCTGTTCTCACTGAGTCCCACCATCTTAGTCGTGGTCTTCCTCGGGGTCTTCTTCTTCCTTCAGGAATCCCATTTAGTATCTCCTTCAGCAAACATCCCTCCTCTTTCCTTAGAATATGTCCAGCCCATCTGATTCTTCTTGCTTATATTTCACTTGTTATGTCTGGATGTTTCTATAGATTCCTGATTTCTCTGTTGTGTTTTTTTCTCCATTGTCCTTCTTCGTATGTGGGCCCATAGATTTTTCGCAATATCTTATTCTCGAACACTATTAGTTTTTTTCTCATCCTTCTTCGACAGCCTCCACGTTTCGGATCCGTAGAGTAGTACTGGGGATATTATTGTTTTATTGAGTCTAATTTTGGTTTTGTGCGACAGGGCTTAAGAAGATAGAATTCGGTTGCATGCATGCAGACATCTGTTGGCGAGGTTTAACCTGTTTTGTATTTCTGGCTCTACCGTGTTGTCATTTGTTAAAATTACTCCTAAATATTTAAAATGGTCTACTTTTTCAAATGCAAGACCATCTATTTGTAGAGGACCTGTATTTATATTTTGGCGTCTTGAAAAATGCATGCATTTAGTTTAGTTTTAGTTTGACGACATGCATTTAAAGTTTGTTACATAAAAACCTGTTATTTTATTTTGAAACAATTGGCTAGGTGAAAGAGGGGACTCATGAGTACAGATCTCGTCCCATAAAATAAAGTTCTGTTCTGATCTGATAAAATCTGTTCTTGCATCTACCTTTTAATGTGAACTTAAATGTAGGGTTTAAAAAAAAAGTGTACTCCACGCACTTTCTATTTATCCCTGTGTCTACGTGGCATTTCACTTGTTTTTACCTTTTTCTCTTCATATTATATTTTCCAGCTTATTAGGTCTTTTAATCTACTCGTATCCACCATCTTCAAATTTTAATTTATGTATAATTCAAAAACCCTGAAATTAATAATGGAATATTGTATTTAATGTTCGTCGTCTTCGATCGGTTATTTTTTATCGAGTCTCTCCTCACTTAAAATATTTCTTTCGGTAACATGGTTTTCCACGTTTTTCAATCATAACAATCGTAGAATTGAGTTATAGACGCTCCAACTGCTAAGGTTATAACGCACAGCCTTTTCGAAGACCTTTGTGCCTGATTAATTTACCCGCCCGCTTTTATCTTTAGACAAACATGGCATCCGTGTTCTTGGCGCGATTCAAACCTACGACCTTTGGGTTGTCAGGCAAACGCATTACTTACCTTGCTTTCGAGGCAGGCTCGTTACATTTTGACATTTGATCTCGTTCCTAATCAATTTTTGCCGCATTTTTGGCGATAGTTTAGGTGTTTTTTATAGTCCGCTTTCATCCGCGTTCAAATCTTCTGATTCTCGGAGTTTGCTGTCATTTGTGTAAGTAAAGTAAGCCGCGTCTCATTAAGGTTATGGTTAACACCTTTGCCTTCCGACACATTGCCTATCGCTCGTAGTTTACCCGTTTCATGCTTTCGGGCGACGGTAATTGTTTTGCTCCCAAGGGTTTGCAATTTCGGCCCTTCTCATGGAATCCCGAATCCTTTTGTAGCCGTAATGGGAAATCATTCCGGGGTGCTTTGTGCCTGATTAATTTCCCCGCCCGCTTTTATCATAAACGCCTATTAAGACGTGTTGTCGATGTGACAAGAGACCTTCTTTAAAACCTGGTGCTTTTGAAATCGGGTCCTTTCAAGGCTTTATGATCTGTTCCTCTAGCAATTAAGAAATGTTGTTACCATTAGGCATCCATCTCCAAAAAGTGTAATTTTTCTCCCTAAGACATTGAATAATGCCTCAAGCGGTAATGAAAATTTTTGTTTAGCTCAACCTTTCTCTGACTTTGAGCCCTCATTGAGCAAATGTTAGAGTTTTAATTAGTCAGGATACCTATAATTTTGTAATTCATTTCATTTATCATTCATATAAAACGCCTTTGGCGTACTGTGAATTCGTTAAAAATAATTATTTATAAGACTGATATCCATCACTTCTCAGGTATAATAAATAAAGCGCAAAAATCAAGATAATGTAGGTATACAGCTTCAAGTCTGTAAAATCAGATGAAACAGCGGAAGGATTATTGATAATATGCAAATGGAGGGCCTTTATAATGGAATGAATCTTAGCCTTGTCAATTTATAGTTACCGGGATGGAAATCCATGAAAATCATCACTTCAGCAGGGGTTCTCAAAGTATCTACATGTCTTACCGGAGAACTGATGCATATGGCAACATATTTTCAAAATATCACTGTATATAAATTTATCACTCTGACGCAAGAGTTTAGCTCGTTTATCGCATCCTTTGTTTTCCAATAACAACTCCTGTTTAACAGATGTTATTAAATATATTTTTTTGTTATATTTTGACACAATATATGCGGTCATCCGAATTCTTTCATAAGATATCAAAGTAAATTATTTCAAACCCTTGAAAACCTCACGATGCTGGCCTTACTTCCATATCTCGAGCCAGTTAAATAACAATGTTACCATTAAAAATGTGCTGTGTGTTAATATTTTATTGTGAAACACCTGGTCTCCTTTCTCTCGTCACATTTCAGTACCCCTTAGTGATCACGGCCAAAGAGATTCATCTTCTTCAATTATAAGTACCCCATACTCAAAAAAGTGCCCCAAAAATGTATTTTTCAAAATGAATTCCAATGCTGTATGGCCATAGACACCTTTTTGCATACTCTAAACTCAAGTTGTCCAAGATGAATTGAGATGGGCCTATGTTACCGTATGTTCTTACGTTCAATACTCTCAGGACTTCGGGGCATTTGTGGTGGCCTCTTCTCCAATTCCCCCACCCCCTTATCATTCTATGGATTGCATGATTATTGAAAATGCAGATCAGAAACTATTAGACTTTTTCGAAACCTAGTGTTGGAGGAGGATGCTGAAGATTAAATGGAAGGATAAAATAGTAAATGAAGAAGTATACAGAAGAATAAAAAGGACCATATAGAAAAGAAGAATCAGATGGATTGGGCACATCCTGTTGGCACAATGGGTGTGTGAAGAGTATAACAGAAGGAAAAATAGTGGGAAAAGTCCCATGAGGAAATCGAAGAGATAAATATGTACATGGACAAAATAAAGATAAAAGTACACAAGAAGAACTACCAGGGAGTAAGGGAACTAGCAATAGATAGGGAAGGCTAGAGGACTGCAGTCAACCAATCTTAGGATTAAACGACCAATGATGATGACCCTGCTCCTCTTGCCCATCATACCCTGCCCCTCCCTTCCCGTTTCTCCCTCCTCGCAGTCGGCGAAGGATGTGATTTCACATTAAATCGAAAACTTTGGACAGGGCCGAGTGTTTTGGAGGCGTCCCGGTCCATGGGTGCGGAGATGTCGGGTAGGAGGCTGGCAGCAAGAGTGGGGAAAAGAGATTAGGCTCAAGGGAAAGGTGTGTGCGTGGAGGGGGGGACAGGATAGGGATGGAGACAGGGAGCAGGGTTTGCCCTCGGGGAGAATCGGGAGATTTGGGTGGGAGTGCCGGGCTGGGATAGGTGTCGGTGGAAGAGGGGTCTTCAGACGGTGCCGTCACCCCATCATGTGACACTCCCTGTTGTTCCCAGGTCGACTCTCTGTGCCTGCATACCACGTCGGCGATAGTATACCGTAGGTATAGATGAATGCAGAAATACTTGCACGAATGTGTGAAGAGAATTGAGTTGTTGGGTTTGCTATAGTACTGGCTTCCCACCCCTAGGGCCTGGGTTTGAATCCCGGCACAGGCGGAGATTTTTAGTGGAATCCCAATCCCTCCCTGGGTGTCTTGTGGAGGACACTTACTGTGTACTGTGTAGTACATCGTTAGTCGAATGAGACAAACTACCACCTACCGCCTTTTCTTAAGAGCTGGCTAATGCCGACGCCAGGTTTCTCACCAATTTTCCTCCAATCCGTGAATATTCATCCCCGTACTAACTTACCCATCAATTTAAAAGGCGCAAATGGCTTCAGTTGTCGGTCACTTCCTCTAAGAGCCAATGAATCCGCGATAAGAGCATTATTTGCTTGGACTGGGATTCAAACCCCGATCCCCCGAGTCTGCGTTTGCTGCTTGAACCAATTGAGCTACCCGTGCGAGTGTGTAGGTGATTTTCATTAAAGTTGCAATGCTTTGAATTCCTACGTAAATACATATCATATTTTTACAACCCTAACCTGCTTCTTACGATTTCCTTCTGTGGTTCGGCTACTATCCCACTTCCCTCCGTTTTTTCCGGAAAGTTTTTTCTCTTTCTCTCCCTTCTTTTAATAACTTCAACACGCCACATGCTCTATATATCACCAGCTCCACACTTCCTTTCCCTCCTTTTAATTTACTCTAGCAGCCTTTTTCCCACACATAGCATACCATCACGTAAACAAAACAATATTTAATCGTTGCAATCCTAAGAATGTGGTATAGAGTGGTTGTCCTATCTTCTCCCCACTTCCGGTATCAACGTCCCCTTTTTCCTCGTATATTTTCTACAAGCCATCTTCTCTTGTTTCCCTCTAACATTAATACAGAACTCTCTCGACATAGCGACACCTTTCGAAATAGTAAGGTATTCGAACAATAACTACTGTTGAATTAATGGATATGCAATGGAAACTACACACCAGTTTAAATTAAATGAATATTTATTACCAATTGGAAGACAAAGTGAAATTAATCCAATCAATAAAGTTAAACACAGTTAAATTATTCCTTGCTATCGATTTGAATGAATTAGGCTTCGATGGAGACGGATTCGGCTTTAAAGAAATGCGTCAATTCCCTCGGGTTATCGGCCAGAGTATTACAAGCGTGCTGTACAACAACGGACATTTCAATTCTTACCATTGTCCTAATTCTGGGATCGTAAGTTTCAAAGCTGTCGAGCTATAGAGGGTAGCACCGCACATGGCTGCAATCACAAAAAAGTCAAGCTACTGGGAGTGTAGAAGTTTTGAGAGGTTGGACTATTGAGAGAGAGCTGCCCTCCTCTATTCATATATTCATTGCAAAATGTCACACACATCGACTTATATCTTACCTTTCCGAGGTCGGATCTCAGTTGAAGTCCTAGTATGAGTTCAAAATGGATTCTTTTGTATCAACATTGGCTCCCTTACTGGTGAAATTTAAGGAGCTCCTGTACTATTCTCTCCTGCGGAGTCGCAGTTGGAGATAGTAAATGTTCTCTTTCCAAAATATTAAATTCTAAGCAGTGCAGAATAATTTATCCCATAAAATCAACTCTCGTGTCAGTAAGATAAGGCTGAGAATTGCTCCCAAGGCTCCTTTCTTTGCCCCTTTGATGCCACTTCATTTGCTACTTCCACTGATGAACATCTTTTACGAACAAGCTTATTTTACCTGATTTTTTCCGAGGAATGGCTTCCGGAAATTATAGCTGCATTTGCATTCTGAATTATTTTGTTTGTATTTTAAGCTATAAATTGAGGGAGAAACCTTCACCTTGAATGCCAATTTTCGTCCAGTTATCACGTGGGATGATATACTAGAATTATCTTAGTTAATTTACGCAGAGGTTAAAGACTGTCTTTTCATTTAACTCCTCTATCATATACATGCGTTATTTCACTCATAGTATGCATCCTTAAATTCGCAAAGCGTAAGGGACATGCTCTTTATGGGGGAAGCCTAGATCTTCAGCTGTACAGTAATCAGCTCGATGCGTGCTAGCGATCGGTGAGCATAAAGCGTATCTTGTACTGAGCTCTACTGTCTTGTTTTTCTTAGTCAGTTTCACAGCATCCGGCGGAGGGCAAGGCGCGACATATATAACGTCGGTAGAAGGGTAGAGGAGGGGCAAATTTACTTGCGGAGTGTGACTTAGACCCGCGCAGAAGCAGAGATGGCGTTGGAGGGGTTATGATGGAATGTACGCACGATGTTGGGAATATTTATCGAGCTTTTTATTTCTGTGAGTGAGCTTAGGATCACATTTCCGAGACACCCTGTGACTTCTCTTTCCCACTCCATAAAGTCCTCCTATAAGAGTGTCTCCCTCTCTTCTCCCCCCGCATACCTCCGCTCTCTAAGCACAGACTCTCCTCCTTCCCCCTCTTCCTGCTTCCTTGCACTGTCTCCTTGAAAATTTTGAGACGAAAAACCGCATGGTATCTTCCCCTCATCCGCATAGCCCTCCTCCACTGCCACTCTCTCTCCCATGCTACGCCATCTACCATGGGGGTGCAGCAAGGCTTTAACCCCCCTGTCCTGTCCGTTCCTCCATCTTTTCTTTCTTTCGTTACTATTTCAAGATTCCTTTCATACTCCCTTAGTTAATATTGCTTAATAACACCGCCTATTATCAGCTCACGAAATAAAATATTCACAAACTGGGAATAAAAAACAAACAGCCTGATTTAACCTTGCGGAATCTCTCCTCCTGGTGAGAAAGAGACGCTCATAAATTGTAGCTGTGGTTGAATCCCAGGCTTGTTTGGTATAAGCGTGTTTGAGCGTGAGGCAGTGATGACGGTGAGGAAGCACCCCCTGGCCTTGGGCCACAGGCTCATATTCGGAAAGGCTTTGGTTGTCCTTGGAAAAGATGAAGTTTGATCAAGGTCACCCGTGCGTTACCAAAGCATACTTGGTCTCCGCGAGGCACCTCTTTCGGCAAGGTTAAATTCCACGCTTAAATTTTTTATACCCAAGTTGAAATCCCTGCAGTGGTGTAGAATTTTCCGCGGAATCCTGATCGCCAGTTGACGGCTGTGTGGAGAGCTGTTCAATTGAATTAGTCTGAGTGGGACAGTTGACCCCTTGGAACCCTTCGTTAAGAATAGGCTTATGTCGACGTCCGGTTTCACTCTCCACCCTTCCTCCTGCCCGCATTTGATCCTTCCCTCACCAACCTACCAGCCTGTCATAAATGGCGCAATGACCCGAGCTTAGTGTCTCCTCCCTGAATAATCGACCTGTTTTGAGCCAAGAACAAGGGTAAACTACCATCAACTATTCGATATTAGTTTGTTTAGTGCTTTTTGGGGTAAAAATAAATATACAATTTCATTTTATTTTAATAAGACAGTATATCATTGTTGGGTCCAAATTTACATTAGGTCCAATATTGATCAATACATGAAGTTTCCTAAGGGATAACATCCTAGTCTTCCTTCACAGCTCATGTGTACGAGGAGGCTTGCGATCTCAAAGTCGGATTAAGATGATTAATAGGTACAATTGTTTGAATAATAAATCAGTTTGACCTTTTACATCTTATATAATCTGAGTGCAGACCGGTTTAAGTTAGCTCGGTATCTATCACCTATTTTTTTAAATATTTATTTCTTAGGAAGGATGATTACTATAAAATAATTTCTTATGAGCTAACTAACAATAATCTATTTTTGTGGAAAAGTACTGCGAATTTTAGGTCCAAAGATACAAAATAATCTTTATAGACAATGTTTGTATTTTATTGATATTTTAATAAGAATTTAGGAGGTGTTTTATTAGTAAATCGTATATTAGATGGGATTGCTTGCAAGACATGTATCCCCTATTCAGTGAGGAAGTGGGCAGAATTATTAAGGGGGAGGATGCTTTACTGCTAAAACGGATGGTTCCTGGGGTGTTCTCAGAAAAGGCGTATTTCTTCGGCTCTCCTCTCTGCTACAAAGGGTGTGGAAAATAGGGGCATGGGAGGGAGTTCCAGGAAGCACATGAGATAGGGTAAGCGGGGAAAGGAGTGGACGGGGAGTGACTGCGGGTGTAGAGCGAGAATAAAGATGAAGTATTTTTTTACACTCCGGATGCGGGGCCGGGCATACTTTTTCAATTAGAGCTCCCATTTCGGGAATTCCGGTACACGGGTTGTCTCAGCGCGATTCGTTGGGAGCGGGTCGCGCGGACGTCAAGAAAAGTTCCTCTCCGTCTTTTGGCTCGCACCAAAAAGAAACTCGTGAGACAATTGGGAGGGACGATATCAAGCGGGATGTATTTTTTTCCCGTCCTTCTGTATCTTTGATCTTCTCGGAGCAGGGAAAGCACAGCTCTGTATCGTCAGGAGAAACGAGCAAGAGCGCTATCTCCTCCAGT
Source organism: Pyrrhosoma nymphula (assembly GCA_963573305.1). Taxonomy (NCBI): domain Eukaryota; kingdom Metazoa; phylum Arthropoda; class Insecta; order Odonata; family Coenagrionidae; genus Pyrrhosoma; species Pyrrhosoma nymphula. Next base: position 76,594,797 of record OY754330.1, on the reverse strand, counting down.
TCTCAAAAATTACTATTTCTTTGTCCAGATGATTGGGCTAATGAAAAGATTGTTCATTTGTTCGCAATGTTCTACACTCTGATTGGCTTACCATTGCTATCGCATGATCGTTGCTCTAAATCAGTATGATTATTTTTTTTAAAGAATCGTAATATTATACACGCTGGCTAGCTACCTGCCGTCATACTTGTGACTTATCATTGGAAAAGTTCCGCGCATGCGAACTCTCTCCGTATCACGCACTGGGCCAGGTTCTCCATTTATGCCGACGTTTCAATGCACAAATGGCTCATCGTCTTCAGGAGCTCTGAAGGCGATGAAATAGTCGTGCATGAAGGCTCTGTGTGTAAACCGTGAAATTTGCATCCCTCAAAATTCACCGGGGGTGCACTTGAACTGACATAAATTACGTACTCTTTAGTGTCAGATATTAATTTAGTTATCTTCCCCTAATTGAATATTGGAACACGATGTGTTAACAGTTACAGTTGTTCGAAAAGTTACGCTTACAAATTTACACTACTGCGAAATCCTTACTAATTCTTAATTATGGGCGTATTTTCGTTGCTGGAAAAGCGGCAAATTTTCACCCTTATTCTTCGTTCTGTATTTTCTTTTGCAGACGCCGCAGCAGTACTTGAGGCACCACGAGCAGGTTGTCCTGGACCCGGCGGCCTTCTCTCCTGGTGAGCCCTCAGAGATCTTCCACCAGGGAGGTGGTGGCGGGGGGACTGAGGACGGCGTCTCGGCCGCCCCCGGGGTCACCACGTCCTCCTCGTCCAACTCGGCGGCCACGGGCAAGAGGAGGCCATCCTCGGAGAGGTAAACGAAATTCTTTGGCGACCCTCCCTTCCTTTTTTAGTTTTTGTGCGGTAGACTTTATCATTCAAGATGCTTGCTCTCCACTCTTTGGATTCCGATATTTTGAAGCCACAGAAAAATGTTCTTCCGTTTAACATTGCTCTAACATTTATATTTGCTGGGCACTGCGTAAACTACCCTAAATAGAGCCTCAAGTAGTTAATTTAATGAATCAACTATAGATCAAATTTTTAAGCAGTACTAGAACTTCAACAGGCGTCACCCCCCATGTAGATCACGAACGGGTGAAATTCACCGTGAAAAAATCATTCGCGTGGACTAGTCTTTGAACCCAGTTCCACCGCCTTCGCTCTGGTTGCTTTAACCATGTAAGCTACTCAGGAATTCTCTACCATGGTGCATTTCCTAGAGGTTTTGAAGGAACAGGATTCCCTAATGTTAATATATCTGTTTTAGTTAATGCATCTTATTTCTTTCTGTCGATGACTTATATTGTTGAACAAAGGCAAACTAGTGGCTAAAATTATTTTCGGCAACTAAACGGGAAGCTACTGATTTATTATTAGCAAAAACGGCTGTTAGTATAAAAATCAACGGAGTTATAAAATGTATGTAAATAGAAAGCTGAAATTTACATTTAATCGTAATTTTTTTGTTGTGATGGTGTCATCTTCCATGTTATGGAGCGTACAGGTAATCAATCAGGGATCTTGGGTTAAAACTAGCTACTATATCCTGCAGAGAAACAGCAGGCGGCTTAATATATTTCATCTTCTGTTTTAAATGTGGCTAAATATTACGAATATTTTCTTGAAGTGATTGAGTTTGGCTACTCTTTACTGATTGCTTGTAGAAAATAAGGACGATTTCAATCTTTATATCGTCAAAATATTCACTTATCCAATTTTAACTCATCAGAGGAAAAAATTGTTTTCAAACAGCCTGAAGTCCTTCGTTATTACTTCATGCATTTCAGCAGAACTACATGAAACAGGTACTGGAAATTAACGAGCAATAGAATAATTGAAATACCTGTCCTCTGATAATCATTTCTCAAGAATCACGAAGAAAGACATAAAATGAGTGATCACATTTTTGTGGTGGCCAGAGCACTGGATTTGCTTATCGAGGTCCGTAGTTCAAGTCCCGGTAGGGATGGAGATTATTTTACAGAGGATTCCCGATCATTACCCTGAGTCATGGTATGGGCTTTTCAAATGAAGTACTCCGTCCTTCGGTTGGGATGCAAAACCGTGGACCAGCCAGCTGTGGTCCGCGTCAGATATTTCCCCTACCTTCTTCCATGTCACAAGTCGAATTTTCTTTTTCATGCTGCCTTCCTAACTTATGCAGCGCAAATGACCTCGGGTGTTAGGTTGCCTCCCGAAGTAACTGACCACGAAGAAAAGAATTTCTGATAACTTAACATTTTTACAATAAATGTTCGGCTCAGGTTAGGGATCTCCTATTGTAAGCGTCCTATTCTGGACCCTCAATAGACCTCACAGCCTACTTGGGCTCAGATCTTCGGGACGGTTAATTTAGGGTACCCGCGCGGAAAAAACCTCAAGTTGACCGCATGTGATGTAATTGGAACTTTATAAATTGTCAGAAATTGCATGATGTAACCTTATCCGATGAATTTTTGGTTTAGAGAATATTACGCTCGTCGTACTATTGTATTTCTAGATTGTAGGGTACAGTTTTTCTGATTATTTGTAGAATTTTGTTGCCGGAGAGTTTGAGATTTGACACTTAAGGAAAATTTTCTTCTTTATTTTTTTCACAACTCTCGGTTGCATTTACCTCGAGACGACTCCTCCTTCAATCCACAGCGTTTCGACGTCGATGAACAGAAAGTAACTTTAAATTAAAGATTAATGCAAATTTTCAACAAAAGCACAGGAATTTGTGCTCGCGCGCATGCATTTTGGTCATCCAGGTGGCCATCGACAGGGAGGGTTGTGCGTGCTTACGAGATTTCAATACTCCCTATCGATGGTCACCTGGATGATCAAAATGCATGCAAATGAGACCAAATTCCTGTGCTTTTGTTGAAAATTTTTATTTATCTTTAATTTGAATTTACTTGTCAATGCTCTCTTCTCGAATAACAGAAAGTAAAGCACTTGGGGGAAAAAATGTGTGCTCGCATGGGCTTTGGCAGAACCGTTTTGGCGCTTAGCGCCGCTTTTTCCCAGCGCCCCCCTTCTCTCCCCGCCCTCTAAGGAAGGCGCGTCGGCCGCTCGATAATTCCCATCCGCGGGGCAGAGAGATGATTGAGTGAAAGGCTTCGGCTTCATGCACACACAAGCGGAGCTGGGGGGGGGAGGAGGTGGGTGTTGTGGGAACTAGACCACCTTCCCAACACCCCGTCTTTCTTCCCTTGGGTCACTTTTATATCCGGATACGCACTCTTGCGGGGTGGTGGTGCACAGAACAGACCGAGGCTGGCCGTCTATCCACCCCCCCCCCCCCGCCTCGCCCACCTCTATCTCCAGCTCACACACAGCACACCCGTTCGTTCTCTTACTCCGTGCTATATATCTCCATCGGACGGACCCCTTTTCCTTTCCCACCGCTCTCGGAGCCTTTTGTTATTTCAGCGATAACGGAAAATCTGTCGGGCTCTGTGAAAGGGGAGGATCGGGAGAGAGAAGTGCAGCGATGCGGGAGGGTTGGGTGGGATCGGAGGAGGGAGGAGGTGCAAGGCTTTTGTCAGTTAAATTGCCATCCACGTCGAAGAAGAGTGCATTTGTGGAGTTTCATAATTGAAGAAAGGTGCTTTCTTTCTCATCGTCCGCTTGGAGTCACGTTTCTTGCAATGAAAAATGTTGAGAAGTACATTGGAAAAATGGTTGAACGAGGCATCCGATTTTGGTCTACAACATGTTGTTCCAATCAACAGCCCTAATTCATATACATCATTAGCCGTTTGGGTGCACCATTGATTTAAAATAGTTATTCGTTAAGTTGTCTTTCACATCATAGTGTTGGTCTTCACAACTCACGCGAAGACCCTATAGGGACATCTTGTTGGATCAAACAGCCAACTCGTTCGGTAAGCGGAGAATTTGCCAGCCAAAGGTGCTCGGCGGATGACCCTCCTTACTTCTTTGAAATAAAACTTTTCCAAAAGATTAGAAAATATTAGCAGATTGTAATGAAAAAACATTTGGTGATATTGGAATGATTTTTGGTGGAGTTATTTTTAATAGCCAAAATAAGTCTCTTTTTATCCATTTACCAAATTAAATCGTTTTACTTCCTATTTAAGGCTTGCTGTTCGGTTACTAGTAGACAAAGGCGAGTCCTTTTATTTGATGTACGGTGAATAGGGCGATCTGAGTTGTTTTTCTCACATTGTATTGTCTGAAAACAAACTGCATTTTTTAAACATGTGCATATTGAATATATTCCGTTGATTGCAACGATTTTTTCATTTTACCCAATGTCTGCATTTTTTTTGTATTTCCAATTGGTCAATTTTTTATAGAAGGTTTTCATTTTAAGTTTCGTCATGTTGCACAGGCATTGATATCGTATATTGGGAGACGTAAAACTAATGAATGATGTTTTACAACTTTCAATTAGGCATTAAAATGTCATTGACACCGATATAGCCTAAGGGTTAGCGTTTGTGCCTTCTGATTAGAGGGCCAGAGTTCAAAATTTTTTCAAGTTTTATTTGATCAAGCTTTACATTTTCTGTGTTCTTAAGCTTCATAGAAAACCACAAACTGTACAGAGAAATACTCCGCCATATCCTTCTTTGTGGATTTCATACGTTGTAGGGATAACACTCTACTTAAGTACTACCGCAGAGTAATGTGCTTTCTCAATGGCCATATACCCACGTAAAAAATAAACCGGATAGCTGAATAAGACACGTTTGTTTGTACATGCATGCATATAAGAAACGTTTGCACTCTTTAGATCAATGTTGTTGATATTTTGATAGAAAAGGCTTTTAAATGGGTGTCCTCAAATTATTAACGCCCAATTTGATGTTGTCATGCCTATCCTTATTCCTTTCTCTTGTCAGTGTCTGTTACTTTATTGCCCTCCCCTCAACTCGACGTCGTCACTTCTAGCCCTCCGCGAAGGTTAGGTACCAGCCACGGAATCCAAAAGTATTCGATAAACTCAGTATCCACTGCGTTAGCCGCTAAAATATTTGACCATCCGTGAATTTCGAAGAGGTGATGCAAGATCGTGTCTATTTAGGATGCTTGAGAACATTGAGACTGTCTTATGCAGTCAAACGATACATTTTTACAGTTAAAATAAATTAACATTCTTATAAACTTGATTGGTATGTAATAATTCCCTCACCTACCTACCCGGATGTCCTCAATGGTAAAATACCGCGGTTTTTGGTCTTTCCCCCAAATAGCGACCAGAAACGATTGATGACTTTGCGTAGGAAAAGGTGATTTTATTGCGCATTATATATATATATATATAATGTCTTGGTAGAAAATCGCTCTCGGCGACGATGCACATGCATAAATAAAACAGTGATACACTAAAGAAACACAGAAACACGCAAAAAGGACACTCACAAAAGAAAACTTGTACGTTTCGACGTCAGGACGCCATCGTCAGCGGTAGAAGAATGATGAGTCCGCTCTGTTCCCTTGGGAAGGAAAGGGCAGAGAGGAAGGAGGGGGGGTAAGTGCGAATGGATAGTGGTGGGGAGAGAGAGGTGGCTATTGGGCTTTTGATTCAATGGGCTAGGTTTAGCCCGGGCTTTTCGAATGCCCTTGTCACCCAAATATGGGCGTATTCACGAATTTTCACGTCAACATTACCGGCGAATTCAGGAAGGGCTTCTATGATCTCTAGGAAGAAACAATCGTCAAAATTTTGAGAGTGGGAGGCGGTATGTTTGGGAATGGGATCAAGAAAAGGTGGAGTTTTGGTGGCATGGCGGTGATTGTTCATACGGATATTGAGGGGGGTGGTACATTTTCCCACATAGAAGGCAGGGCAGAAATTGCAGGAAAGGCGGTAGATGATGTTGCTGGTGGTACAATTGGCCGTAGAGGAAGATCTTTTGAGGGAGGGGGTGGCGGAGGGGCGGAGGAGAGAGCAGCATTTGCACCTCGAGCGTCCGCATGTTGAGGAAAGTGGCGGAGACTCAAACCGCTCACAGGCGTAAATGATGAATATTTCGTTCAAACAGGTGGTGAAAGAAAGAGGATAGGAAACATATAAAATTGGACAACACAATGGTGATGTGAAGATGGAATGATGGCCGATTCCAAGTGAAAAAAAATCGTCTAGACCGGGAATTGAACCACGGACCTTCCGATTTCGCGATAACATTTTTTTCACTTGGAATCCGGCCTGTGTGTTGTCCAATTTTATATGTTTCCTATCCTCTTTCTTTCACCACCTGTTTGAACGAAATATTCATTATATATATATATATATATATATATATATATATATTGTGTTTCTGGACTACTCGTTTGTATTCCATGAATTCCAAAGATTTAGGAAAGTTAACTCCAAGGCAACCCCAGCCCGGATTGCCACTATTCCAGAATGTAATGGTTTCCAATTATGTCGGCATACTTGGGGAATGTTAAATAAGCTAGATTTATAGCATTACGCTGCATCATTAATTTTTAACTGTTGGAACTTAATATCTTAAAAACTTCCTGTCGTATAGGCAACCAACTGTGTCTTTACTGTGCCGCGGGTTGTAGATAATATCCCACTGTGAAGATATTTATTTCCATTTTCATATTTTATATTTCTCGTAATTCGTAGCAGTAGTATTTTTGTTTAACGTGCTTCGACGGCTAAAATAATTTCGCACTTACTGTCTGCCACGTGCAGACAGGGGATCACCCCTCCGAACTCGAGCCGAGCCCAACGATGCCCTTCGGTGACTGATCAGGAACCGATGTTTCCATCGTGGCAGGCACCGTTGCCCGTCGTACTTCGTTTCATATTATTGCTTTAATTAAGAAGTCTAACATCGCACTTGATTGGGTTGATTTTTTTCTTCATCACTCCACATTGAAAACTTTTTTGTTGTAAATTTGTGTGCGATGCATAATTTGTCATATCTTTTTCACCTTGAAAACTATGAATTTAATTTTCGTTCGAGATACTCTTATTCTCTGCCCCTATTTGAGGAAATTATGTTATAACTTTTAAATTCTAGACAATGTTAATATTTTAGCACCTTTAAATGTTCAATGTTTATTATTAGCGAATTTAAATCCAGAAAAATCATGTGATCTAACTACACCGAACGAGACCTTTTCCTGGTGAAATTTAACTTAAATACGTAAGAAAATCTTTTATAGAGTTTCCAATGCTCAAATCAACATAAAATTAACTTATCAACTACTATAAAGCCTTCCTAAGTAGGTTGTAAAGCAACCATCATAGCATACGTCCCTTTTTAAAATATGTATTGGGTAATTGATCAAAGTCGGTTGATGTTGCTTAAGTTAACAACATCAGTTGGCAAAAAAATCCAAGAATGCGTAGCAGGCAACGAATTTAATTCATGAATATTTTTGTTTGGTCAGAATTTGAAGACGTGTAGTGAAAAACAATGTATTTTAGTTACAATGGCTTTTTTCGTAGGGAAAACTAAATTATATGTCCAGAAGAATTTTAGACAGCTGTTTGGTGCAGATATCATAGAATGTATTTGTAATGCGATGTGCATTGCAGTTTTTCCGCCACCTCCCTCCCCTCCTTCGGTTTACTAATAGTTATTGCTATGGTCACTGGGAGAATTTCGTTCAAGGTGCTGAAGGAACGATGTGCGCGGGTGAAACGTTCCGTAACAGGCGGTAATTAGTATTCTGTATGTTCACAGTTGTCATGGCCAAATATTTGCGATTAGTTATCGAATTCGTCCAAATTAAGTACCTAATAATTTAAACTACCGAAAGATATTTTCCACACAGGAATCGACTGTTTCATTGCAATGCGAGATAGCTAAAATTCGTGCAACAGTCATCAGAGCATTTAAATAAATATGGTAGCATATGAATAAGCGTAAAAATTCTAAAATTGAATCAATATGAGAAAATTTTATACCAAAATATAAATTGAGGTACATTAAAAGGGAATAAAACATAAAATACAAACTATTACGCCTATTGCGATATTCCACAGAGGAAAAATCATTCGCCTTGACCGAGATTCGAACCCGAATCCCTCGATTTCGCGCCGAGTGCTTAATCCTCCTGAGTCCTTTAGCGCCTCCCTTTATTCCTGAGCGCCTAGTGCTTTATCCGAGTGCTTCTCAAATTTATTACACTGATATTTACAATTATAGCCATCGTAAAAAGTATCGCTAGGAACGACGCTAGCACTTTTGGGAAACATATCTGCGTGGCTATCAGTGACGTTGACACTTAAAAAGATTAAAAATTCTACACAACGAAACATAACCCAAATACAGCAATCACGGATGCGATTATCGACGTTTTTTTCTCTAGCTCACATAGGCTCTCCTCCAAATCTGCGTGCGTAGGGTCTGAAACGATTGGAAGGACTCTGAGTGGTTTTTGAAGTAAATAAAAAAAGATAGCAGTAATATAAAAACGTTTTGTTATATTAGTTATTTCAGTGGCATGACCCTCCCGAGTCTGTGACAAGAACCGGGTCTCGATGGCTCCATTGGAATTATGGACTGAACGTGGACGTGAAAGAGGTGGAACCGCGCCCTAAATATCAAGACCTGCAGAATTAGCTGCCACAAACGTACCCTGTAGACAATGTAAAAATGATAATCCTCATCGTAGGTGTGCTAATTGGAGTGTCCCTGAGGATTGAGGGGCCCTGTGCAAATGAAAGTCGAGGGCCCCCTTTACTTTGCATTCCCGTATTGATAAAGTAGCATTTTTTAAGCATAATTCGTGGAAAGAAGGAAATTAACAGACAAAATGGCTAATGATTTCTAAGAATTTACATGTGTACTAAGTAGTAGGTAATTTCGGGTAATAGGCGGGTTTCCCCGTGCCGTCTGAGAGGCAAGCCCGTGCGGGGCCCCCTAGGCGCGGTGCCCAGTGCAGCGGCACCTGTCGCACTAACCTAGGGACGGCACCGGTTGGCGCTAGGGGCTAGGTGCTCAGTAGTATTCAGTGCATTCCGGTCTGCGTGGGCATTGGTACAACCACTTGCGGCACGCATGCAGAAGGCGGTCAGCAATGCAGCGTAGCCACCTATTCAATGGGAGACGGCTATAGTTACACAATCTGCAAAAACCCTCCAGTGTCTCCGGCCGTCATTACGGCAACGTAACATATCTTTCTAAAAATTAATTAAATCACCATTGAGTAAATAAAACTTAAAAACTGCAATTATAGTATTTTCTTTGGCAAACTAGGATAGTTTTAGAAACAATGTTAATTCGGGGCCACATGTACGTATCTAAAAATCCACGCTAAAAAGCCACAACAAAGCTCGCGGGTCGCAATTTGTCGGCATTTGATATGAGGAAATTGACTTTACAGTGGCAACTCAACTAGCAAACCTCTCGAAATAATAATTTTTCGTGATAGGTCCGCACTTTTTTCATGTTACGTTTTTGTCTCTGGACACAAACCTCGGTGCTTTTGTAGCGCAATACATCTCAGGATACGTACAACCAGTTTCGGAAACGACATACATATATCCAATAAAGATATGAGATCTAGAACTCAAGGTATTTGTTTAAAATGTGGAGCATAAACACAGATTTAAGTTATTAGCTACGTAAACGGTCACATGATTTATGACCCCTTTTAGATACTTATGAACTCCGTAATTAACCGAAATGATAGATGTGTAATGAATCGTTTGTAAGCCTAATAACCATTTAAAAAAGTTATTATGTGACGAATGACGCATTTGTTTATTTTTACAACCTATGATGTACACAAGTGTATGCATGGTTAAAATAAACATTATATAAATTAAATATTGCGGTAAGATAATGAATCCAAATACTTTAAGGGCTGCTTTACAATGGCAAGTTACTTCCGGTAGCATCTTCTATCAGCACTTGCGGGGAATTTTACTGTGACGAAATAGTTTTCACAAGTTACTGTAGAGCTAGTTTGGTTGTCTCTTACACCGACAATAATACGCTTCTGTAAGCGACTTGGCGAAAAATTTAAAAGTTCTGCTAACGGTCTTGTAGAGCCGGTCTTGTACACCTACAATTTACGTCGAAAGTCGCTTGCTGCAAGTAACTTGCCATTGTAAACCCACCTCAGGTTATGGATATTGAGAGATGAGTCATGAAAACACCAATGGCTTCTGCAACCAGAATCTAACAATGAGTTCCACAACTAAACCGATATCATACCTATAAACTCCATTGCAAAATGTTTGCACAACATGCCTAAGATATATTAAAAGGTCAATGTAGTAAAACAATGGCAAATAACAATGTTAAAATTTTGTTTAAAATGCGTGCACTTACGGTAACACATTCTTTTTTAATTATTTTCCAAAATTTCTGAGACTGATGAGAGATTGAATCACCGTTCGCCAAATGGGTTTTGAGATACAAACTTTTCGGGGTAAGATCCGTGGACAAGACAAGATCGATGTATGTTCCCAACCCAAGTCGAAGGGTGTCACTGTGAAAGGGAATGGGGAACGTGCATTATATTTATTTCACGTATTCAAATAGTGTGCACGACAGTAAATTTCCTCAAGACCTCAAATATATAATCCATATATATGCGTCAACCACTGACATTAATCATTCCCTTTCAAGAGTGCATAAGAATTTGAAAAAAAAAGTCACGTGATCCAAAGCGGCATCTCGGTGGCTTGACGCAGGGTTCCCACAAGCGTGGAAAACCTGTAAAATCCTGGAAGGTCAAGGGAAAAAAATTGGTCATGGAAAGTCCTGGAAATTTTTGGCTAGTCCTGGAAAAATTGAAAGTGTTCTCGTTTCGTCTGCCAGCCGTAGGGGACGATCTCCGCTCACTTGTCGTTCTTTCCTTCCATGTGAGCTCATGGAAGGAACAGTGGAAGGAGCAGTGCAGCGCACCGCTGCCGTACTGCTCACGGCGGTGGGCCAGGGTGGAGGTCGTGGAGAGGTGCGCTCGCCTCGAAGTGTGGTAGTGGTGGTGAAGGCGCGCGAGGATCGCCGCACAGTGGTCTAAAATCGCTAAAGGATGGACAACACTCCAATTATAGAACAATATTAATGAAATTTCATATCAAAGTGTTTTCGAGATCGCTGAATCCGAATATAACATTATTTTTCTTTAAAAACAAAATGGCGGTCGTACTCAGAAAAACATTAATTAACAACGAGAAAAATTTATACTTTTTTACAAAAATCTGTTAAAATATTTTCACTGTCTAATTTCCTCACATAAATATAATCATACGTTCACAGGCGGAATGGAGTGGAATTGACTTATTCTCCAGATCTTTGATGTCGTTGATGATTTCGAGTGTAGTTGCAGTATTTTCAAAGGGATATTGAATTTTTGTTGGTCGACAAAAACAAGTAGATGAGGGTCGAGGATTCTTCCATACAATGTTTTGTATGTTAGTTGCTGGACTTACAGCTGTCAACAGCAACGGAACTAAAGAAGTGAAAAAAATATTTGCATCCATTATAACGTTTACATCAGAAAATTTCTGCTTGTGCTCACTGTGCCCAGAGCTAACGTCACAGCCCCATTTAAGAACATATTTTTAAGCTCTTCTGCGAGAAAAGTAGCAAAACTTTCTTCTTGATATAGCATGATTCTGTAAGCCGTATGATTAAAAAATGATTGCAGTTGAACTTCGGCACTCTCACCTCTAATTTTAATGCTCGTTTTATCGGGAAATCGTCTAGCTGTAGCTAATAAAACTATAAGGTATACAGGATACATTTCGTGATTCAATGGTCATCCTGTTTTTTTGCATTTGAGTGTATAAATCTGGTCGAACACTCCTTTTTCCTTCTACTCATTCAGTAGATTAACCATCGTTATCAGAAGACAGAGTCGCAAGTGAAATCTTCATTAAAATTCAGCCAAGAATGGAACTTGGAAAGAAAAAGCTTTCTGTATGTCAAGACTGTTGCCACCTTTGACGTAAATCGCTCTACAATCTTCTTCTAATCAATTTCTTGCACTCCGGAAGTATGAGAGGACATTATTTCTTTGACAAATGATCTGCAACTTTTTGATAAGCTGCAAGCACTTCAGAGTGTAAATATGGTTTTAATAAAATGAAAATTTCCTTTCGCGATAGGGACAGTGAACCTATAAAATTACGCTCTTCTGAAACAAAATTAAGAAACATTTACGAAATAATGTGAGTTAACGGAATGACGCTTTAACACATGCTTTAGCGTGAACATAATAAAATATAATAGTATCAATATTTACGTGCTACCCCGAGATCCGCCTCACGGTGAGAGGCATGGAGTGCAGGCTGACACTCACCCACGAGACTGAAACCCTTCGTAAAAACTAAAATGGCAGTAAAAGGCAGCTTATTTAATATATCCCCACCCAGAGAAAACCTTTTTCTTTAACATAGTGTAAAAAATAATGCCACACAATTTAATATTTTTCAATAAATTTTCTTCAAATTTTATGCCCTTTTCGTATTGAAAATAAGTGGCTATTGCTATTAACACTCGTTAAATTCCACAATTTAAAGCAGTTAATAGTATTTTTCATGCCTACCACAAGAAAGATTATCCATTTTAGAGAAAATCGGTTGATTTGATTCGATTTGGCGACCTTTTAAAGTCTAAGATCGATTTTAATATCGGTTAAGGTTAGCTCGATTAAGGTAGAATCCTTTTTTTTAATGACTGTAATTCTTGTTTTGAATTTATGCAATAAACATTTTAGTTTCAATTATACATTTTTTTCTACTGATTTAAGCCATACTGATCATATTAAACCATTTGGCAAGTCTTGGAAATTTCTAAATTGTGGTCTGGAAAGTCATGGAAAAGTCATGGGAGATGCCAAGGGAAAATTTACGGGAACCCTGCTTGACTTCACCGCACGGCATCCCTTCTCTGCTCCACATGTGTTTCAACGAAAAGGATCAAATCATATTAGTTCGTCTTCTGGTAAAGAAATAAAAATGATCATATCCTGAAATTACAAAAAAATGAGCAGAACGAGAAGGATATACATCTTGTTGGAACGATTTACTTGAACCGATACCGTTCAGTGACGTCATCCCAAGGATTCTCAATGACGCAGTGTTTCCATTCCGCCAAAAGCGCGCATAATTTTTAATAAGGAATATTTCAACGGCGCCAAAATTCTTTTACGATAACGTTCATGTCTTATAGGTATATTATAAGGAGTACTTACTCCAAACACAAATAGGTTTTTTATTAATTAATCATTCGCAAGAATTCTCAGTGGGGGGGGGGAGCGATTTCCCGGTCTCGATTCCCGAAGGTTCCAGAATGCCGGGAGTTTAGAAAATCCTAGAGTTGAAAGAGACAAAGCGCGGTCTGGGAAGACAAATATGGGCGGAGCAGAGGGAGGAGGGGGGGAATGGATGGGCGGGTTCGGAGGAAAGAGGGAGTAAGGTGGCTTGGGTCCCACGGGAAAGGAACAGCCTGTCCGGCGGCGGGACTCTGCGCTTACGGCGGAGGGGGGTGGGTTGGTAGGGGAGGGTTGGGGGTGGGGAAGGTGTTGCCGAGAAAGAGGGGGGTGAGTGTGGCAGGGGGTGCCGCAAGGGTTACCAACTCTCTCAGAATATCAGAAAGACTTCCGGAATCCGACAGTAATTTTTAAATCCTTCTGCATTTTCCTCCGATTTAAATATTTACGTAACTAGAGAATGTATTTAAATGTCAGGAGTGAGAGGTCCATAGGCCGTGCGTTTAGAAAAATGTACGCGGGCCTTGGTAGTCAAACCCATAGAGCTTCTGTTGTGTACCGAAAGTTAAATCCGGCAGGCAGCGCTCGTAGCGGTCATATTTAATCCTTACGATAATGGTTGTCTAATTAAAAAATAGTGAAATATTCTTCCCAAAATTTTATCATTTACTGCGAATCAAAATGGGAAAACTTGTGCGAAACATTTGGGGTGCGATATTAAAGAAACTAGGAATTATCAAGTAAATTATACGAAGGTCATCGCATGAAAAAGTGAAAGAGAAATGCCATTTCACCCTGGTTAGACCGCATCTCGAATGTGCGGCAAGAATTTGGGACCAAGCCCAGAAAGGTTTAATGCTCTGAGTGAATAAAATGCAAAGGGAAGTCGTATGCTTCGTTAAAATCTTCTGCGAGCGAACAGATTGTGTAACACAGCTGATAGAAGGATCAGGTTGGGAGCCGCTAGAGACTCGGAGGATACACGCAAGGCTTAAATTACTAGAAAAATTTTCATCTGGTCGAGTTTCAGCATGATGTGGAGGAAAATATTTCAACTCCACGATATATATCTGGAAATGATAAGAGGTGACAAAGTAAGGAAGATTCACTGCCGAACTGATTGGCACAGAAGCTCCTTCCCACGCACAATTAGTGATTATAACGAAAGCAGAGCATAGCACTAAGGCACCATTCAATGCAATGCAATTCCGCATTGACCCCTTTCTCTTCCTTATCGTCTTCCGTTTTCCTTCCCCTTTTCAAGGGTGGTGTCATAACGCCCCCTGCCACACGGTTGGCTGGTTTGTATATAATAATAATAATTGTAATACGGAGATATTATGAGAGAAATTAGAACTATGGAATCCCATTTTAGATTTAACTCATAATACGTAGCACACACACCGATACACTGAGTATAGAGAAAAACCCACTCACGGGGGACTCGAACCCATGACCCAAGGGTCGGCTGACGAGGGCGTTATCCCGCCACCGAAGGGGTCGGCGATATGTACATGTAATTTTGTTCACATGTTAATTGCTAATAATTTAACAGTTTAAGTATATGAATTAATATTAACATATCATGATAAGGTAGTTGGAGCGAGATTTCACTTCGCATATAATTCGATGAATTTGACCTCATTTTAAAGAAAAAGATAACATATTTACAATGATATGAAAATGTCAGTCACTTTCCTTTGTACTCTTTGAGATTCGTCAAGAAATCCCAGCCGTTTTCTATGGGAAATGGTACGCTTATACAATCCAGAGATACTTTATTTAAAGAATGAGAAATTTCTAACGCATAGATCTCATCAGAAATTAAATAGTATGTAGTTTGTATTATTTCTCAATTATGTTGTTAAATTAATTACTCACCGCAGGTATTTTTCAACATCGCAAAAAAATCTTCGGTTGTGAAGTAGTTTCAGCGTACGGCAATAAAAATTGAATCTAGTTAAAATCTTATAAATGTATATTTATTTAATTATTGAGAATTTATGTCGTATAAAAAAATATTTTTGCACAATTTATATTACAACATTGACTTCATGCCTCTTGCAGTTGCTTGAATTTAAAAATAAAATTCGAATATGGTCTAAATTATGACTAGGGATTAAATCTCGCTCAAACTACCTCTAAGGGGTGGTAAAATGATAGTAAATTATTGTATTCGATGCCGGTTAAACTATCTAAACTTGATCTAGCTATTGCTTTTGTGATTAAATTTTAGAATTAATGCTGCTCATTTGTTGAGAATACAACGGTGATGATAATCATTGTTGCAATTGTATGCCCTGGAATTTCATATTCTATGAACTAGCTGAACGTGAATTTTATTCCTAAGAAGTTGGCAAGCCTAGTTTCTGCTCGCGAAAAGAGAGGGGAAGACGAGGAGGGGAGTGGATGATGGGGTGGGAGGAGGTGTTACCAAGAGAGAGAGAGAGAAGGGGGTGAGTGGCAGGCATTGCTGATCGCATAAGAAGAGGGTGGGAGTGCGAATGAGTTGGTGAAGGCTCTTTGCGTGCTTGGCGATCGGTTGGTGGTGCGGCGAGTGAACACCTATTGTTTTTTTTTCCTTCCTCATCCTCTCGGACGCCTTGTATAAGGATTAAGCGTGCCTGAGACCGTGCAAACGGGTCGGCTCACGCACGCGCCAGGCTAATCCATCCCACAGCTGTCGTGCGGTTTCCGTCGCCTGCCTGGTGGCCTGATTCGCGTCTCGTTGAGATTTTCACGAAGGTGAGCGAAACGACTCAATCCATCGGTGGTGCCGTTTCTTCTCCACGGTTTTGCTTTAAATATATATAATTTTTATTTTTATCCTAAATATTCGTGAGAGATTGGTGCTTCATGTATTGCGCGGAGGATTCATAACTATAGTAGCATGATTGGATTTTTATCCTGATATAGGAAAACCATATAGGAGATAGGTAGGTACTTGGTAATTGCAGATTGAATATTTATTATATCCAGTCAAAAGTCCTCTATTTTTCGCTCTTTATCAATGTTAAGAACATAACTGAACCATTGGTAATACGTGTACGATAGGTTATTATAATATGCAATCACTCAGTGATTCAACCCGGCGGTTGGTTGGGATAGTTGATGGTAGAGCTCAACCTGAACTAAGCCACAGGCGTTTGAATTTCACACATTCAGGGTAGGGGGGCCAGTTCCTTTCCCTGGGCCACCTCGCACTCCAAGGATTTTTGTTCGGGGGCGTTCAAAGGCCTCACCCGGATTTGAACCCGGGACCCTTCGATCAGTAGTCAAGCGCTCTATCCACTAGGCCACCACGCTCCCTGTGGGGTGCAATATATAATAAAAATTAAATTTTTTATAACGCTGGGGTGCAATATGCTATAAAAATTAAATTTTTTATAACGCTGGAAGATTATTACTGTACGCGGTTTTGCCTGTGACTGAGTTTTGTAAGGATTTTTGTAGTTCTGCAACTTCAGGAAGTACAGCCATAATTTCCATTTTGAGATGCCGTCATTCCACGGAGTTACTTAAGAAAATGTTACCTTATCACGTTTATTGTATTTATTACTTTTATTTTACCGGACACCGTACCGTATTACCGTAAAACACCTGCATAGAGCGGTTTTTGAAAATTAGTGTACTTAAAACATAGCTAATGATGGTGCAATTTAATACAACAAACTATCCTTCCCTGTATATTTATAAATTTTTAATTGCCTGATTAGTATTCAGGAATCGAAATTAGTATTATGGAAGTAGTTCATGTGGCAAAAAATCAAATAGCTGAAGGGGAAATATAAATATGCACAAGTTCGTTTCAGGTTCATCCTTTGAGAATGATGGAATACTCTTCAAATCCCCGAATGTATTAATTATGGGTTACTCATATGCTTTGTATCAATGTAAAAAAAAGGGTTACTTACAGTCCTTCAGCATATAATCCATCGTTATCCAAAGAAACAGCATTGTAAGATGACTGCTATCCCAGAGTTTTAATTGGCATCGTAATTTGCTTCAGATTTGAAACTCTAGATTTAATATTCATTTGAGATTTCCAAATACGTTTCAAGTGATACTATTCTCCAAAATTATTATTATAAGATTTTCTTTATGATATTAATTTTGGACAATAACCGTTATTTTAGATGGATTATTATTGATTTCCATTAAGGTATGCGTTCCATTAAATTAAAAAACCCTCATACCCACTTCTCGGATTTTTCAAATGTGAGCCCACGAAGTAGCATGCTCCCTTTTTCTCATTTATTTCGGATTTCGACTTTTTCGCGAAACAATTAGCATTTAGTGAACTATTTTTCAACAAGATATAATGATTTGGCTAGACGTTTAGTGAGGTATTACGTGCAAGCGTAATTCCTTTCTTCTTTTATTCTATATCCGTTTGTTTGCGTCATTTATTTTCGTGAGACCGAGAACGTCAATGAAATATAAATCGACGACTGGAGTTACTTGGAGGTGCTTGTTTTCCATGAGACCTTCAAACGAAAACAACATAAAGGAGACTAGTTAGCAACACAAGGTTGACATACGAACGCGTAAATATTTGCGGTTGGAGATCTCATATTCATGTAATAGTAAATATTTCCCCTTACTAGTCAGCAATAACCCGCGTTGTTTTTTCAGTAAACTTTCCCTCCAAAGATCACTTGGATCCAGTTCAAATATGTCTAATATTTTTTTCATTTATATTTTTTAGTAGTTTTACTCCGTCATTTTTCTATTTGCTTTGGCTCCTTGATAATTTTCGAATCTAGTCTAAGAGGCAGAATTTTACTTTCAAATATTTGTCAAACATCCATCAAAGCCATGCTGTTTCACCTATCAAAGTGACTATATTTTGCATCCTTTCCCGCGGTAGGAGGTATTGATATTGATGTAGTAATAATCTTAATAAGTATGCATTCATGTGTTTTACCAAATTAAAAACAAGAAAGAGGATCATCAGAAAATCCAGGTGGCTGAGAGGGGTTATCTCCTAAAACCTACTATTCAATCCTGGAATACCATAATTAAATGGCTTGGCAACCTATAAATATATTACAATATTTATCTCACTTCCTGTGGCATGTGAATAAATGAATAGCTATTGTCTTCTAACGACGAGGTGTGATGATTGTGACAATTAATGAGAAAATTACCGTTTTCTGGAAAAAAACGCGAAGCCTCAGGTTTTTTTCATTTCCTCATCATTCCAAAAAAGTTGGCATTTCGGACAATATTGCTCGATTCCACGCTATAGCCTTCACAAAACGTGAAAATTCATCAGGATATGAATTCGGATCCCTCTATGCAATGCATCGGAACAAGGGAAATTTTCTGAGCTAAGGGGCCCGAAGTAAAAGCATATAGAATGGTGATCGTTTGAGAATAACCATTATTTAATTTCTTTCCTTGTGTCTCAGACTTCATTTAGGTTCGGTTTAATATGGTCTGGTGGACTCAAACCGCAAGGTGACGTAGTCTTTTCGTTAACTTGATGTGAACTGAGTTTAGTTTTTGGTGGTACGTCAGACTGCCGATTGGCAGTAGCGTTATCGTTGTAAGAACCTTTTAACTTCGTAATTCATACCATGGAAATATTAAACCATAGATTATAAACCAAGCACTAATGAGCTTATTGTAACTTCGTCCCCCACCCTATGAAGTGTCATCCGATATGGTTAGAGACCGGTGAAATGTTTAGCAAATTTTAACTCACAGCAGGTCGTCTCAACACCTTGCAGAACAATTGAAGGTGGAAATAAGGTAGATGTAGTGGTATCTTATCCTGAAGTCCCGGGTTCAAATCCTGGAAGAAGCTGAAGGTTCTCAGTATAAGATTAAATTCCCTCTTGGGTGCTATTGGAAGACACTTCAAGGATATTACTTCGTCCACCAAATGGGACGTTAAATCGTGGATTCTTTGGCGTCTTTCGCTGAGAGCAGACTAAAGGCGGCTCCTGGTTTTTCTCAACCCTTCTCTATTCCTAGACTTTGAGGCTACACGCTAGGATTGAAAATTAAGATCAGGTGAGTTTCAATATGACACGGAGGATATTAATTGGACCCAATTCTAGAACCGATAGAAGTGATAAAATAAGAGCATTAATTAGAGAATAAGCACTACTGAAAGGATAGATACAAACATTCCTTCTTTCCAAGCACCATTAGTGATCATAACAAAAAAGCGTGGCACTAACATAACAGTTAACGTACAGTGAACCTCTGTCCTCTACCTCCTCCTTTTACTTATTCCATCCCCTACCGTGGCTAGTGTCCTAACACCTTCTGCCACACGTCTCGCTGCGGCTCGCAGGGTGGTATGTAGTAGTACTTTAGTTTAACCTGCTTCAACAGCCGAGGTCAATTCATAGATGCTGCCTGCGACTTGCAGGGGTAACAGCATTTGTACGCATAGGAGGATCACCCCTTCAAATTAGTGATGGGTCGGTCGTGATTGATCGAATCCCGAGATCAAGTTCTCTTAAAGGATTGATCGATGAACTGGATCTCTCCAATGACCGATGAGTTCATCTTTACCGATCACGATATGAATGATTGTATGACATCAAGTATCGATCACTAGATGTGAGACCGGTCAAACAATAATGAGATAAAATAAAGAGATGACTCTGAGGTGGCAAAATTTATTGAAAGAAGTGTAATAAAAAACTCTACACTAATATCTATCTATAATGCCTACATTGCTTAAGTACACAAATCAATCATTATCCTTTCATTGAGGATGTAAACTGCCACACTTAAAATTCAAGAGCATCCATGTAGTCAATAACTTAATTTCAATTTGCATTGATTCCAAATTTTATATAATAGTTGAAACAACGAGCTAATAGCAGTCATCAGTCTTTTCCGACTCTTGCGAAGATTACGCAACACTTTAAACTCGTCTCCTGTCATAACACATTTATTAGGAGAGTAAGTCTACCTAATACAAATTACCTTTAAATGTAAAAATATCACCACAAGAACACACGCAATACATCACAGGACATATAGTACATGTAACATCTGTAATCACTGAATTTCCATAATTGCATTGTCACTTAAACACACGATAAACCTTCGTTTCAATATTATCGACAAATATTACGCCTCTTGCACAAGCGAAACTTAGTGATACCGACTGTAATTGAAAATTGAATTTAAGTGCTTCAGTCTGATAATTTGCTTTAAATTCTTACAGCCAAATAAAAACGTTGATCGGTTCAAACTATATTCCAAACTACACTTTTGCAGCGTTCTATGCTACTATTTATCATTTATAATGTTTTTATGGTTTTTATAATGAGGTTTGAATAATTTTTTGTCCATAAAATATGTCACTCGTCAATAGTTTTGTAATCATAAGGGAAATTTCTAATATTCTTCTTAATTATGCTAAAAATAAAAAACGAAGAACACTGTGTAAGAACGAAACAAACCTTCGAACTTATTGCAAATTGTGCCTTCAATTGTTTTCGAAGGATTGCCTCCAGCTCCACGGAAACCGGCACTAAACGAGGTAGCTGTACACATCGGCCATGATTACAGTATATACGCGCTTTGCTCGTTTGGGGGCTTCGCCCCCAACGTCTGTGTGTGTTAAAGAAAAGTAGACTTTGGCACCATGTTGCCAGCGAACTATGAGTGTTAGAGAGAAATGATTGGCATGAATGTTAGGAGCAGTAAGGATAAGCATAAAGTTGTTGGCCTCGATGAGATCTAAAAAAAAACACCCAGCAGATTTGAGACCCGAATGCTAGTTTAGAAGCTACAGTGGAGAAACCGAAAAATCCAAATTTGGCACCATGTTTCCAGCGAACCATGAGTGTTAGAGAGAAATGATTGGCATGAATGTTAGGACTTGATGAGGTCTAAAAAAGCCGCCCAACAGATTCGAGATCAGACTCTTATTTTAGCAGCTACGAGAGGTGAGGGAAAGAAACATTCGAAAATATCACTTTGGCACCATGTTGCCATAGAACTACGAGGGAATCCGTGCTTTTGCTAATTATCCGTAAAGATCATGTCAAGGCGCATACCCCTGCCGACTTTCATGGTCATACCTACACTGGTGAGGGCGTGAGAGAAAGAAACATTAGAGAGTTCCATGAATTAGCCGACTTTGGCACCATCTTCCCTGAGAAATACGAGGGATGAAAAAAAACGAATAGGAGATAATCGTAGACCTGAATGAGATCTAAAAAAACCGTCCAACAGATTCGAGATCCGACTTGTAGTTTAGAAGCTACATTCGAAAAACCACGAGTACCAGAGTACTATAAGAGTTAGAAAAAAACAAAAACCATGAAGTTGTAGATCACGATGAATTCTAAATTCCTGGGAAAAAGAAGATTTCAAATCAGAATCCTAGTTTAGGAGCTATAGCCAAAAAAACCGCAAAAAATGGAAACACTAAATGTTGTGCCTGGTGAGAAAACTACGAAGCGTAGAACACCAATGTTTTTTTAAAGTTGAAGAAAATTCAATTCCTCGTTATGGAAATTTCGTCAGATTTCAGATCCGACCCACCGTTCAAAAGATATGAAGCGAGAACTGAAAGTCTATTTTTCGAAAAGTCCAAAAATCCGCCATTTTTATTTTTTTGGGTCACTTCCGGTTAAAGATTCCTTGATTTTGGGATTTTCCCTCCGAGAATTCTTTCAAGGAAGGTCCGTGAAAAATTTCAGGCTCCTAGCTCGTCTGGAAGTGGTCGGGAATTTGTATACGTGAGTGAGTGAGTCACACATGCGGCTGTTTAGTATTAGGAATCACGAATGGTCAGCGAGAGCAGCGTTCGTGTCGATTTTACGTATCAATCACGACTTTCCTGAGAGATTATTGATCGTAATCAACTTGAACAGATCACTAGCTGGAATATTAATCAATCATGACCTTACACTCACGATCGAATCACAAGTGGGAGTGATAGGTGTGACCGAGATCTCTCAAAGACCGACTTTGCCTATCACTACTTCAAATACGAGCCGAGCCCAACGATGCTTAACTTCGGTGACTGATCGGGAAGTGGTGTTTCCGCTGTGGCAGGCCATTGGCTTCAGGATAGGTTGTACATGTAGATTCCCCAAAATAGCCTTCCCTCACCGACCTACCCTCTTATCTTCAATGGTGCAAATTATTTCAGTTACAGGCCTCCTTCCGTAACAATCAACAGACCAAAAATTGCAGACACCGGGGCGGAAATCCGCACAACTACATCCTTTGACCACGTATGCGGAAAACTCCGTAGTACTAACTCGGCTGCGTTGGGTGTGTTTCTTAAAGCTCAGAGACAGGAGAAAGGAATAGGAGAGGAATTCGTGATTCGGGGGAAGGTGGGAAATTCAAGATGAAGAAGATGGGGTCGGGTAAGAGTCTGAGATGGAGGGGCGAGAGAGGGAGGAAGGGTGAGGTGGCGCGAGGGAGAAGGAAGAGGAGTGTGAGAAAGGGCCGGTCGTCTTGGAAGATGAATGATTCTTTTCTCGCTCGGGACGTCGCGTAAACGGATACAAAAAAATCAGCCCTTCCAAGGCGAAGGGTTTGTGGCAGAGAAGGGTGGGGGGTAGGAGGGGTAGCGGATGAGAGGGAGGAGAGTGGGACTAGAATACGCGGAGAAAGTGGGGGGAGAGGAAGTTTTCGGAGAGGGGAGGTTGAGGAGAAGTGAAGGGCTTGGTGAAATCTGTGAGGGTGATTTGGAATCGTCGGGAAAAGGATGCGTGCGAGACGCAAGGGGATTTTTCGGAGTTTGTCCCGTCTGGATTGGTTTCCCTAAAGTATGGCTTGGGACTGCGCGGATCAATACTTATTAGGAATCCCAGCCTTTTTACGCGCGCCGGAGGTAAAGAGAATGCATCCTCTGGCAGCGGCTAAGTAACTTAAAGGTAAAATTCAGTCATTATTTGTGTAATTCAAATATTCAAGTCGGCGAGTGTATACTGTAGAAAGCAAAGGTACTGCTTGCGATTTTGTTAATCTAAAAATGAAAAATATCAAACTTTTGCCGGCGATATTAAAAAATTACTGCTTTTCTGACAGCATTTCTATGAAACTGCGAAGTAAAACCCAGTAAATTCTGTAATTCAGGTATTCAAGACGACGAAGATATGCTTTATCAGTTACGTAGAGTAAATTTCAATTTCACCCTCACTTTTAACTTTTTAATAAAACATATTGAAAAATTGACGGTGAGAGACATAAGTTGTGTAAAATATTAATGAGATATTGTTATGAAAGTTAACCCTCTTAGTGCCGATATGTCGGCTCTCGGTTCTCGGGCGAGAAGTGCCGCGGGTCGATATATCGGCTTTTGAGAAAATATATTTTTTTGTTTATATAATACTGCAGTAATTAAGTGCATTGTCCAAGTGATTTAAAAAAATAGTATGAACGAGTATTGCCTTTTTGGTGAAATTAAAAAAACTGCCGGTTGATATTTTCAAAAATGGCTTCTTGATATTTTTTTTGTTAAGGTGTTACATTTTATTTAAATACCCTTGGCACTTTTCGCTAGTACCACTCAGAATTGGCGACAATAAGAGGATTAAATACTGTTCTAATCATTGTAATACTTACTATTTAAGTAATAATTTAGTTTTCATGTCGAGGAAAGCAAGCAAGGTTCAGATGGTGGCAGAGGACGAACTTCGATTAAAAGTATGTGACTTGCATCTTCTCATGAATAGTTTCAATTTTCTTGCTTTTCTTGCCATGCATAGTTTTCATTTTTCCATTGAAGAATCTCTCGTAAAAATATTTGTAAAAACCAAACACCTTTCTCGTCACCAAAACTCTTCCATGCATCTGTTACAGCGTTGTAACGGGAATATACTTTCAAGGAATAGCTGTCGCAGTGAATCTTTCCCGTCGCGACAGTAATGCCGAGACAGGATCGTGCCTTTCGAAGGTTTATGGATAAAACTTGAGGCCACCTTGATTAAAGCTAGCAAATAATACACGAGTGGGATGAGTGGAGATGACAAAGATCACGAAAGGTAAGAAAACGGGCAGGAGTAAATTTGTTGTTGATAGAATGAGTATGAAGTGTGAGGTCGCTGATTGGAGCTAGGGATGGGGAAGGATGTGAGAAAACTTCCATATATTGGAGATATTTTCAGGATGAAATCTCTTCTTAATCTAACCCAAAATCGATTAACTTACAAGGTTATATGGTTATAGCATCATTCCAACAATCGAAGATAAATATCGATTCACTGTTTCTATGCTCCCAGAGCTTTCCTTTAAAAACCTTGTCTTCATTCCATTCAAATCTCGATATACTAGCGTAGTTTTTCCGGCATTAAATAATGCTGAGACGCAGGACTGCCTTTGGATTTATCTCCTAAAAGCACCCAAGTTAGAACCGGAATACCAAGGATAGAATTTTCGCCGAGACTCGAACTTGGGACCTCTGCAAGGGAAGCCAATAGTCTAGCCAACAAAGCAACTTTCCCTGTTATTTTCGGTGAGAAATGTTCATTTTGATTGTCATGTTAATCAATATATGAATGAATATATTGGTCTCTATTTTGGTACTCATACCATCAGCTGTATCTACCCAGATAATAATAATAAGATCGAGTCGAAAGTCGAGTAGGTCGATCTGGAAACCCTAACGTTTTGAGTTCAAATGCGGTGTCAGGCATGAACGTTGTAATTTCCTTAAGATTAAGTTTACACTCAGTCCAGTATCAACCTTAGCAGTTCGAGAACGTAAACAATGAAGTCTTCTACCACTTTTTCAACATCCTTGACCGCACCGAGTCCTGAAATCTCAGGTATTGAAGTGTCTGAACCGATCGCTGCATAAATTATTGCGTCAGTCTGAGAGGTAGGAGACGAAGAGTACACAACGAGTCGGGAGAAACGCAGGAGGGTGACGGAAGGTCATCAAGCAGCGTGAAGGGATGAGGGCCGAAGGTGGCGGATTGGGGAGGAGTAGGGGAATGCGGTTGAGGGGAAGGGTTCGGAGGAGAAGTCGGACGGTGGGGGAAGATGGGAGAAGGGGATGGAGGAGGTTGCATGGTATGGGGTGTGCTCCAGTTGGCAGTAATTAGTCGCGGATGTCCCTTCCATTACCCCTCTCCACCAACGCCCACCCCCCCCCCTCCGCCCCCACCTCCCTCACCTAATTGGCACCTTCCCATCCTACTTTTTCCCTCCGTAACGTAAAGAGAGAGGCGAACGCTCCCTCATCCCCCTTCCCTCTGAGTTCGGCCCTCTCATCCTCACCCCACCCATTTATTTTCTCCCCCTCACCCTATACCACATCTCTCTCACCCTATCTCTTCCCCCCACCTCTCCCACCCCCACCCCCCATTAGGCTTAAACGCTACAGCCGCGCCCTTTTAACCGTCAGCTTCTTTCTTGCCCTCCGTCCTTGCCCAATTGGCCTGATCGACGGGGAGAACTTAGCGTGTGGAGGGGGCGCTCGAAAATATGTATTTCCATTCGATTTTCAGGGCTGAATATCTATCCTCTTGGTGAAGGAAAAGTTTTAGTCGAAGGTGCGTCTAGAATGAGGCGATACTTGTTCCTTTGAGATCAAGAATGGTATTTTTCAAGAATTTCTCTTTTTGGAAAATAAGGCTTAATTTAAATGATAAAAAATAGAACTCAAAAGACTGCTTCTCGATGAAAATACACGGAATTTAGACTCACACCACTCACGCACAAAACCGAATACAGGTAGAAGAATGCTTATGCACATCTTACTAAAGTAAGGCAAAAAACTGACTTACACCACTTGCTCTCAACGACTTAACTAGCGTACACAAAAGACGGTGAAATTCGCCATGAAAAAATAATTTGACTCGACCGGGATTTGAAGTTCTTGACTGGTTCGAATCCCGGTCAAGTCAAATGATTTTTTATGACGAATTTCACCGTCTTTGGTGTGTATCTTCGCTCCCGTGCGCGTAACTGCGTACCATACCATTTGTGCAATCGCGATGCTTGGAAAATTGACTCAATTAACGTTTTGGTATTGTAGCGGAAATACCCAGATGTTTCGATTGAACCAAAATTTTGTTAAACAAAAGCACATTACAGTAGGACAAAAAATATCAGGAGCGGTGATCGAATGACCAGCGATTCTCGCAGAGGGTTATTTGCTGGGCGAGGTTTACGCGACGGTGGGCTTGACGAAGAAGCGAAGAGGTAAGCTCAGCTGACGGCGCAGCGTGAAGCAGAAAGCAGCGGAGAGAGATTCCAGTGGTGAGCGACAGCTCAGCATGCACGGAGGAAAGAGAGGGAAAAGCAGGTAGCGGCGTAGTCTGCGAGAGTCATGGTATTCGCGAGAATGAAGGGACAGGCGATGGCAGCTCTCGACCACAAACACAGCACCAAAGAAAAGGAAGAACGTGGAGAATCTCGTGCACTTATGGAACAATTGGTGGAAGTCCGTACGGCTGACACGGCGTTCGGGCACTCTATGTGTGATTCGCACAGATAACAGGTTCCACCTTTATATTTAAAAGATTTAACGATCGAGACCAGTCGGGAAGCCTTCCTACTCCCTGGGTAATGGCAACCTGACAATTTTGGCATTGTGTATACTCCGGCCTTTTCTGGCTCGGGGAAATCGATCCTGAAAGTGAAGACTATCCTGACCGTCAGTAAATTTCTCATTTGTCAATAGTTTCTGTCGAAAGATGGTTTGAGTATCTAATCTTCAGTGCCTAAAAAACCCCAAAGAGGACCGATTCAACCGCTCGGATCGAGTCTCTCTCTTCTAAATAGTTTTGCCGTGCTTCGAAGTTCGGGCACGACAGTCAATTGATGTAATTTAATTGCGCAATCAGGCATATTGAATGGATAGGTTATTCAGTTAACTCATCGAAAACATAAATATAATTTCTATAGAAAAATGAAAAATGGAAATTATTTCCTTAAAAGCAGTCAAGCAGTCTTTATTCATGAAATATAAATCCCAATTGCGCTCGATAGGGATGTTATCTGGGTCATTTTCTTGCCAAAAAGCATCCTTCAAATTAAGAATTTGTGCGTAAATGCGCCATCAACCCTCTTCTTTTATCTATGCTGAAAATGGATGTACGTGTTGTTATTCAACTATTCGGCTCGTCCCGAAGGAATAGCCAACGGTGGTCGGCGTTAGTTGACTATTATGGTCAACAAAAAGCACCGCAGCGTGCCAATCGCCGTCTATATCCCACTATAGCCACATTTCGAGAGTATCCATAGTTTTCGTTGTCTTGAAGGGGGGGGGGTTGTTGTCGTAGGAGGGTTTGAAGAAGGAAAGAGTGTGTGTTTGGGGAAAGAAATTCCGGGAGAGAAGCGTCTGCATTTCGTCAAAGGGAAAGACCTGCGGGACTGTAGTCTCACTCCTCTTGATTCCCCCAATCTTCTCCTTTCTTAGTCCGGAGACGGCGGGAGATTACTCAAAAAGGAGTCCGACAGGGAGTGTTGGCGGAGAAAGGTAGAGATAGGGTGGGGAGGGGGGTCGGCTGGACCCCTTCTCATCTCCCCCTTTCTCTTGCGCGACCCCCTGTTACGGGGAGAAGCGCATAGGAGATTAAAATTTCGCGGATTCTCCCCGGGAGTGGAGAGAAAGAGAGAAGGAGGGGGTGGGTGGGTGATTAACAATTCCTTGAGAGGGAAAAATGGATGTTGGCCCGAGTGATTTATCGGTGTCTTGAGCGGCCGGGAGGGGGGTAAGGAGAAACATTTGGGTGCAGAGACAACCTCTGGGGGAGCGGTATACAGCGCCCCCCTGGTTCTTCGTGACGATGCCTGCTGCGTTAATTGGGTCGACGTGGGTCTCCTCCATGGGAAGAATGCGGCGTAATTTCCGGCGTTCCGGTCCTGTGCGCGGGCTCCCCTAATTTGTTATAATTTTGTGCTCGGACGAAATTTTTTTAATATTGCTTCCATTCTGCAGAAAACTCTTCGCTTTATCGTGGTATGTACTCTCCAGAAGTAGGTAACGAAACTTTGGGCGCTATCTTATAGTTTGGTGTTATTTAGAGGAAACTCTTTCTTAGGATAGGTGAGGTAGCTGTGGAAATAGCTTTGATCCAAAATTTGCCATTTTCTTAGTGAAGACTTATGACAATGTTGGTGCGTCGATGATTGAATGTTTAGTATGAATTTTTACAAAAGTGTGAAACCAGCATTATATATTTCTTCGAAGGAATTCCCCTATATAACGTTTAAAGCTGTTTCTAGTGCTACCATAGGTCCGAAGCACCGTTTTTCGAAATTTCAGTATATAAATGAATCTCATGAGAAATTTTGAGCGTAAAGTAATGCGCGTATCCCTAAAAAATATCATTTTTTGAGATATTGTATTACAAGCTGTCATTCTCTTAAAAAGTGATGAGTGTTAGTTAAAGTAAGTTAAGGACTGGGTGAGGTTTGCACGTTGAAGTTATACGGGAAGGAGAAAATATTAAAACTGGTGCTTAGGATGAAAATAATATCTTCAATTGGACGTGCGAAATTCATGCTCCGTTTATGAGTCCTTGTGGAGATTTGGATGAATAAAAACCCTTGCAAATATCCCAATGTAATCCTTACGTTGATAACTGAACCTAAGCCATAAAAACTTAACTAAGTTCCAACTAAGCCTACTAAGTCCCCATTTAAAGCCTATTCGGCGGTTTCCAATGTTGTTATTGTTTTATAATTTGTACTAGCTGTGTCCGGTAAGCGTTTCAATGCCTCTTTTTCTTTCTAAGTAGGCACACATATTCAAAGCATAAACTTGTACATGTACAAAATAAATAATAGACAATGATTTTGTGTAATCGCAAAATAAAATACTCTGTCCTGAAGTCCCCATTGATTTCCATACTTTTCATGGCTTGGCACACAAATCTTTTATGGGGTCAATATCGGTCCCTAAACGAATTTGAGACCTAGTCCAATGAATTTCTTGTACTTACACAGGAATTCATAACGCACAAATGATGGCATGAGTTTCTATTCTATGACAATACTGCGGTTTCCAAATATATAAAATACTCTAATGTTGAAGTAGTGCAAAAATTTAGATTTTCGAGCTTTAAATCCAATTTTAGGAATATGCGAAACATATACGAAAAATCGAATGCAAGAATTCAAGACCTTGTTCTTTAAGTAACCTAATGATAAGCATTTAAAAAACAATAGCAAGAGTTTAAGAAATAAGCAAACAAAGGGACCGCTGCACCAAATCTTATTCTACGTACAAATAAAATACGTAACTTTTAACACATTCTTTCTCACTGATATGAATCTGATGCACGCAATATTATGTTTCACTGATACGATTATAATGCACGTGGTTGAGAAACTCGTAAACGATCTGCTTTGTTGCTTTCTTGCAAAGCTTACTTTAGCAAGCTTGTTCTTGCATTAACACATTTTTTGGCTGTCCCACTCGTGAGCATGTGAAAATCATGGATTTTCCAGGTTTAATCCACATCATGGATTTTCTAGGTTTAATCCACACATTTGAAGCGATTTCCCTTTGCCTTGTTGATTGCCATTGAGAATGCAAGACGAACGGGGAACTGTAGTCGTTTGAAATCAATTGGCATGTCGGTGGGAATGATGGGAATACGTGGAATATTCACATCTTCTCCTTTTGACTTGCCATTCAGAATTGTCACTTAGATGACGTTTGGCATCAGTTGTTTGTCAATGAGCCTGGTTCCATTGCACAATCGTGGTGCATTAATATTGCACAAAAGAATTATTGGTACGCCGAGATTGAATGACAATGGTGATACACCAGAAAGATCCAACGAATTTAAAAACTCAATTTGATAATTAAAAATCTTGTCCGCATTCATGACGCTGTCAATCGATTTGTAGGGGACAGACTCGCTTGAAATCTGTTCGTGGATGACGTAGTTGATTGCATTGACGTCGGTGTTTTTGCTGCCAGAATAGCATGTTCGCAAAATCGTTGATGATTTTTGTAATTGGTGACAATTTGTGGAAAAACTTTCTGAATCAATTATTCGACCGATGGAACAATGACACAAAAGTTCAATGGAATTGAAATATATTTTGTGTCGGCATCAAATGGTAATTTTATTTTACCAATGTCCAATGGCTGTTTTGAAAATATGGTTGACACATTGCGGATTTACGCGCATATTGGTTGTTAACGTGAGTTTCCGCATATGTCTCCAAAGATGCGACGCTTTGAGGCAAGCGTTGAGTTCATCAGCTCAGTTCATCAGGTGTTGAATTTGGTATTACTGGTCTGTCCCACACGTGAGCATGCAACACATAATTGACCACGTGAAAAGCATGAAATTTCCTAACTTAATCCACACACTTGAAGCGATTGGCCTAGTGCCTTGTTGATGGTCATTGAGAAGGTAGGTGAATGGGGAACTATATTCGTTTGGCTACAACTATCAAATTAGTCACTGAACCTGGCCTTAAAATGCTGCAGGAGTGAATAGTTATTCATGAAATCGCTATTAAATGGATATTTATACCTGGTTGCCAAGGAAATTTTTTATTGTTGAAATGGAAGAAAAATTTATGAATTTCGAGATAAAAACGCAATACTTGGACAAAAACGATGCGTATAAGATAATTGAATGAAATAATTAAATACTGCATTATTTAATGCGTTATATGATACAAATTTCCATCCAATATCTTGAGTTCAAGTAATTTAAAAAAGCAATTCAAGAAAAACCTGCACCGAATTCAATGCTTTTCTTATGGGAGTAAATATTAACAACATTGTGGTAAAAACAACCCCAAAAATTGCCATTTTTATAATTCAGAAACCTTTATGGGCACGCGCAAGACAACTCACCAAAGTTTCATCGCAATCGGATGAATGGTATTCGAGTGCATAAAAAATTAACAGACACATTATTTTTTATATATAAGAGTGTTGAAATAAGTTAAAAAATGGACTGTTTTGAATCCAGAAGCGTAATTTTTATGCCAAAATTAAGGCTATCGGAATATCAAATCCAAGAATTAAAAAAAATCATTAATTCAGCCATTAAAAAAGAAAAATTTCAACCTAATATTTTTAAAAGAAAAAATCCGTGGACCATATTCAATGCTTATCTGATGGGATCGTGGAAGGTTCTTCGGGATTTCCACCGGGTCAGGTTCTCCATTACGGCCGACGTTTCGATGAACGAGTCGTCCATCGTCATCAGGGCATGTCACCGCATTGTATCTGCCGTGCCACCAGATACAATACGCCGGGAAAGCCTGCGATCATTCTTATCATATGGGAGTTAAATTTAACAAATATGGGGCAAGTACAACCCCATTAAATTAATTTTGGTGGTTTTTTAGTATTTCCCGATCAGCCGTGTGTCACGAAATATGACCAAAGGGCGTGACTGGGCAAGACCGTCACACAAATGTGTCTCTAAATCAAGCGTGACTCACAGACATTATTGAATTAGTGTTATAAATATTCAAGCGAGATTAAACCATTTGATATAGTGATGTGAACTGATCTTTTCTTTGCACTTGTCTAAGATCATGATGAATGTGATTTTCTTCTTTATGAACAAATAAGTATTTTTGCTCGTGGATAGGTGTTAAAACGCTAAACAAAATTAATCATTATCTTTCAAGATGAGGAGATGGTACATGTTAAATGAGAGAATTTTATGCCGAATAATGTTGTCTATTGATATTTATGCTCGTGGTACAAACACTTTCCGTGCTTTTCAAAACCGTATTCGTATTTCTCTACTTGCTCGATTCAAATTAGATATTTTTCCATCGTGCGGTTGAGTTCAGAGACATTAAGGTACATGAGATATAGTCTTTGAGACTGTTCAAATACTCCTCATTAGAACGGTGTTTATTCTGGTTTCCGTCGTGCATTTTTTCCGTTGCAATCTAAAATTTAAATTACGCCGTTCTGATCATTTCGCGCTTCGCTGAAATCTGTTTACTGGTTGCTTTTCTTGACGAAAGTTATTTTTGTTTTTGGTTGGCATTCCTAAGTCTTCGGAAAGTTTCTCTTCGGGATCGCCTCAGGTGAAACCTTGAGCCTCCTTTTCCCTCTCTCGAAACAAGCTTAAGTTTTCTCATCCCTGAGATCCAAATGCAACAAGAATTGTTTTTTTTATTTAAACCCTCGCTTCTTCGAGTTTTTACAAGTTAACCTGACACAACACCCCGAGAGAAGGATCCATCTCCCAGGAATCAATCCGTCATCCGTCCATTAATCCAAGGCCATAAATTAGTTACTCCCGAAATATACGCGCCTCCGGACCCGTCTTGCCTCGCTTTCCCCAGAGCATGAAATAGCTTCAGAAAAGGAACCTGCCCAAAGGCTGAGTTTCCGGGGGCTGCCCCAGAGTGTTGGGACTGCGAAGGGGGTTCCTTCTCTTCGGAAGTATTCGGTTCCGCCGGGCGATGAGGAACGCCCGGAAGGAGGGAATCTGGGGGCCCTAATGGCAGAAAGTTGGCCGGTTGGTGGGGTAAAGAGGAATATTATATCCGTTGGAGAGGGAGGGGAGAAAGTGTCTGTATGGGTTGGGGATTGGAAGGGCGCGCGGATGTTCGATGCTGGAATTAAGGAATCGCAGCGTAATACATAATTATATGGTTGTGCACTGACTCATCGTCCTCGGTGGTGACGGGGTAGTATTCTTATCTGCCTACACTGAAAAGTCGTTGGATTGAATCATTCCTGGGTAATTTTTCATCAGCCAGGGTATGGTTGTGAGTGTGTGTCTAAATGTATAGTAAAATGGTCGTAATTAGTGAAAGTTGTGGCCGATAAAGAAGTATTATTATAATTTTCTTTGTAATCAATATTCCATGTCGAAAAGGAAATATTAACTTTATAGCCATTGGTAATACAATCATAAACACTCATCAGGCCGTTCCCATTCGGGGTAGGCATAGTCAAAAGAGCTTAATTCTCGGTGTTAGACCTGAAAAATTGGCCTCGGTCCTATTCTCGCCAACCTCCTTCGCTTCTGCCACATTCATGAATTGTTTCAAACATGCTCTCTCTTGTTCTCAATACTCCTTATATTCCTCCTCTTAAAAGTCTCTTTCACCACATTTACCCATTCGTGGTCTCTCCGTCCTCTTATACCCTTTACTCCTCTATCCTAAATCTGTTTAGTTATTTGGCTCAACCATTCTCTCAGCATGGCCAAACCAACGAAGCACACTCATTTTTCATATACGTTCATTACCGCAGCATCCGTTCCACATTTTTCATCACCGACTCAATCCTAACCACCCTATCCCTCCTACTTTTACCACAAACACCTACATCAAAAACACTTTTCAGATAGCCCATGCCCACGTCATGTTGCCTTCACATGTGCTTATCCCGGAATACCCAAGTTTCACTGCCTTTCAATAAATTGGGGAGGAGAACACTTTTGTCGGCAGCGAGTTTTCCTTCCTCAGACATTCATTCCTTGATGTGCTCCATATTCTACCTATGACTTTTCTTCCATCATTCGCTCGTAATAATTAAAACAATTAGCTCTGAAACGTTTTAGGCAGGCATAGTGTGACGCTTCGCGGATAAAAGTACGTGGCCAAGCTGGCTTTGGTAGTGGCATTCCTTAGCAGAAAGCATAGTAGCGTAGGTATGTATTGTGTGATCTTTCACCTTATTTCATGGACTCCAAAATCATATATCTAATTTTTTTATTATAACCAAAATTGACCTTGTCCTATCCACAGTTCACTATTCTTGAAGTCATTACCTACCTAGAAGTCTTATGAAATCATTTGCCTTTAAGACTCGTGTGCAAGTTCTGGAAGCTGTATGTTTAATAACGTAAACAAACAAATTTAAGTAAAAGTGCCTAATGTTACAACTCAGGTATTTTTGGAAAATGTGACTTTTTTTGAAAGTTTTGCTATTATTTATTGTGTGCGAAATGTTTCAGGAATTGTTAATTACGCTTAACTGACTGGTTCGGCGAAAATTTTCATTATTATGTACAGCCTTCATTATGTAAAGCCTTAATTTTCAGCACGCAAATTACTAGTTCTTGGCCCTATGATAATTATGTACTTCTGCGGAGGCAGAAGAAATATATATCCGATGGTGGAGAGGAGGAGAAAGTGTACTTGAAGATATGAATGTAATCGCGCATTTTAGAAAAGGACGGCGGACTCAAGTTAGAGGTGTAGGAGTTTGGAATTCGTGCATCGTATCGTGATATACAAAACACATTTATGACTAAAACACTAAACATTTTATAATTTACACGCAATTTGGGAACTTCAGGCTGTTTCAAAGGCTACATACGTGTAGGGAGGCTGTTTTTAGTATTTTATGCACAGTTAAGAGTTCGTCGTTATACATGAGTGTACATCGCATAGTTTCGGAGCATCGCATCGCATCGATATTGCGATTTAAGCGGACCAGTGGCATACTAAGCTGTAGTAACTCGTAAAAATATAGAATATGGCATTCAATTTTTTTGGTGTGCAAAAAAATCTTATTCATCGGACGTATTTCTTCAGGGTACAAGAACATTTTCTAACCAAAAGAACTTTTATATTTTTTTCCTGAGACGTATCTGCTGCACTGTTCTGATGGGCATCACGTACTAGACTCATGAAGCGTTTTTTTACGTTTTTATTCTTTCCAGTGGTAATTATTAGCTGTGAAGTTTGCACGGATTTTTTGGAAAATGATCAATGTAAAAATAGAATTAAGATCTCAATAGCAAGACCGAAGGATAAAAGTACGAAGTTGAAAAAAGAGACGCGCCAGAGAGAAGAATAAACAG
Organism: Pyrrhosoma nymphula; assembly: GCA_963573305.1. NCBI lineage: Eukaryota > Metazoa > Arthropoda > Insecta > Odonata > Coenagrionidae > Pyrrhosoma > Pyrrhosoma nymphula. The sequence continues at coordinate 76,559,927 of OY754330.1, read as the reverse complement.
GGTATGATAGAATCGCCTATGAACAGATAAGAATGGAAAGGTGCAGTCAACCAATCTTGGGACTGGAAATCATGGCGATAATTATGAATAATGATGAATTTTTAAATTCTTTCATTATAACATTGTTCATTAGAAACAACAAAAGAAAAATTTAGATAGTCTATAAGTATGTACCTGTGTTAAGACTACCCTCTTAATTGCATGCCATGTTCTGCAAGTGTTGAAAAATTAAGAAAAGTAACAAAATAATTTACAAATAAATACAAATTTACAAATATTTTACATTATGAAAAAAGTTTTCTGGTTCACTCAATAGTTCTTTGGCTCAAGTTTAACTAAGATTTTTTTAAATTTTTCTGAGAAAACATTCATTGATTTAATACGCACACATTTACAAAATATGTTTTCCTTTTTTAAATTTTCTGGCGTAGAATAGAAGATTTTCGGATGGTTGTACACTCCAAACCCACAAAATGAACACGACTACTTTGTGTGACGATGCATAAATGGCATCTTTCTGGAGGGCCATATCCCGCAATGACGCCTTGAGGCGTCGTTAGTCGGCCCCTCCACCGATTGGCTGCCTGAGTCAGGGGTGCGAGACTATAACTGCCGCCGCCGGAATAACTTGCTAATGCTCCGCTAACTGAGCGCCTACCCCCCTCCCCTCCCCACTCCTCTGGCTGCAGGTGTCGAATTAACAATCCAATCCGGCGAGCTCATCGATCCGACCCTCGGCAACGCACGTCGACCCGCGATTTATTTCGCCCCCGATATTGCTCGCACCCTTGTCCCTCCCACCACCCCTTCCCCAAGATTCGCGGGCCTCGGCAATAAATAAAGCGGGGCAGAAGGGTGCCTCACATACTCTTCCCATCCCCCCTGGCGCCCACCCTCCTGGGACGCCATTTGAAGATGCCCAGATAGCGGGTGGGAGGCGTTTGTGGGGATATTTGGGTGAAATTGTGTTTGTACCACAAAAATTCCGGTTTTTCCCGGATACTCTTCTTTTCAAGGATGTCCAATGACACTCGTGAGCTAGGGGCTCGGTTTGATGTGTCGACTAGAGTAATAGCTTCCCATGCTGAGAACCGAGATTCGAATCCGACTGGTATAAAATTTTCAGTGGAATCCACATACCTCATTGGCTACAATGTGGAGAGCACTTCAAGTGCAGTACTCAGCCCGCAGAACACAATATCGTTTTTATAAATTTAATAATTTAGATACATTCCTCATAAATTGAAAACTAAAATGGCCTGCTGCATTATATTGTGGAAACCTCAAGTGCTTAACTCCGACACTCTGATAGGATGGGGGCTAATCGCCCCATTTCATAGCTTCCCTCCCCGAGGGTCCGGCTTCGAATCCCAGCAGGAAAAGATACATTTCAGTGAAATACCGATCCCTACTTGAGTGCTATGTAAAGCGCTATTCAAGTGCAGTTCACTGTCCATCGGATGGGAAGTTAAAATGTGGATCCCTTGGCGTCTTGCGTGTAGAGTAGGGCCACTCCCCAAATGATCCTTCCCTCACCGTCTTACTCAGCTGTCCTGAATGAGGTAAATGATTTCAGATATCGGCTGCCTCTACTATTAGTGTATCCACATTTATGTAGGATTTAAGAGGCTAACCGTAGTTTTCTGGAACTCAATAATAATAATAACACCGGAATCTGACTTCACGTAACTCCATATTTCTGTATATTTCAGCGCAAATTTGCAATTCACGTTTATATGACTTTCACTTTTTTGTGTATCTTAAATCGACAGAATGAATATCCAAAGCATTTATCTCCATTTTCATCGAAAGACGTGTTGGTGACGTTTCTCAAAAACCGCGTTAAGGAGGTTGGAGTAATATTTGTATATGTACAGATTTGCATGAGACTTACCATACGTGTTCTCATTACTGATATCTATGGATGAAAGTGAAAATAATTGTATCATACCGATTTGGTTTTTGGCAATTCAGTGCTATTTTAACACAGTCTTATGGCATATGACATATATTTCGTAATAATTCGATTACATAAGCACAGGTTTTCTTCGAAACGCGAAACAATTCAGTTCTTATAATTATAATTGGTACTAACAAATATCCAAGTGTCAAGCAGTCCACTATTCGAAAAATAACATATGTATTTCAATATTATCTTGTCTACATTTCCAATACCGTGCCGAAAACTCTAGTCATAACATGCATTAAAAAAAAGAAAATTAAAAAAATAAAAACACCTTTATAATTTCCATCATTGCATGTACGGTGAGTTCCAACGCATAAACAGTTGCACTTAAATGAAATGTGGTCCAAGATTTTTTTTCGACTTCAAAATTTGTTATAGTGTGCACTCAATGGCTCAGGTCTAGCTTACCGCTACCGAGTGCGTCCATCGGTTTCCGATGTTGGGCAGGCATTTAGATAAAGAGGCTAGCTGAGAAATAAGCGAGGTTACTCGACGAATAAGCAGCTGTGGGAAAAAAGCGGCAGTATCTAGAGGGGGCCGTGCTCGAGTAATACGGCTCAAAAATGTTACGAAAACCCATGAAAATGCCGTGATTGGCGAATGGCTGCCACCAACTTATAGGAATCAAGTAACCTGGAGGAGGAGGCAGCAGTCCTACTTCACATGAGTGAAGGTGAATACCGCGTGGGTCGGTACGGTGACACTCATTACACCATAGGCACAGTGAGGTATTTACCTAAACGGCTGTTGTATCAAAGGCAACGGGAGACCACCAACTTATTATCCCGATAAGCAGCTCATCAACTATTTCTCTGTTATTTGATGAAATTCTCTAGAGTAATATCTTCCGGAGGTAAACTATTCCCCATTTGGATCTCCGGGCGGGGACTACTCGAGACGGTACGTCAGTCAAGAATGATGAGCAGCTCTTTAGAATTGTTACCTGGAATGTGAGATTGTTTAAGTGCCGTGCGCCTCTTGAAAACATGAAAATGGAGATGAAAATAATGGGTTGGGATGGTTAAGGTATCAGCAAAATGAAAGGGTCTGAAGAAAGGAACTTCTGAAGTGGCCGCTTCCGGATAATCCACTCTTGATCTACGAATGGAAGCGCAGGTGTTGGTAAAATGCTCAAGAACAGAAGCGGTATACGAGTGAAAAGCTATCTTTAGTAGAGTGACAGGATAATTATGGATAGATTACATATGGTTATACATATACATGCCCACGTCAAATTACGAAGATGACGACGTAGAAGATATGTACGACGGAGTAGAATAAGTGATAAGGAATGTAAAAGTGGATGAAAACTTAATTATTCTTAGAGACTGGAATACTATTGTATGGAAAGGCCAAGAAGGTAAAACAGGCAGAAGTAATGGTTGGGAAAAGTAACGATGGGGAGAGAGATTGATTGAGTTCTGCGAACAAAAGGGCCTTGTCGTCGCAAACGCTCTCTTTTGAAACCACCCACGAAAAAAATACACGTGGAAAATTAGATGAGATAGAAGAAAATTTCAAATATGGTATCTACATACATATTAGTGATACAGTAATTTATGAATCAAGTAAAGGACTGATAGAGAAGACCTACCCTGATGCGGATATAGACAGTGACCATAATTTGGTCATGATGAAATCTCAGCATAGGTTTAACAAACCAAATGGATCAACAAGGAATCGCTGATAGGTAAAATTTCTGAGGGAAACAGAGCACCGATCAGCCTATCAAAGTACCCTGGACCAAGCTGAAGAGGATAGAAATGTCCAGGATCAATTGAAGAGCGATTGCAACAGATCAGCAAAGGAATTGATAATGCAGCCGAAGAGAAGGTAGGGAGAAGGAAAACAAATAATCGAAAGCCATATATTACACAGGAAGTTTTGGATCGAAGAGATGAAAGAAGAAAGTACAAAAACTCGAAAGCAGAGGAAGGACAGCAACTGTATAAAGCAATAAGAAATGCAATCAGCCGTAAAGCAATAAAGGCAAGAAATGAATTGGTTGAAAGACATGTAAAAAGGTTGAAGGCAATCTCTTCCAGGGAAAAGATGAAGCTGCTTTCAGAAAGATAAGAAGTTACTTAATAGAACATCCGATGAAAGGTAATGTGATTCGGAGTGAAGGGAATGCAATTCTTATTGAAAGTGAGGACAAAGCGAAGATATGGAAAAAGTACCTGGAGAAACTATACAGCGGCCAGGCACTGAATCCCAGGTTAGTAAAGGATGAAGACACTGTGGATGAAGATGAGAAAGGATATCCCATATTAAGATCAGAATGTGATGCCACTGTAAAGGATTAGGGAGAGAAAAAGGTGCCAGGTATTTATGAAATTCCCTTAAATATGCTGGAGCGATTACTCTGAATAAGCTATATGTGACATTTTTTCAAGTGGGCAAATAGCTACAGCTTTAATAAGAATGTAAGAATACCTATCCCTTATAAGAAGAGAGCCAAGACGTGCGAAGACTTTAGGACAATTAGCCTTACAGCACATGCATCGAAAATTCTGACCAGAATCTAATACAAGAGGGCAGAACAGAAGATGTAAGTATTCCTGGATGAAGACCAATTCAGATCCAGGAAAAGCAGGAGAACGAGGGAAGCTATTTTAGCCCTGAGGCCTATCATAGAGAAAAGGACCACCCAGCACACCTATATTTGCTTCATCGATCTACAGGAAGCATTATTTGAACTGGAACAGAGTTCTGACTTCACTGAAGGACATAGGTGTGTCATTTGATAACGACAGAAGAGCAATATTCAGCCTGTATGAGGAACAGCTGGCAGTGATTAAATGTAGCAGACATGCAGAGGAAGCAAAAGTGATGAAACGAGTATGACAAGTATGCGCATTTTCGCCAATGATCTTCAATACATACATTGAAAAAGTATTAAATTAAATAAAGGAAAAATTAAAAACAGGAGAACAAGTGCTTGAAGAAAAAATCAGCATGCTACGCATTGCTGATAACAAAGCAATTCTTGCTTAGAAGAAAGAAGATCTGACGAAATTGCTGAACTGTTTTGACAAAATTCTGAAGAAATATAACCTGTAGATTAATGTTAATAAAAACAAGATTATGGTTTGTGGGAGAAATCAAGAAGATAGAATCATCGTTAAACTTGGGCAGCAAAAACCCGTGCAAGTGGAAGAGTTTTGTTATCTGGGATGCAGGATCACAATACGATGGAAGAAGCAAGAAACACCTTGTGAGGAGAATAGCCCAAGCAAAGAAAGCAATGTACCAGAAGAGGAGTTTGCTGACAGCTGGAAACACAAACCTGGAAGTTAGGAAGCACTTAATTAAAACGTACATTTGAAGCATGTTTTTATATGGCATTCAAACGTGGACAATAACAGCAGCAGAGCAAAGGGGATTGGACGCAATATAGCTGTGCTGTTACCACGCTATTACCGAAGAATTATGAAGATTAAATGGGCGGTGAGAATCTCTAATGTAAAAGTCCTATGAAAAGGTGAAGAGAAAAAAATAGCCACATCACCAACTCGATCCACACGGTGTAGAAAGTTCGGATTTTTATTTTTTTTAATATTATAACGAATAGAATTGTGGAGACTATTAAGGAGTATGGCGCTATACATATTGTAGAAACATGTACTCAGATAAAAGAGGAGAAGAATAAGCTGCAAGCGTTTCAGATGTGGGTGTGGAGGAGGATGGTGAAGGTGCAATGAACAGAAAGTAAGAAGTGATTGGTATGGTCGGGGTGAGGAGGGAAAATGCTTGAGAGAATTAAGAGGCAGAGTAGGTGGTTGAAAGAGGTAATTAGGGGCGAAGGGATGCTGATGGTCGAGATAGAGGGAAGGAGGTAGGGTAAGCGGGGAAAGGAAGAAAGAGAAAAGGTTTAATGGATGGGATGAAGTGAGCATGGGCGTATTTGCAAGGGGGGGGGGCGAACGGGACCGGAACCTCCACCAATAAATAACTTTGTTAAGAGTACAAATATTAATATATAAAAAATGTAACTAGCTAAATATCTTGAAACACTTCAAAAAGGGCTAGAAAATGCAGTTTTGCTGTCATACCTAATTTTCACGATTTTTCCGGAAGAGGGACAACCCCTTTAGGCTCGGCTCCAGGGGCGAATTAAGGTCGTTGTTTAGTAGGGGAGTGTATTACTACTTTCAGAGGGTCTAGGGCGTATGGAACACCTTATGATTACCATTTTTTTCCGTTTTCCTTGGAATTACCGGGGTGCGGCCACCCCCTTAATTCGTCACTGGTGGGTCCAGACTCAGGTACTTCACGGTTTAAAAATATTCTGAACCCCCCCTCTGTGGAAAATTCTATATACGCCACTGGAAGTGAAGTAGGCGATCTGAAGAATGAATGTGTGTATAGAGACACGGAACTGCAACTATTAAAAATTATTATTGATATTCCAACTCTCATCGAAGCCTACCTATACCGATAGATCACCTCTAATAATAATACTTCTCTATGCCTTTATCATTCCCAAGGAGAATACTAGGAATGTTGCGTAAAGATGGAGAAGAATAAGGAATGGAACGTGAGAAAGAGGAGGAAGGTTAAGAGAAGATGAGTATTCGGAGGAAAGAAATCGAAGAGTTTTTTTTCGGGATAGTGGGTGTTGGCAGCGGAAGGATGGGGGAGAGAGGAGGTAGGAGAAGGGGCGGGAATTTGCCAGGGGAGGGGGTGGACATATTTCCTTCTGGCAGAAATCAGCACCACCTGGCGTATGAGTCTAGCAACAGCTTGAGGCGGGACACAATCGCTGGGACCGGAGTGGGGGAGGAAGGGAGGGGTGTAGTGCGGGGCGGAATTAGGGAGAGCAGGGGAAGGTGAACGGAGGGAAGATGGAGGGAGGGGGGGGCCCTGATTTTAAGGACTTCGGCGGGACGGGGGGAAAGGGACAATGTTGGGAGAGAAGCTTGGCTGTGTGGCATTGGAATTCAAATATGGCATCGAGATATGCGTCGTGCGTCGCAGGTCAGGCGAAATATCGACATGTAAAAGGTGCTCTCATTGCTGATGTTATTTCGATCAATCTAACTTAATATTAATCGTGAGATCAGCACCATATCCGTGCATCAGGCGGGGCTCCAGCCCGCGACCTTAGGATGGTGAGACCAATGCATTATAAAGGTAGCGAAACATGGAGTCAGTCGTGTCGAAGACCCTATCCTGTGGAAGAATCTATGGTCTCCAAACTCGCTCCTCGCGGGGAAGCAAGGTTGCATCCGCATTAGACTACCAGAGTTCACAAGGCCACAAACCTAATCCGCCAACTTTAAAAGTGCTCTATCTGTTATTCACATCAACTAAAATTCTCTCTAAGGCTCTTTTTGTGGTTGACCAGTTGTTAAGAAAGGCTTATCCGATGAGTTTTGAACACCGTCAAAGTATTTCAATCCAGCATTATTTGGTTCGTAAACACTATCGTGAAACGCGCTGTTGACACTTTCCCGCCTTCTGGAGTTAAATGAAGTTATGTTGGCAGCATTGCCTATCATGTCCTCTATCCTCTCCCCTCCACTCCTTAGCTGACCCTTTCCCCACACACCTTCCCCTCCATGACGTCACGCTTTTTGTAGGCGACTGCCACAAAGTTTCGTCGCTAATGTATGTACCGTCCTGGCGACCGCGGCGAGAATTCACACAGCTCTGTCGCATTCATGCCATGTGTCACATATCGAAGAGGTGTCACGTGATATCGAATTAATTCCGTATTAAATAGCGTATGACATTCATATCGTATATCGTACGTTCATCGAATGCCTCAGTGACATCATATATCAAATGATAGATGATGAGGGGAGAATAATGAAGAGATAACCAGATAGATCACAATTCTATGGCTGAAACGATTATGACGATCGCATTCATATCGCATGTCGACCGTGGAATCCAGATTATTAACTCACCAGCCTGACAACCCAAATATCGCGGTTTCGAATATCGCCTCAGGCATGAATGTTGTCGCTTCGCGTCGCAAAAGCTAACGTCATACGCGATGCGAAATGAAGATTACTTTCAATGAGTGCTCCAATGGCAGAAGTCTTTTTCACTACTGATCGCCAAAATATATATCGACACCTCACCTTATGACTCTTTTCAGGGTGAGAATGTACTTCATGATTTTAATCATATAGTAGTTACATTCTCAGCAGCAGCAGTACCGGGTGAGAATGTAGGACATTATTTTAATCACGTCACCGCAAACAATCTGCAACCACTCACTGCATAATTTATAAATGAACTCACTGCCTAAATTTCGTATTTTGATCACAATTGTACTAGCTCCACCAACATCTTGTTCAATTGCGCTCGAATGGCATTACACACCATCATGCACCAACCATTTAAATCACGAAATGTTGATGTACATTTTTATATTTTGTGATACAAGTGGAATGAAACATGTAAACAAAAATTATAAGTCGTTGTAAGAAACAATCATCATCATTTATGGCCATTCGTGCCTAGTTGAAATTTGGCTGCACGTTTTTTTTAGTCACGGCAGTTTCTCACGTTCTCTTGTCCCTGCCTCCCTGGCCCGTAATGCAAGCTCTGATTTCACGAGGTCCCACAATCCGCGCCTAGACATCCCTGATGGTCTTCTCCCATTACGTTTTCCCAATCCTGCACCGTTCAGGATGGATCTCTCTTCTCTTCTGAGTACAATTCCAGCCCATCTCAATCCTCTCCTTCTTGCATGGACTACAACATCATCATTGTCTTTATACATATCTCTCAGTTCTCTGAAATGCCTCCTCCTCCATACTCCATCTTCGAATATGGGGCCGAAGACTTTTCTTAAAATCTTATTCTCGAAGACGATAAGTTTCCTCTCTTCCTCATTGTTCATTACTCATGTCCCTGCACCTTATAGTAGAACTGGGGTGGAGTCACGGTTACTCCTTTCTCGTTGTTACCGTTATCTCAAACGCAAACCGCTTTAGAAGAGCGATACTCACAGTTACTGTCCGAATGAAGTACTCCACCAATTAAAAAACCAGTGATTAAGGGCACCTGACAACATTTGTAGACTAACGGTGAAATTTCAACCCTCATGAGCGCAATTGAAAAGTAACGATAACGGGAGCGCACTCGTTAGGAGAACCATACTCGCGCCCATGGTCGGATTGTTGTATGGTAAAGTCTTAGTTTTGCCTGGCGTCATAATACCATCGAAGTAAAAATCTTTTTTATCTTGAAGCAAATCTAGGAGTAGTAGATAATAATGGAAAAGCATATTCAATCAGTTTTTAACGAAAGTGACGGCATTGTTTAAACATAAAATGCGTAAATCCGGGATGCTGGAGATTTTTAAAATCCTTATCCAACTCCAGGAGTAACCCGGAGAATCCGGGAGAGTTCGCAACCCTACCTCCAGTGCCATCTTTTCGCACCCCCCCCCCCCCTCCCCGCCCACCGACTTGAGACTTTGTCCCCAATCTCCTACCCCTCCTCATTTCTTTTACGGGTATTATCCCCCTGCCCCCTCCTCTCCCCACCCCTTCTCCTCCGAACCTCCCTTTCGATGACGAAAAAAAAACTCCGTTCACCCCCCAAAACTGTCCTATCCTGCCCCCCCCCCCCCCGTATCCACCCGCCTCCAAAATCTCGCCCACGTGCAACCGTTTTATTAAAATGAATAATGGGTGCGCGGGCGGGCAAGGGGAGGGGACGTTTTTTCGTCGACGAGAAGTCACTCCTTTGCGAATGTGTGTGTGTTCTCTTGGAAGGAGGAAGTCTTATCCCTTTTCGTCGAGGGTGTTGAGGCCCTGCGTCCTTCTCATTTCCTTCCCTCCCTCCCTGGCTTGTGCGAGGAAGGACCGGGGTGGTCACATCACCTCCTTGCGTACATTTCTCAGATAAGGGACTTCCTAATATCACTTTCTGATCCGTCCTCAAATCACAGCGCGAACATACTCTTGCTGCAGCCATGGGAGTAGCGATTTGAGGAAAATTTAGTAGTGTTTGGCTCATTGATGCTTAGGTAGTTTGTATTTTAATCAGAAGGAGACGATGTCGAAAGAGGTTGAAGTAGCCCCGCAGATTAGAGAAGAGAATAGAGGGAGCCATAGGTTGCGATTGCACAAGGGAATATTGAAGCAGTTCAAATGCGTAATCGGACATATTGAATGGATCAGTTTTGCAGTTAAAACGGCCGAAGAATAGGTAAAAGTAACGGAATTGTCGCGGTACCATAATGATTTATACAGAAAATTGTAAAATAGAAATAATTTCCGAAAAAGCACTGCATTATTCATTGCTTTCATGAACTAGTTTCAGACAATATCCATTTTAGGTGAATAATTTTTATAGCTAAAAAACAGGCTTCAACTTCGTGCGTCAAAACGCCATCTACTCTCTTCTTTAATATATTAGATATACCAGTGGGTAGGAAGTTCGCAATAATCGTTTCAGGTGCCGCGAATGCTAACATTATATCGTATCGTGTGATCAAAGACTATTCTTTAGGCAGTTTAGGTGACATTCCACTGCACAAAGAGTTGAATGAATTTGGCCTCTTATGTAGAGAAAAATATCTCATCATTCGATTGGTACCAAAATATCAGCCATTTAATGCTCTACTTTTCGATATATTTGCCAAAAAAAGAAGCCGTTCATCTATTAGATTTTGGGCAACTGCGCGCTCCAAAGATATGGTATATTAAAAAATAAGGTGATCCTGACTCACAGATTGCAATAGAAATGTAATATCATTTTAGTTTGTATGTATTCTCAATAATTCATCAAAATAAGTTAATTACTCACCGTAATGCTTCCTATAAAATTGCAAAAACGCATTCGTTAGCGAAGACGTATTCAGCATACGGCGTGAAACAATGTATGCGTATTTAGTTAATTACTGAGGAATTCAGTTGTATAAAACAAATTTTTTGCGTCATCAATATAATTATATCATTATTACATATTATTCTTATACCATCATTCTTTCCACTGCTTAAACTTTAAAATAAAATTCGAATATGGTCTCTGTTACCACTAGAGCTCTCCTTTATTACCTTAATTATCTTTCCTCCCCCCTTCCTTTTACCTATTCCCTTCCCTTCTATGTTTGGTGTCCTAAAAACCCCTGCCACAAGCCTCCGCGGTGCCTCGCAGAGCAGTATGTATATTTTGATGAACCCCTACAAAATTAGGCTGTGAACGAGCAGTTTGGTATTATTAACTCAGGACACTTCACGATTCTTTTTTATTGCTACGGAAGTTTTATTATTAGTTTTATTATCATTTCTTACTATTATTGTTGCTTTATTGTGGCATGGTGTTTTTGGGGTGTTTCATTGTCTACTGAGCAAGTTCGAGTGTTTTTAGAAAGGTTAGAAAATATAAAAAACGCCAGTGATTTAATTGCAAATGCTGTTGTTTGAAAGTAAAATAATTAAAGTTCATGATTCCTCAGGTTCTATTAAAAATGTTGAAGTGTTGTGTTTTAAAAATCTATTTGAAGAAAGAAAGAGAGATATTTTTTCCACTGTTGATGAAAAATAAAAAGTGTTAACAATGATATACATAGTAATTAATTATTCCTCAATGCAGAACAAGGTCAACACTTCGTTGTTTGTGTTTCCCTTCAATCAGATTACGATCTCCATCATTCTCCAAAGCCTCCACCTTACGCTCAGATTTCTCACGCAGCGACCAAGTTCGTACATCGGCATGCTGGCCTTCCTCATTATGCCATACCCAGTTCATCTGTTACCCAGTATTTTATGCTATCCGGAAAGAACTCATACTTATCCGGAATTTTTGTTCTTCAGAAATGAAAAGTCCTTGTCATGGGTTTAATAAAAAAGTCGTGGTAGTTAAATTTAGCTTGGACAATTTAAATAATGAAAATAAATAGCCAGGATGGTAACTTGCCGAACTGGAATCCTTTAGGTCACGAGTTCGAATCTATCCTTTGGAATTGCTCTTGAGTTACCCTTGGCATTTAGGTGTTAGAGACAGTGCGATATAAACTAAGTATAGGGTAAGCATGGGAGGGAGGTGGGCAAAAAAGCTAAGAAATCCGCCCACAATTGTGTAAAAAAACATTACAGCATTAAAACGGTTTCTTATAGTTTTACGTAGTCAGGTCTTTTGTTGTTCACGTTGCATCACCTCATTTATTTATCATCATCATCAATTTGGGTAAGTGAGCATCATTTTTTGTGGCTGCTGAATGATTGGGAGGGCCAATCCTAAGGCGCTGGTCACTGTAAGCTCTTGACCCCTTTTCCTTGTCTTTGCCCGCCGAGAACATCAGGGTGATGTTCGTATTGCTTCCGGTAATTTTTTTCAAAAAACGGGCTCTCTTCTATGGCTGAATGATTGTCCAGTCCTCCAGTGTTATCCTCTTTAGGATGTTGCGTAGTTTCTTGACGTACTTGGGTTCCAATACCTTGCCCTTTAAAAATAAAACACATTATAAACTGCACCAAGCTCGGCAGGTGTGACAGTGTAACCTAGATGCACCGAAGAGTGAACCTTAACCCACCCTAGGGTACCTTTATTTGCTTGTAACTGCATTTTTCCCGAAAGAGAAATGTCATTTTGCGGATTGGCTTCCCTTTTTGGGCCATATTTTGTATTTAGAATACAGTAGGCCAGTCTAACAAGATTGTTTACTAGGTGTTTCGGATACTCTGGGAGTTCTGCACTTAGGGATAGGCCTCCTCAAAAGTCTTCCATTTTTCACCCATAGGAAACCTACGTCCTCATTTTCTAGGAAAGGCAGTTGGCTTCAATAGTTATTATCTGGATCACGATCACGGTAATCCACGCGTGCGTTAGCGTTATCGTTGATTTTCAATTGCGCTCCTGCGAGCGAAAACGTAATCTTCATTCTCCAAATTTTGTCAGGTGCTTTAAATCTCTAGTTTTAATTGGTGGTGTGCTTCCTAAGAACGGTGGGCGCAGTAGCATTGATCTTTTAGAGCGGTTTGTGTTTTGGATAAAGATAATGGCAACACGAAAGAAGCAACAATGATCCCACCTCAGATGGGCGTGATCATCGAATGAGATGTGGATAACATGCGGTTACACGTTGACATACGTGTGAAGCTCGGTCGACAAGGAAAAAAAAGCCAAGGCTCTTCAGCCGATACCGTCGTTGCACGTTTGACAAGTTCTGAAAACCTGGAACGGCTCGGACTGATATTTCGACCGGGTGGGCGTGGTGCGTGTGCTCGAAATGGACCGTATTTGCGGCCCGTGCGCAAGAAATTGCCGCACGTGATCCGCGAAAAGGACGATGCCCTCACCGCGACAGATGTCGCCCGACATGTGTTAGTTTGTGCGCGCGCGTGCGAAGGTTTAATGACGGATGCCGGCGCGCCAGACATTCGAGAAGAAAAATTATTTTAAAAACCTTCCGGACGAATTTCACGCGTGCGGAAGTTGGGGGGTCATTGGAATCGACTCGCATTCCGAGGGTTTCGTATCCGAGTCGGAAGAGATGCGCGAGTGATATTTTTCTCCCGCCATTCCAGTCTAATCGCCTATTTGAAATATTTTTTTCCGAATCGGATTGCTGTAATTATTTTCAAACCGTAATCGTATCGATTTAAAAAATAAATAGCAGATATACTTTAAATCCAAAAATAAATTGAATTTCTTAAATTTTCTTTTAACCCTAAAAGAATGTCTGAAATATTTTTCAATTCCCAAACAATTTTAATTTCTAGGAACATTTTTCCAATCATAAATGGATCAAAGTTCTGTTTTTTTAATTTCTCAGCAAATTTTATTGAATCAGAGAAACGATTTACTCGGAATCAGTCCTTTTTTAACTCATTTATAAGGCGTTATGTAAAATAGAAAGTTTTAAATTTGTATACATATAGTGTTCTCTCAATGGCAAAAATGAGTGCACCTTCTACGCTGACACAATATAACGCGAATCGTGCCCTAAGTTTGGCTTTTATTAGATTATCCATGATTTTAAATTCAAATTCTTGCAATTTGGAATCAATAATTAATAAGTAATAAGAAAGAATCATGAAAGAATTTATCTGTTAGCTGAAAAGGGAATGGAGTGGAGAGCTACAGAGAAACGACCTTCGTATTGACGAGTCTCATACGCACTGGCGTTCATGACTTTCAACTAATCCGAGATTTTTATGAGGAAAATATTGGTGAAGTAGTATCTCTGGACTACTTTCATGCTAATATCTTTATTCTTTGCAACTTTGATCAGGACATAAAAACTAATCATTCTTTGAAAAGTGCTAATATCGTCTCACAGCCACCAGAAAAAATGGCTTTTAGATATTATTTTACACCAAATCGAGATCAATTGACCAAAGAGAGACATGATATATTATGGTGAAGGTCTCCGTCCTCACTTTGGCCCTCGTTTAAACGAAAAAAAATGCAACTCGGCAAGCAGAGAATTGATTTGTCCGAGAAAAAACTACTACGCCATCGATGAAACACGGTCATCGAATCCTCGTCGAAATGGATTGGTGGGGACTCGACCGAGATCCGATCGCGGTATTAATCGTCGCATAATGTCCCCCTACCTCTCGGGTGTCGAAACCTGGGTCGTGGAGGGTCCTCTCTTCTTCGGAGCGAAGCACCACTCCACGCGCCGCGCGTCCATTAGAAAAGAGTGCACGGGGCGCCATGCAGCTGCGGCAGGTAAGGTGTGCGTCGGACATACCGCCCAGGACGGTCAATAAAACGCAGGCTGAGTGAGCAGCGGGAGAGGAGAGAGGTCGTAAAAGACAGAGAAGGGACCCCCCCACCCACCCACCCCCCAAGAGGAGTGGGGTGGGGGAGAGGAGGGAGGAAAGAGCGGGTTGTTATAAGACATGGCACTCATCTCCAGGCGGCCACCACCACCACCGACGAAATATTAGTAGGTATCGTGCCGCCGCAACAACTACGCGCTCTCTCGAGACGAGAAATCGTTTTCATCATCTCGCCGGATCGATGTTTCAATCATCAAAAACTTTCGACGAGGTTTTAGGAGGGAAGTGTGTGCTCGAGAAGCATTTTTTTTAGATCTTGCCGAGTATTGAAGGTAGTTTGAGCGAATGATTTCCCTATTCATAATAGATACCATATTCAAAGTTTTTTTTTCATTTAAGCCACTGTAAAAGGCATGAAGTAAATATTGTAGTATTATTGACGCAAAAACTTCGTTGTATCGGAATAAAATTCTCAGAGAATAACTAAATGTACACATATTAGGATTTAATTTGACTCATTTTTTTTCAGTCCGCACGCTGAAAACGCCTTCACCACCGAAGGTTTATTTTGTGATTTTGTGTAAAGTATCATGAGTAGTAAATTTATTTCTTTAAAAAGTTGAGAAAACATACGTACTACACACCGTTAAATTTCTATCACGATGTATGCGTTTGGACTTCATCATTTTTATTGTCTTTCTGGAGCGCTTAGATATACCATATCACAGTGACGACGGCTTGTATTTTTTTGCAAATATCTCAAAAAGTAGTACGGTGAGTAGCTGATATTTTGCTATCATTGGAGAGATGAGATACATCTCTTTATAGTGAGGTCAAATTCATTGAATTTTAAGAGGTGATATCTTGTTCATATTATGTTAAAGGGTTTATTTAATTATTTAATTTTATTCTTCAAACTTTCGATTTCTTTACCGAAGACGGTTGTTTTTGCGGCGATGTATGGCACTCCATCTCAATGTAACAATGAAAAAATACTTGGTAATTCCACAGTTTAATTATTAAAAAATAAACAACGGTGTCATAACAGGGTTAAATCTTTTGCCTGGTCATTTTTTGTAATTAAACTGTGCGATTGCGAAGTGTTTTTTCATTGTGACATAATGAAAAAATTCCACATAGTAGATCCTGAAACAGTATCTTACTTCTCCTCAATGCTACTCAAAATCCAATTATAAAAGTTTTTCTTATCAAGTTTATAACAATTATTTTGCTTTCAAAATATTTCAGCGTGGTGTCCATTTTCATCTCGTCAGAACATGAATAAAATGTTGTGATCATGCTTCATCGGTGGTAGGAGCCCTTTTCGGCATGTCTGGTTCTATTATTTAGATAACTGGGCTCATATCTTAGGCCTATGACTATTTTTATTGCCTATTACACTGGGCGGATAAACTAAATTTTACAGGTGGTTGTGACGCAGCCAATTGACGAGGCATTAATTGTATCGAGGGATCAATGTTTAAGTGTAGAAGTACCGGAGCTCTTTAAGCACCTGGGGTACGGAACTCCGCTCCAGTATTGCAAGAAGCACCGGAGGAGCGCTCTGGACCGCTCCGGCTGAAATTAAGCCCAGGTTGTATTGAAGGAGCCGTAAAAGTCATGTCTCTGGTTTCGGACAATTCATGTTTAAGTTTAATTTTTGCTTCCAATGGACTCACTTAAAAAGGGGGATTTCTAGTTTTTCATCTTTGGATCTAAGGAATTAATCTAAGGGAGATCTTTACATCGTGAAAATGATTAATGAATGTAACTTTTTCTCTTTTATATACTTTCATAGTTCAATTTATTTATATATAGGTACTTATATGACCTCTCTGCTAATTAATGGATCTTACTATTTAAATTTTCGCGAAAACTCCTACGGAATAATAATACTACGACGAGGAAGTAAGTGTAACTGGAGCAATTTTCGCTGCTTATTTTCAGCATCGGATATCACGCAAATCAATCATCGTTAAACTTGTAGTTTCAGTCCTTCAGACCCTTGGATTAAGGCAATTGAAAGTTTTGGGAACAAATTAATAGCATCATAGAGTTCTATGGTAGTATGTTTTCCCCTATCGAAGCGCCATATACATCTGATCGCAACCACTGCTTAACAGTTTATTGTATTTTTTCATTTAATATCAATGCCATTGGAGAATATAACTGTTGGAGGTAGATACTGGATCATTCAATACTATCTTGACGTCTCTTGTTCTCAATCTACTAGGATGAGTAACCTCATAGACGACTCCTTATCGACAGCTGAATAGGCAAGATGAATCACTCTAGCACAAAGGATATCAATCCGTTAGATCCACTGACAAGCTAGCGTAAACTGTTGTACAGCCTTGGTGGACCAGCTGCTCGGATGAAACTAAAAAGCTGACAAACATTCCTTCTAACTTTAATTTTTATCAGACATTTATAAATAAATTAACTGACTCATTTTTATTGACTGTTCAAATCAAACTCGTCGTTTTAATATTCTGCGGTTTTTTTCCTAAGAACGGGCACGGTTGAAGTCTTCTCACCAGGCGTAAAATCGTCGGACTAGTATCGAAACCATTATTATTTTAGCTCCGCATCCTTGTCTGGTGTACGACATACGTAATGATACCCGTGATTACAGAGCATTACGTGCCTAAAAAATAACGCGCCGATTCTGCAACCCCGTGTGTCCTTTGCATTTCATGGAAGTCATATTATTATCATTTTTGCTACTTAGTTTTCTGCCGGTTGGGATAACTTTTCATGGGCCCTTTGAACTCTTCATTTTAAGTCTTAAAAACTCATTCCTCACACATGTTATTCAAATCAGCATGGTTTCGATTGGCTACAGAAACCGCAATTACTCGTAAAAATAAATGTAAGACACTGTAAGAACTAGATCTTTTGAGGTTGTACTCGGCGTGTTTCACAAAGTGAGGACTTATTGATTAGGTTTTAATATTTAGATTTAATTTGTTAAATGGAAACTTAGCTAAAAAAGAAACTATGAAAGTAATTGGGATTTGTGGAATTTGAATGAACACAATCGCTGGAATTCTTCAAAACTCCAATTCTGCCAAACGTTCTATCCTTGTCCTCACTTTTTCCTGCTTTACAAGCTCTCCAAATTCAATAGTTTTTCGACATCCCCTCAACTAGTTACTTGTTACTTGTTGGTCGAATCAACCGTAAAAACTCTAACTTTAGTGTTTGCTCTTTTGCCAGGCCAAAATCGGCGAAAATGGAATGAACATGCAAAAATAATGTGCAAGAGTAAGTAAGAGTGCAATATGAGTAAGAAGCATGGCCCGGACGAATTACATTAGACTTCCAAACGTGGATTTAATTATTTTTATAATAACTTAATTTAATTTCTATCGCTATAATCGTCGCCACAAGTCTCCATGGATGGCTGATAAAGCAAGCTGTATGCCCGTTGCTCACAATAAAAATTTTTTTAGAAGTGTTTTACATCATTTGTATTGTGATATAATAAAACAATTCAAGGAAATAAAGTTACCTTTTTCCTATTTAAAGTTTCAATTAGCTGGGTGTAGCGCAAAGGGCTAGTCGTAATCACTCATTGCTTCATGTAAATTAGCAATTTTGCAAATGATCGTGTGAACTGTAATGGGGAAAAATTTTTCTGGCAATAGGCACTGTTCTCACATCCTAAATGAATTCTAGACAGTTATATGTAGTTAGAGCGAGAATTTTCTCCAGCCATTATAGAGGCCATATTCAAATTTTAATTTAAAAATGGAAGCAGTTGTAAGAATTATGTTGCAAATATGGCTATATCTATGACGGAAAATATTTTGTTTTATAGGACTGAAATTTTTTTTATATTAATTAATTACTCATATTTGAGCCTTGAACGGGACTTCGGAATTTGTTTCACGCCCAAAGCAAAAATGTCTTCGCAACCAAGGGTTTTTAAAATAGATTTTATGGGAAGTATTATGGTGAGTATTACATTCATTTTTACAAATAACTGAACAAACATACGAGCTACACATTGCTACGTTATGACGCGATCTGTACGTCCGAACTTCCTCACCCTCTTAAATAATGTTTCTCAGGGGAGCACAGCCGTACAAAATTTCATGGGAAATGGCTTAGAATAAACATTTTTAGCAAGCGTCTCAAAAAATAGTGTGATAAGTGGCTGATGTTTTTGTATCGTTGGAAAAATAAGATTGTTTTATATATAACGGGGCCAAATTCATTACATTTTATGTGAAGTAATATCTCGCTTAAATTACCTTAAAGATGTCAAATCTGTTACTTTCCCGGCGTATCAGTTGCACATATTCTTATCGGGTCCTCCACCCTTTAAAAGTAAGTATAACCTTTGCATTTTTACTCTGAGCTTCCGCCGATTTAAGGGGAGCATTTCGACCAAAGTTTTGACATTCGACTCGAGCATCGTCCCCAGGGGTAAATTAAACATCGTAACTTAATTCATTCACCCTGAGGATGATCCTCGAGTCCAGTGTCGAAACGTCGCGACGCGTCGGTCGAATTGATGCCTTTGAACTGATGGAAGACCCGAGAAGAATTTGTGCTTCCCCTAAATAATGCCATAATAACTGTTGTCGAGGATTTGCCTATTTGGCACAAAAAAGATCAAGCAATCAATTTTCTGACACTTCGATTATATTTTTAAATCATCTTCAAGGCTACAAATAATAGTAACAGGAGGTTTACCAAAACGTCATTCTCGCTATTCGGTATATCAAACAAACATTTCTACATTAACTGCTAATCACATCAATCCATATTAATATATGTACCTTAAAAATGGTTACACATACCTTTTTAGTAATGTATACCTATAAATGTAAATAGTGTTGGTAAGTAAGTAGAGTTAACTCAGTTGCATTTAATATAGGTAGATATATGTACTTACATGTATTGATGTGACTGACAATAGTGTGGAAACGTTTATTTTATATCACGGATGTTAAGCATGGTGTTTGGTAAACCTGTTACCATGTAAGATCTGGTACTTTCCCGGCGTAGGTACTGGATGCAGGAAGTTTTAGTTCGATGCTCGACTCGCGGATCGAAACGCCCGCCAGTTTGTAAAACCTGACCCGGTGGAGAATCCGAGAGGAATTTCTGCAATCTGCTAATATTTTATGTAGCCCTGAAAGAGATTTAAAAATATAATCGAAACGGCAAATTGGTATATGACTTGAGCTTTTTTGAAACAAATCCTCGGCAACCGCTATTATGTAATAGATCAGTGTGTTCAACAACGGAAGTGAATTTAAACGATGTCTACGCCGCCACCGTCCTCTCGACCACCACATTGCAAATCACGCAGTTTCCGTCTATTCCACAGCTACTACGAGAACGGCGACGTGGTGGACAGGGGCGGCGACCGGAACTCGGACGGCGGCGCGTACCTGCCGGCCCCACCGCCGAAGCGCCACCACCACCACCGGCTGGCCGGGGGCGGCGATGGAGGGACGGCGGCGGTGGGCGGGGGCGGCGAGGTGGCCAGGAGAACCGGGGGCCTCCTCCTGTTCTCCTCCTCGCACCACCACCACCATCACCACGCCAGCAACCACATCACGTCGTCGTCGAACCCGGCGGCCGTCGTCACTTCGTACGCCGCCTCCTCCTCGTCCTCCTCGTCCTCCGCAGCGTCCTCCGTCACCTCGTCGGTGTCCTCGTCCTCCGGCGGCGGTCAGCACCACCCCTCGCTGCAGCACCCCTTGCCGCTCTCGCTCCACGTGGCCCCCACCGGAGGAGCGGGATCGGCTCCTACGGCCCCTCCGCCGCCTCCGGCACTGCCCCCGCCTCCTGCGCCGCCCCTTCCCCCGGAGTTCCCGCCCCACCCTCACCCGCAGTACTTGTTCTCGGGAGGTAGAGGAGAGGCTGAGGACAGGAGGAATGACGACGAATGGAAGAACATACACGTGGTGAGTGAGAGGTGTTCTTTACATTCCACCTGACGTGTTGATACACCTACATACACTAACTTCGAATTCTGAGGCCCTGGGCAGAAATACTGAGTGGTCTCTCAGTGAATAAAAATAAAAATAATATTAAGTAAATTTTATTTAAATGTTACAAAATGTAATTTCAAAATGCAAAAAATTAAATTGTAAAAAAATTAATCTTAAAAAATAATAATACCTAACCAATAACATGATGATATTAACAGTATAAATTTGCCCTTTGCTAGCCCCCCCTCCCCACCCTATGGCAGGGCCCAGGGTATACACCCAGTTGTCTGACCATTGGGGTGCCACTATTTACTGAAATAGACTCCATGAATGCTTAAGGCCCCTAAATGTGTAGAACTGCAATGAGCAGAGGGGAGGATGCTCATTGCAGTGCTGCTCATGCTGATTCTCGGGGAGGAAACTAGAAAGGGAAGCACAAGGTCAGTCCCTAGCATGGGAAGTAGTGCCAAAGGATAATTCACACTTCCTCCTACACCCCCATGCAGGTGCAGCAAGTCCAGACAGACTTTCTCGCAGGACAAAAATGTGTTTCACTACAGAGACCATAAGCTTTTGCCCAAGCTATACCTAGAAATTGGGTTGGTATGGCGGCTATAAAATTGGTTTCCAATCCAGAGGGATCAGTGAATCCTGGCAAGGGTGCATGTATATTTTTTATGGAATTCAAATGCCAACTCTTAGGTGTCGTTAAACTGAGGATTCCATGGCATCTTTCACTGAGAGCAGGCTAATTCCGATGCTGTGTTTTATACTAATTTCATTAAATTTTTTTAATTCAGTGACACCTTTTAGTAATTTTGCAGAGTAATTCAGTGAAGTCCTGCTGAATTCCAGCCTGGATTCCAATGATTTTATGAGAACAATTCTAATTTTCACCTTATGACATTTGATAGAGCTTCATAAAAATTGATTTACATTACACCTAGTGACAATCGACTAACACAAATTGTAAGGGACCCATTGGTGGCTCCAAGTGTATTTTTTTTTTTTTTTTATAGACCTAAAACTAAAACTCCCCTTTTCCTAGGAAGTGTTCCATACCCCCAGAGCCAGTGGTGCCCCCTTCCCCCCCCCCCAGTCCATTTTGACTCCTATAATTAAAATTATAGGAGTCAGAATGGACTGAGGCTGCATTTCAAATTTCATATTTATTAGTTTCTCAAATACTAAATCCAGCCGTAAGTTTTGTCCAACAATAAATTCAAAGCAGTTGAACTCAGTATCCTTGAATCGATAAACTCATAGATATCCTCCATTTCCTCATAAATATTCAATTTGCCAACATCAACCAATATTTCCTAGGATATTGGATAGGCCAATATCATGAATCAGTCGAATACAATTTGATTGAAGTTACTGCATTGATGACTTTATTATCATTGGTGGCTCTTGGTTTGTAATGAGATTGAGGGATCTTTTCCTTCATGTATTTTATGTAATTATTCTAGAAATGGTATAGCTTTTTCGGCATCTGCCAAGCCTGTGCTAATGTTTCCCTTCTCCTTGCAGATGCTCAACTGCATCCTGAGCATGGTGGAGAAGACAAAGCGAGCGCTGGCCATCCTGCAGCACCGTGCTCTCCCAGAATCCAACCCAAATCCCCAGACAACGCCTCACCCTGCACAGGTGAATCCCCACCACAACCCACACCACCAGCAGCCACCACCTCCACCACCATCGGCTTACTGGCTGCGGCGCACAACACCTGAAGGAGCCGATGGCAGTCACCACTACAGCAGCAATGGCACTGGACTGACCAGTCACCACATAAGTGCAATAAACAACATTCACCATTCTCAGGCCCTGGCTAGTCCACATGATACATTCAAGAAAACGGCTGGGGAGATAATGGCACAGACAATCAAGGCAACTGAAGATAGAGTCGCTGAAGTGAAAAGGAGAGCAGGTAAGAAACTCTTTCCGCTAAATACGATAGAAGTGCAAAGGTTAAATAGTATAGGTCTATGATTTGATCCCCATTTGCTTAGCAAATTTTAACTGTATGTTAAAGTATCTCAGGTTCATTTGCTTAGGATTGTTGAATGAGACAAAATACTTAAGGAGCTGAAAAATTCTGTAGAGGTGTAGAGGTTTCAAGTTAGAGACAACTTGCACTGCACTCAAACTACAAACAGAACACTTTCTGATATATTTTTTTTAAATTATTAATAATATAATGCAAATAAGTTTGAATCATAAAACATCAACTCAACTTTAAATTATGACAATCTTTCAGTTCCGGTGGTGATGGGGTAAATTCCTTGTGTGCTAAACTGAGGGTCATGGGTTTGAGTCCCGCCTGAGTGGATTTTTCACCACTCAGGACATCCGGGTGTTTGTGTTTGTCCATTATTACATGTTAAAACACCCAATGTAAAAGGTCTGTAGTGCTGGTTTCGGGGATGTGGAAATGAGTAAAAATAAAATAATAAATAAATATTTTTTTAATATTTTTCAAATATGATAGAAAAATTTTGATAATAGCTTTAAGCTATTGTTGTGAGAAATTAATACCCAGTTCCTAGGTACTTCGAAGATTTATATTTACAGTGGTGGGGATTAACCACTGGGACAGTAACTGAGTTACTTATAAAAATTACTCTAAGTATTTTTTATCCGTAAAAATTAAATTTTGAAATGTGTAATTGTTACCTTTAGTATGCTCATGGATTTTAGAAGGTCTAAGGTGGGGTGAATTTGAACTCTTGCAGCCACTGGCACTTAAACTCTGTTTTCTCCCCTGCTATGAAATGGAGCCATTGCCTGTAAGGGTAATCCTTAATTGTATCTCTCTTTGAGAGGGACACATGATTTCATAAAAGGGCAATGGTATGAATAAAACACAGGTAGTTTTAAGCACCAGTGGTTACAAAGCATTGTAAGTCACCCAACATAAAGATACTTCTTTAAATTTGAATGATAAATTCCAAATCTATTCTGTCACTAACACTTCATGCTTTAAGAGATTGATTCTTCTTCCTGCATGTATTTATATTGAAGCCAGTTGTCCTTTAGTAACCTCTATGTGAATTTAACTCATTTTCCATGATTTACTTCATCTGCCATCATCAATTAGGTGCTTTCTCTTTTCTGGCTAGTCCTCAAAGGTAATAATTAACTACGCTCTGCAGTGGTATCATGGAATATTTATGTATGTTTGAGAAGTGACAGTATGTGTTGCACATAGGTTTTGAAAATATGTTCAGTTTCAAATAGCCTGGTCCAGAAAGAGCATATTAATATATCTTCCCATTTCAAACTTAACTAGGCCCAGTGTAATATTTTGTCAAAAGTAAAGTGTAACTAATTCCCATGTAATTGACATGTATTTGTTACTGATTACAACTTTAGAGAAAAGACTAACTAAGTCCAGCTAATTTTTTCAGTACTACTCATAACAACTCTGCATATATTTTTCACAGACTTCTTAAATTTTTGTTCCAGTAGTTTTATTCTATCACATCCTTTCCCCCAGTGGCATAGCCAGGTTTTGGGTCTAGGGGGGACAGAAAATTTTTAGGGGGCGCCAAATCATAAATTAACCAGTTTACTAAAATTTACCAATTTTGGTGATGCAATAGGTGGATGGGTTTGTACAAAATATGACAATTGACAACATATTATACACATTTATTTATACGTATTTGGAACTTAAGAGTGAATAGAACTTAGTAAATATACACCTATTTTCCGTTATCAACAATTTACTCGGCTAATATTTGAAATAATTTAGAGCACAATCATTTCTCTTTCATTAATACTCTTTTCTGGTAATCCTTCACTTGTAATCAATGTAGTATGTAGCAAATGTTACCAGCAACTGAAACCTATTGGAACCCAATTATTGCTTCGCATTTTAACCATTGATTATCCTTTGAAAACAAGTAATTAACATATTTAGGTAATTTGTTTGTTTACGTTTGATTTGGTTATCATAATGTAAATGCAATCTTTCGAGAAGTTTCTTTTTTGCCTGATCCAGCATCTTAATCGCATCTGCGAACTTAATTGTTTTTTGATTTACGAACTGATTTGTTTACACACGTGCGTAGGAAAAATCGATGGCTGTAAGAACCAACATCGTCCAGTCTTTTAAGCTGCTCGAAATTCTGCCTTCACTCTGCCCTGCCAAACCTCAAGGGATCTGCCCTTGAGAAAATAAAGCGAGAAAGCGCATGAGGCAATTAGAGCGCACAAAGAGCCAGGAGGTATTAGAGGTATGCAAACGGGGCTGGACAACTCAGGAGAGGTGGTCAAATTTTACTGTACAGTCAACTGCCGGAAAAAATGGTGATAGTAGTTAGTGGTTGAATTTTAATTTTTAAGGTTAGTGACATTCAAGGTATCATATTACATCCCGCGGACCTACTTCACTATTAAGCAAAAATTGAATGGCCAGAAAAACAGATTTCATTAGATGGATCAATTAGTGAGACTTCACCGAGATTTGAACTCGCGATCTTCAGTTCGGAAGCTGGATGCTTTACCCACTACTCAACTGGAACTGTGATGCAGGCTAGCGGTTTCTATGTTCATTATGTGTGCTGCGTTCACAGATTCCCCAATGACAGACGACAGCTACTTGGTGAGAGGTGGGCAAATACATAATTTGAAAGAAAAACAAGAACTTGCAGTTGAGTCTTTTACGCGTAGTCAACTTGTGATGCATATGATTTAATATCATTGGTACGAAGCATATGAAGTTTGAAAATTCCCGGTTGTATGTGATATGTTGCTGTTAAATTTTTGGGAGGTGGTCTACTCCAAGTAGTTCCCGTGTTCGCCGCATCTACAGATGCCAACGAACTTTGTGTTAATTTTTTCCACCACTGTACATATATAATTACATGTCTTAAAACTTTTACATTATACACCATTATTTCTAAATTTCCCAGAGGAGGCAGTTAATGAAGTGAAACGGCAGGCGGTGGCTGAATTGCAGAGGGCCGTTGCAGCTGCTGAGAGTAAAGCTCTGGAATTAGTGGCAGCAGAGCGTGCTCGGATGGAAGCCCTCCTGCTTGAAGCTCGGACAAGTGGGGCTACTGGGAAGCCTGCTTCACGTCCCCCCGTTCCAGGGGCAGTTCTGCCACAGAATTCTGTCGAGCCATCAGATGCAGCATCATCATCGTCACTGCTGGTGGTGGACGGAGGCCGAAGGTCTCCCATCTCACCCCCACCTCCTCTGCCCATCTCCCATCACACTCACAATGTAAGCCCCATGATATTTTTTTTCAGAATGCAGTGAATGCCATATATATGCTTGTACCACCTTTCCTCTTGTTGCTATAATGTTTCTAGAAGCTCAAAAATGAAACCTGGGAATGTAAAGAGAATGATAGGAATGAAGATGCTTTCAATTCTGCCTTAATGGGCAATGAAAATACATAGGAATTGCATTGGGAAAAAATCCACCTGGACTGGGAATCGTACCAAGGACCTTTGGCTTGCTGGGCTAATGGCAGACCACCATGCTACCCAGGCTTTATAATTCCCAAGGCAATTTTGGAAGGATTTAACACTAGAACATCCAGACTTAGCCTATCCCCTTAAATGGCCGAGGAGATCAAATTGATCCCTTCTGAGTCAGCAGCACAAATATGAGAGTAAGAAGGAGAGTAATGAGGTTTTTAAATAAATACCACTATGTGAACAGTCCATTTATTCACTTTTCATTATTTCGACCTTTATGCATTAAACAGTACACTTCATAAAAACTATAAAAAATTAATTTTAGTTTGATTACAGTCATAAAAGCTTTTCCTCTATTTTTAATCCCATTGTATAAAAAATGTTAAAATTTTAATGTGTGTATACATGTGTTAACATTTTTTAAAACACTTTAGAGTGAATAGTCACATAAAAACCAAATAATTTTCATAATATCACTGTTTTTGTGAAATTGGTCCCTGAACATGGTTGCATATTATATTTGGCAATTGCATTATTTTTTTGTTGAACTCTAAATAATTTTCACTTTCTTTTGGCTCTATTGGAACACTTTACGTTTTTAAATATTGATATCTTAGCTCTTCAGATAATTTCTGTAGGAAGACTTTCCTCGATATCTTCCTATGAGTGACAGCTCTATAGACTATGAAAGTGTTTATTACAGCGAGGTCAAGGTATTATGCAATTCATCAATATATAAGTATGTATGTAGTTCATCAATAGTAATATTTTCTTCTGGTCTATAACAACTACAGCAATTCTGTTCAAATTTATTCCATACTGTGGACACTAAGGTAAACCTATCTGTTTGCAAATGAAGAGACTGAGTTGCCTTCTCTTCAAACCAGAGAAACCACATAACTTTGCAAAAGCGATTGCGAGGCATAGTCTCATTACAAAATAGTAGACCCCAGGCCCCAATAGAACGTTGCATAACAACTGCATAGATGCAACATACTGTTTAGGGACTGGTTACGTATACTGAATACATAACGGTGTGCTTCAAATGGTTCCTCAGACTATGTACCTGCTACGCAGCAGTGATACGTATCTGCTACGCAGTAGTGCTATGTATCTGCTACGTAGCAGTGCTACGCAGCAGTGCTACGTATCTGCTACGCAGTAGTGCTATGTATCTGCTACGTAGCAGTGCTACGCAGCAGTGCTACGTATTTGCTATGCAGCAGTATGGAGTAGAATTTACGCAACGGTGCTATGTAATGTAGCCAATCATGTAGATTGCATAGGCACATATTACATTACTACAGAGCAGGTCCATGGCACTGCTATGAAGTAGATGTATTGCAATGCAACTCATCAAATGCTTGTCATAACACAATTGTTACTCATCTTTTCAAAAATCATTTCTCTCACGCCACAGTCTCTCATTTTAAATATACATGACACGTAAATGGAAACCTGAGGTATGAATAGTTGAATCCTTTGGTGTACTGCAGACACTGTCAATATATCACCAAGAGCTACCAGAAGGATAACAGTTTCTTCAAAACTTTCATGATAAGAAATTCAAAAAGGTGATCCCTTAGAAAAAATTGCAATATAGCAGTATGAAGTGATGAGATAGAGTATTCTAAAATGAATATGGCTAGAGTGCTTTAGTGAAAATAGTGGTTATAGAGCTATAATAATAATAATTATGGGACTATGGAACAAACAACACCCGAAAATGGAAAATATGGTTAAGGTAATGATGGCACAGTCATGGCTGTGACTAGCATTAGTGGCAGGACTCATCTACTTACAGTAGGTATAAAAGAGTTTCTTAAAGAAAATACAAACGTGATAAAAATACAATTTATTTAAATTGCAAATGGTTAAAAAATACTAGGTTGCATATTAAGCTCTTTCATCGTATTTGAAGCACTGATTCATTTCTTTTTCATTGCCATTCTCATTGCTGCTTCATCCTCCTCAGTTGTATATGCTGAAAGAAACAGCTTACGTGAGTCATGATGTCAAAGAGAAACATATTTAAAAACATGATCAAAATGAATTTTGTTCCAGGTTGTTCAAATAAATATATATGTATTCTCTAATGCCATTATATTTTCCACCAAATAGAGTTTTTATGGCTAATAGTTTTATGTGTATTCATCGACTAGTATTTAAGGTAGTATTAGCATTTGGACACGAATTTACAAATTTAATATCAACAGCTATGTCATCCAAAATGAATGTAGAGCTCCTAATTTACTTACGACACCACCAGAAAAAACATTTCAAATCCCCTTATCAGAAATATGGGCATTCAAAGTTAGTATTTTTACATCAGTCAAATGGTATATGAGCAAATGAGGCACTCATGTCTTCACTTTAAACTAATTTTACCCACATTTTGAAGAAAGAACACGATTTACTAACCCTCCCTTGATCTAAAATGAAATCAAGAAAGTATCAGCTATGGAATATTTAAATCATTTATCACCTTCCCCAACAGACATCTCCTCTTCTATTCCCCTTCCTTCATTCTCACACTCTTGTCTCTGATACCAGCCTCAATCCCACATCCATATCTCAGTTGAAGCAGGATGTGCTCATCGGATGCCAGCTAGAAATATAATATTTACCAGTTCACTTGAAGTTGACGAAAAAATTTGTTGCCGAGAATACTAAAATTGGATAAGTGAAGCTTACTTTTATATGAGGAACACAATGAAACAAATTAAGTACATAATTTGCGATTCAAGCACATATTTGAAAATAGTAGAAATGACAATGAAAAATTGACATTCATTGCAATCAATAATATTTTCTATTCCACTATTGTTTATTCCACTGACAATAAGTTACAATTGAACTTCACGCTGAAATAAACTAACAAGAAAAAAAGAAGATATTGACAGAAATTCCCATACTGACAATCTCATAGAGAATTAACTCCTAGATTTTAAAAAATTACCCACACTGCCAATGCTTATAGCGCCCAATTTTACAACGGCAGATGGAGTAGACTGGTGAAAATAGGATAAATCATTTCACTACTGTAATATCTTGAAATAATACTGTTACCCACAGGCAATAATAATCTTTCAATTTTACACTAACGATTAACGTTTGAAAAAACTTCAGTTTCTCGATGACCTTGTAACGGAAATTTGAATTCTATTTTTCTTTCTACAAAATCACTTCTCCACTTTGATTTTTTTTACTCATGATCGAATAACTTCATTTCCAAGAAAAACAAGCTCGGGCGGTGATATTTTCAAACACCTAATCACTACACTGGGCCCCTAAATACAAGGTGCAGATATCAACAAATTAAGACTCCTAATATATGAGGCTAAATTGACTAACCGATACACATATAAGTACAAGCTTTCTCCTCATAACAATATGGATAAATCCTCTCGGTACAATATCAGAAAAAATGTACGAGGTAATTACATTGCACTGATGGAACACATCACTTCTTACAAAACACACAACATACAAATACACCGGTAAATTTAATTGAAATATTTGGACAGAATAGGCTAGGATAAACACCAAATTTGAAGGAACATTTTTCAAAGGGGCTACGGTTTCTTAAATCACGATTGGGAGTTAGTAATAACAGTTATTAAGGAAAATGGTAAAAACTTACCTTGAATCGGTAAAGCATGGTGGGCGTTGTCATCCATTGGCGTCTCTCATCCAACATAAATTGTGAAGGGCACTTCAGAAATTAAGCAATGCACATCCAACCTTGAGTCGCAGAAATGGCAAAAGTGACGATGTCTTTTAAAACGTTGCACCAGGGAATATATAACCAATATGTTTCATGAATATTTTGTTTGCTGAAGCATGCTGTGTTGTCACATTGTAAACAAGCAAAATATCGTTTTTCTTTTGTTCGGCACAGCGCAAGCAGTGCCTCTTGATGTCAGAGGTTGGTATTTCCTGCATTTTTCAAAAAACCACATTGTCTGGGTTTCCAGCATAGGTTTTGAATCCCTTAAAACTTTTGAGTCGTCATATAGGTTTCGCCGGGAATACATGCTTTAAAGGTTCGGTTGATCCATGTCTGATTACAATGTTATTAGTTATGGCTAGAGCCATGATTTTTCAAAAGAATATTACATATTTCCGTTACTCTAGTCATCACTAACACCACAACCAACCCCTTGCATTGAATTGCATTTTGAACTTGACTTGAATCGCTGTATACCATTTTATGCCTGAGTCATCCATTATAGTTGGCATTTTATTTTTCTTCCCGTATTTCATACGAGATTGCTAGAAATGAGATGTTCACAATTTTCATGCAGCAAAGCAACATAGCGGCGATGTAGATGTTACGCATAATATCGACTTGGAGCCTTATATGTCATTTCATAGTACTAAGTTTTCCAAGACAAAGTTCTGTACCTACTTTCTTCCTTCGTGGAATTCCATAAGTTGAAAAGGAAATGGTCAAAATTAATTTTTCAAGTAGCAAATCTACATAGCGGCAGCGTAGATGTTATGTATACCATTTAAGGCATTGAAGAGTTTCATATTTCCTCTTCAAATTCATTCTCTGACTTTCTGATGCATTCCTTTCTCTCAATTGCACTCATTTAATTCAAAAGCAAGGTTAAAAATACAGATTGAGTTTTTCCAATGCATTGATGTTACATTGCATCCACACATATGCTACGCATACATGCTATGTGATATAAATGGTCCCTACTGCCACATATGCTACCTAAAGACTGCATAACGCTATGTAGCTGTTCTGTTGGGGGGGTTTGGACCACAGCGATTGCAATTCAATGTTCCTTGATCCACTTATACCCCTAGTATACAGGGCTGCTATGAAAGCTTCCATTTCTGTCATTGACATGGACCAGGAGTTTCCATGAAGAACCTGAATACCCTCTGCTTTGTTGGATTTACGTATGTGGAGGAGCGTGGAATTGTCAAGGAAAAAGCGCCAGGCGCTCACAACGCTCTCATCACTTATATGCCTTTTTGCATGGGGGTTGGTCCAGCTACTTCTCTCAGGATATTCTGCTGAGATTTGCATAATAATAATGGCGCCTGGGTCTATTATCATTCACATAGTGCCACCGGGGGCTATATGCTGATTCTCTTTTGTTCCACCTGTGAGAATAAAATAAGCATGAAGCGACTCAAGGCATCATCATAAAAAATTTATACATTATTACAAATTGCCAAAATATACTAAATATACTTAATGCTTTGTTTATTAATGGCAGCGCAGTTTTTCCATGAAACTCTAAGGGTTTCTTCCACGACACGGCCTATGGCAATAGTGCCACCAACACTTCGATGATCACCAGGTGATCTCCCAGTACGCCGTAGCTTGCTGAGGGGCTCAGTGTTGGAATCTGTATCTAAGGGCATGAAATTATAGTAGCAAGAACAAATGGTAAACATAATATGAAATAAATGTAGTAAGAAATGAAATATATGGAGACTGCACTATCATAATCATTGTTATTAGCTAAGTCCCTTCCTGGAAATGTGGGTACTTCAATTTCTTTCTCAAATCCACCTGAATCGGAGTCAGGGCTTACATGGTAATCTTCATCTGCTGAATCATATGAAGAGAGTTCGGCACCGTCCGAAACCATGGTCGGTTGAAATAAACAAGTGTGGAAATAGACAAGTGATTTCATTATGTTTAACATCCGATTCAGCATAATCAACATTAGTAAGCTCCCTCTTTATATCACAAGGACTAAGATGAAGTCTACATGCCATTTCAGAACCACGTGGGGAATAACAGACTGTGCGGCAGAAGAAAACAGTGGGGAGGGGTGGAAAAATGGTGGAAATACTGTGGAGGGAGAGAAGTTAAATGCTCGTAAAGGCTGTGCTGTAGTCAGAATAATGAAGAACAGCAATACTATGCATCAAAGAACCCCGCAAGCCTTCCTTTATTTTTAATACCAAGGGATCAAATTAATCCCTGTGGATATTTAAGGTAAATTTGACATTTACTCACAAAGTATGTAGTGAGCTCTGATGGTCCTGCTTTTTTGCTCATAAAGTAACTACAATGATGAAAAGTCATGGAAGAAAATGACTCTACCACTCCCCATTTCCAAATGGCTTCCATCTCAAATTGAAAAAGGATCAATTTAATCCCCCTGGACATTCTAGTTATAAGGGAACTAGATGTTCAGCCCCTGTCAATCAAGGATTGCACTTGTAATAGAATGTAGACCTCAAAGAAGCTACTATCTTCAAGGTTAGTGGCTTCTTTGAAGTCCATATTCCCTTACAAGTGCAATTCTTGATTGACTGAAGGGGCTGAATATCTAGTTCCCTTAAAACCTTCCAAAATTGCCTTAAGAATTAGGAAGCCTGGGTAGCGTGGTGGTCTGCGCATTGACCCGACCAGCCAAAGATTTAATTCCTTGTCCAGGTGGATTTTTTTCTCAAGGCAACTCCTACGAATGACGTGATTATTAGTTCATTTGAAACACTCTCAATCATTCAGGTGGTTCATGAAACAGCGACCCTAGTGAATCTCACTTGTGTGCACAGTTGTGGTTTAGAAGATTACTGGTAGAGCAGAATTATTTCTACACCCTAAGCAGTGGTGTACGGATGGGAGGGTTTAGGGTTTAAACCCCGCTCAATAACATGTTTACCTGAGTTCAT
The DNA here is from genome assembly GCA_963573305.1 of Pyrrhosoma nymphula. Taxonomy (NCBI): domain Eukaryota; kingdom Metazoa; phylum Arthropoda; class Insecta; order Odonata; family Coenagrionidae; genus Pyrrhosoma; species Pyrrhosoma nymphula. The sequence goes on along the minus strand of OY754330.1, from coordinate 76,527,222 downwards.
TTTTGACCATTTACCTGAACTAGCATTTAGAACTTTGCTTATTGGGCTACTTCTTCTTCTTCCTTCCAGGTTTAGGCTTTAAGCCTGTTCCGGCTTCACTTTACCATCTCATCCTTGGTCTTCCAACACTTCTTTTACCTATTGGCTTATATTCCAAAGTCTGCTTAGGATACCTTTCCTTAGGCATTCGTAATACATGTTCTTTCCACCTATTTATATATTCTGCTAATTTTTCCGATGTCGGCTGGACACCTAGTTCCTCTCTTATAGTTTTGTTCCTTACTTTATCTATCCTTGTGCACCCTTGAACTGCTCGAAGAAATCTCATTTCTGATGATTGTATTTGTTTCAGTTCTCTTTGTTTTATTGCCGAACATTCTGACCCATACAACACAGTAGGAACAGCCATCACTTCATAAAATTTTATCTGGGTATCTTTTCTTGTTTTACCTTTTAATTGTCATCGAAACCCAGGTACTGGAACAGGTATCCCATTTTAAATATTTAGGATGTGATATAACGTACGACGAGGACAAAGACATCACAAATAAAATTAATGTATTCTAGAGGATAACTGGGACAATAAGAAGAAATTTAAAAAGGCTTATTGGGCTGATAAAATATAATTGAATTGTCTTCACGAAAAGAGAATGTTAATTTAATTATTGTTTTAGTGAATAATAATCAAAATATTTTATGATGATGCACATAAATATTAATGAACCCCACCCCCAGAAGGAAATCCTATGTATGCCATTGACCGTAAGTATCCACACAAGTGAGATTCACAAGGGTCCCTGTTTCACAACGCACCCGAGTGATTGAGACTTGGTATTTTACTATTCAAACTTTTTTACCTTGTACTAGTGTGATTTGTGAGTGGGTGTGTAATTGTGTGATTTTTTCCACCCCATCTAGGTACAATTTCCTTCCCTATTCTTTGCACCTTATATTTTAACCTGCCTTCCTCACTTCCTGTGCCCTATTAAGATTACAACCTAGAGGATTCTACTTTTTTCCATTACTTATACAGCCATAGATACGTTCTTCTTGCATCAAATAGTGTTTCGTCTTGGTGCATGTATGGCTAGCTGCCCTGCAGGATACAAAATCGTAAACTAGCTTTGAGTAGGTACTCTCAAGAAACACCATGTAGAAGTACAGTCACTTCTCCTCCCCTCCCCCAATCTACCCCTTCCTAGTTCTCATCCTGGGTATGCCCTTGCATGATGGCCTATCATAATGTATCTTTGGGTAAAAGAAAAAGAGATGGAAAGGTTCATTTTTTTGTATTTATTAGACCTTCTCTACATAAGATCTGTTCAAGTTTACACACCTGTCTACATGATGTATGACTAGTTAAGTACCATTATTGTACAAGTCTGCCCTTTGCATCTGAAAAAGTTCTCCACCACAGCAATCACCTCGTCATTAGCAGGGAAATGTTTTCCTCATAGTGGTTCTTCCTGCCAATGAAAGAGGAAGAAATGGGTGCTATGTTTGGGAAATATGATGGATGAAGTTAGATTTCATAGCCTTGGCTCAAGCAAAGTGCCTCAGTTGCTTGGGCAGAGTGAGTCAGGGCGTTACCATGGCAGATTTTAACACCTTTTATTTAACACCCTGCTGGGAGTGAGGCACCTGGCCCAGAAGGCATGACCTTTCACACATATCCTCATGTATGACAAGGACTTGATCTTTTAGACTAATTTTCTGCAAAAAATGTATGTTGTGCACTCATAGAAAGGTATGTTGATCAGTGCATGTGGGTGTAATGTTTTCTGAATGGGGAAGGAATGTTTGATCTCATCTTCTACTATGTTCCACTGTATAAAATATGAGTTTGGGATTTTTTCTTCCTATGCACCACCCATGACAACAACAAATCCAGATTGGGACACTATTTCTATTATAGTTGGTATGTAGATGAAGGTACATATATTTTTAAAGAGCGTTTGGCTCTTTGAAATCTAGTATTGTTAGTAGTAAGATTGTTATGTACTTTATGTCATCAGTAATCTACCATATTTTACTCTATATCAATTATATTTCTGTCTGCCCAGCAATATTCTCTTTCTCCTTCATTCTCTGTATCCACATATCAGTCATTTGATCTACATTCTTTATTCAAAGACCATTTGTTGGAACTATAACATGAGGAGCTCCAGATTGAAAAGCAAGTCTATTTCCCCCCTCCCCTAGCCATACATATGGGAATATACTTCTGGATGAGTTTACTATCTGGTTTAAAATTCCATCGTCATTCTACAATGGAAATTGTCATGTCACCCCACCAATAGACAAATCTTTATGCCTCAGAAAGTTAAGGAGAATTCTTCCTCGTTAATTTTAGCACCTTCAGCTATTTTTTTTTCAATACTCTATTGAATCAAAGTGAGAATTTGCACTCTTTTCGTCATGGTGAGAATTTTAATACCCTCTATTCACTTTTATTGAACTGCTGCTACTAGCTATGTGTTTGAGTGTCATCATAAAAAGTAAATGATGGCTGTTACAATGTCACTTACCTGCAATGGCTACACATATGGACACTGACAATGCTTTGGGCCTACTCTGGGATAATTTTCAGGCTAGAATGATAGCTGAGGACATAAGCGAGATGAGTAATGCACAAAGAGCTCTGAGACAAGGTTTCACTTTGCAGAATGGTGCATATTTAGACTACAGATATGGGGACCCCAAATGCGGGGAGCTCAGATATGTGGGCTGTACTATAGTCTCTGAACATTTTCAACTAAACTCTTCTTACTTTTTTGCATGACTCAGACATGCTGGAATTGTGGGCGTAAAGCCAACGAGACTTGTAGTGGCTGCAACACCGCACGTTACTGTGGAGCTTTCTGCCAGCATAAAGACTGGGAGAATCACCACCAAGTATGCTGTGGGCGCTCAGCCTCTGCTGCTCTCGCTGCTGTGACCACAGTCACCGTGACAACCCCGTCTGAAAAGTCAGCCACCACAGTAGCAACCACCACGGCATCTGTGGTTGCCGCACCCTCCACCACTCCGTGCAGTTCTCGCTCACCGACTCCAGTGGCGGCCTCATCATCATCTTCCTCATCATCGTCATCATCTTCTTCATCTTCTTCATGCTCCCCACCAAACACGACTCCATCAGCACCCCCAGTGGTGACCGATGCGACCAAATGACCCAGAACCAACTTTCGACGAAATCAAAGGACAGCGAGGGAAAGGAAGTCACGCAAAAAACTTGAGTGCTGATAGTTTCCCCAGTAAAACGTTTAATGTTTGAAAGAGGCAAACCAGTTTTTGAGTCATAGTCATGAAATTATGAACTGCACTAGTATGCAAGCTATGACGTTGTCACTGGTTGGACTCTGCTGGTTTTTTCATGTGCATGAAACCTACAATGGGTAAGAAATTTTAGGGTTTTTTGGCAGTTTTTTACTCTTACCTGAATGTTTTCCATGGTAATCTAAGGAACTTTCACATGAAAACCTGTTGTATTTCCAATGTTGAAATATTCTTGTTTACTTGCTAAACATGGCAACTTGTTTTTTCTTGTTGGATGACATAGGGTACATTTTAAAATTCAATAATCAAATGAATCTGAGGAAGAGAAAAAATATGAAAGTGTATACTCAAAAGTGTTTCTTCTTACAAAGTAAGAGATTCATTTGCGGAACTTACTAATGCTGAATCACTTCAATGTAATCGAGGTCAATTTTTGGTTAAACCCTAGAGATGATCTTCCTTTTCTAGTGATTTCATTATGTCAGTATTAAAATGCATAGATTTTGCATTTGTAGGTTGTTAAAATGTTTTTAAGACTGCATTCTCACAGCTGGATGAAAAAAGTTAAGTGTTACTTATTTCTCTTACTGTGAGCAACATTTGAAGAAGTGACCCCTTATTTATGCTGTTTTCCCTTCAGTAAACTTTCCTTCAATACCTAATATGTTTCATGTAACTGTAGCATTTCTGTTATGTATGTTCCATGCAAAATGTCCTATTCACTGGGTTTTCCCTGAGAGTAATTTCAAGACCATTTCCTCAGCTGAGCTAGTAATTAGAGGCAGATGCATATGTACCAAAGAAAAAAAACACTGTTATGGGTGCTGTGGTATCTAGTCACAGAGAGTGTGTGTCAAAGGTTGTTTCTTATGTGTTAATCTCTTTGGAAACTCACCTGTGCCAATTTTGGAGTGGAATGTGCTCAGGATCCACTTCAAACTTGTATTGCCATAATTGTTCACTTGTATACTCTGTTAATGTGTGTATATGAATGCATAAATAGTTTTCAGGAAACTGTTGGTGCACCTATTAAGTTTATATATTTGTGTAGACTAGTCTTTCTTTTCAAACATTTTTCAAATCGTGAATTGGCTAAATAGTTCCATCATCAACATTACATAAGTAACCTAAATCTTCTATCTTTTATTTGTAGATTACTTTGTTTCTAAATGAGGATTATCATTTAGTGTGAATCAGAGATGCACTATTGTATTCTTACTGTGAATAAATTTGGTTTACTCAAATGACTTATCTGCTTGCTAGTCGATTGAAACTTTCATGGTCAATTGATGAAATGCTGTCAGGCTTTTGGAGGTTCTCCACTTCAGCATTGGATGGCACCAACATTTCTCCTATTCTGCCATAGCCTTCATCAGGATGTGAAGTTCTACTGCAATTAGTGATAAAATTGTATGATTTGGTTGAGGTCACAAGTTAGCAGATTTTTTAAAAAATTTCCTTCAAGGTTACCTGGGGAATTTTGTAGCCTCTCTTATCATACCATGAACTGGTGCCAATACTTTTATGATGACAGTTGTAACTGCAAAACATTATTCTATGATGATGTCTTGATAAAAATTCTCCATTAATAAATGATAGAGAACCCCTTTTGTATCAACTTTCTTAAGTTTTTATGATAGACAAAAATTAACCATTTGTTAAGACCTGAGGCATGACTAAACTCTATCATTGCTTAAAGTCAATATTTTCCATAAGTATTGTTAACAATGACGATTCAAATGGTGGTACATAGGGCTAATTATACTTTGGCTAACATTTATTCATCTGGCTATATTCATAGCAGTGGTTTCATATTTGGAAAACTGTCGACAAGCGGGCATAGCTTTATACTTTTATAAAACTCTATCACAGTCTTCTGGCCTAATTAAAACTTTGATAAGAGTGATTAAATCCGTTTCTCTCAGAGAAAACACTTTGTTGGTAATTAATCTGGCTATAAGTGGAAGTCCTCCAGGAAAACTTTGCGTGTTAAAAAATAAACCACTGCATGAAACCCAATTCTTAGCATTCCTAATCAGCTTAACTTCGCTAAATCAATTTTAAATGCATTAAAGACCAAAATCTGGTAATCTAGGAAATATGCTATTGTTGATTTTTGAGATAAATGTGCATTTTTGCAGCTTAAAATGCAGTTTTCAGACAGATACGAATAGGGAAAGATAATTGATTGATATAATTATAAACTTCATTCTATTAGCCATTTGATAAAAAAATCCCAACCGCATCTATCTTGAGCGGAAGTAGTTTTAAAAAGCTAAAAATGAAACCACAGCACAAAACCCAATTCGTAGCTTAAACCACCAAAGGGCACCTTTTTGGGACCTTTTGGGGCCCTGAGGTATTTTTAGATAAATTTTAGAAGAATAAATTTTTAGATAAATTTTTTATGAGGTATTTTTAAAAACCTTCTCCTTGAAAAAATACATATATGTGCCAACTTTCATGGTGACCATTGAAACGGTGTCGAAGTCTATTAATCTCGGACAGGCAAACAAACAAATATACAAATATCCATTTTTATATATATATATAACATTTAGATAGTCTACACAAGTATAATAGGAAGATTTCTTTTTCTTGTATTACCTAATGCAGACCCAGAATCAACTATTTATCCAAGGATTACGTCATTTATCTCAGCATTCACAAAATAGTAGGTTAAAGGCATCCTTACACTCTTTTCATAACTTTGATGAAAGAACCACCCTAGTAGCAGAGGAAGTTGTCACAACGTTGTGACAACATTACAATGGGAAAAGGTACAAGTGCATGCAATGTTGATGTTGGTTGTCGCAACGTTGCATGCACGTTGCCTCAACATCCAAATTTCCCGAAAAACCACGTTGCTGCAACGTTATCAGTGCAACATCGCTGCAACGTTATCAGTGAAATATTTTAAAGGCAGCGTTAAAAATTTTCTCTAGCTTTAGCCATCATTGAAATAATCCCATAATTAACATAAATGTTGATAATTTGTCAACAGACAGTTCTTTCCTAGTTACTTAGGTAAAACTTTCTCCCTGAAAACCCCCTTGCCAGTGGGGTAGCCAGGAATTTTGTTCGGGGGGGGGTCCAAAACCAGGGGAAAATTTTTGAAAAACAGGCCGAACTAGACAGTCCACAGTCGAAACTCGGCCAGCTACAAAAACACCGCCATTACACTACCCGAGCGGCCGAGCCCAAACGTATTGTTTGATAATTTATTATTTAAACAAAAGGACAAACCTTTTTTAACAAGGGTATGATAATTTATTATTTGTAGACTTTCTCCTGCTCCAAGCTTAATTTATTTTTTTATACGTCTTAATATTTCGGGGGGGGTCCGGACCCCCCGGACCCCCCCCTCGCTACGCCACTGCCCCTTGCCCTCTCCACTGACTCTCCCCAGCCCTCTCAAAATAAAAAAGGGAATTCACGTCTTTAATACTATGCATGTTATTATCACGCGATGAGATAAGTAAGTACATTGTATTATCCTACCTATAATCTTCCTGACTACTTTGTATCTAATTATGGTAAGTCCTACCGCTCTCAGCTCACATCCTTGCCCCCGATATTATATATCTTGCATCTTGAAAGTCATATATATATGGCCACTCCCGTGGATTAATGTGACTTCGAGAACTAATTTTTAAATTACGATTACGTGATTATAGTTTGAGGAAATACCATCCAATCACGATAACAGTTATCAGGCATTAATTAATTGATACCTATATTGCCACATAGGATGAATGTAAATGCAATATTACTGAGAATAGACAAGATTTTATCCAATTCCCACATGTTTGTTCGCATTCACGTTCACAAGCAGACAACTAACTAGTAGAATACATTATTCAAAATGAAATATATATATATATTTATACGTTAAGACAATGTTGATGTACACGAATCCAAAGTTACGCAGTTTGCCAACCCCTGTGGTATAATTATAGATAAAGTATAATTTAAATCATAGCTGACGTCAACTTTGCATGCACGTTGATTCAACGTCAACTGATAACGTTGTGCTTGGACGTTGATGCAACGTTGTGGCAACTTGTACGTTGTGATGTAACATTGTGCACTTTGATGCAACGTTGTGACAACGTCCTCTGCTACTAGGGCAGCACCCAGTGCTGGCTTATGGCCAGAGCAAATTTACGTCAGCATGCTATTACTTCGGCAATGGTATTTAATATGTATGAAATGAAGAGTGGCTATTTCACAGCATTATTTTATTTACAAAAGAAATCAAACCCAAAAGTTAAAGATTTAAATAGTACAGTAGTAAGAATTAAAATTCTTTCTGGCGAGCTTTTACCTCCTCAAACTTTTTTTACATCATCAAAATTTACTCTCTTAGCAACATCGTTCTCTATTGATATTAAGGCTAGGCTTGTCAGGCGAGATTGACTCATTGTTGAGCGAAGATAGCTTTTAATTAATTTAAGTTTAGAAAAACTTCTTTCACATGAAGAGACAGACACACATACAGTCAAAAACAGTTATAGGGCTACAAAAATATTTGGCAACAACTCGAAAATCCATTTCGGTAATGAACTGCAGCATATTCAAAGCGGACCTATTGAAAATGCCCCATTGGTTTCCTATAGTGTTTTCAGAAAATACTATAGGAATTATGTAAATTCCTATAGGAATTTACATAATTCCTATAGTATTTTCTGAAAACGCTTTAGGAAACCAATAGGGCATTTTCAATAGGGTCGACCGCGACACTGCATCGTTTTTTAAATCCATAAAGCCTGTAAGATGCCTTCGAAGCCTCGTGATTTATGGCACCATTTTTTCCTTCTCAAAATCATCAAATGTTTTTATTAGTTGCTGAACTAGAAGGGGAAGTTGGTCAACACTTGGTTTTACAAGATTCATCGGATGAGAAGCAGCAAACTGTTTGTAAACTTTTTCCATTGAGGTTGATCTAGTTTTTAGCTCTACAAGTAACTTATCAATGCACTCAAACATAAAACGCTTCACTTCCTGCTGTGGAGTCAGCCTGCATCTTTGGCCTTCTCTCCTGGCATCATTTTTTGAACACACTTGCGTCTCCTGCTTTCAATATCTATGTCTATTTTAGTATAAGTTGTAGTCGCATATTCCAATGAATTGTTAACGAGTTCTTTCCGACTTTCTTCTCAACAGATATTCAAGCTTCTCAGCTTTAACCAGTGGCGGATACAGAAAAAACTCAAGGCAAGTTATCGCGACGATTACAGCTTTCAAACTGACTGCCTGGCAGCGACTCTGCTTCCCTTAAATATGTAGCTCGGTTGTTTCGAGAACATTCGGTGCCAGAATGTTCGCTTCCAGACTTTTAAGGAGTGTGAACAAATACAAACAGTAGAATATTCGCGACTTTTCTCGAACAAATGCCAGACAGAATAACGTATCGAGATCACTAGAATGGCCGCGACTTTTCTCGTAGGTTAGCTATCTATGTGCCAGGCAGAGACGTATAAAATGCGATGACGCGGACGCGCGCGCGTGCTACATAAGAAAGTACAACTACTCGATAACCCGACTCAGAGTCGACTGACGAAAGAAACGAACGAATAGCGTGCAGGCTGACTGGCGGGGGCGGCAATGCGGGCGGCCCCTCAAGGGGGGGGCGCGCGCCTCCCATATGTATCCGCCACTGGCTGTAACGCATACTTTTCGAAACGGATCCCTTCAATGTGCAAGTTTTTCTAGGCCAGATTTACCTCAAATGAAATGTGGTACCACAAGTGTAGGGAACAGAAAATTGAAGTTACAAATGCATGTCATTAACACCTCCGCTACTCCTCTTGTATCAAGATTTTCAGGAGGATCACATAACTTTTCTACAGCCTCGACCAACTTTGTGGGTTTAGCAACTAAACCCACAAAGGTTCCGATAATTGCCTATTTAGAACCTCACAGAATAGTATCATCTCGCAATTACATATTAACATACCTCTCGCAAGTAGGTCGGACGGAATTCGATATGAGTGGACAAAAACTATGGTGAATTAAATACTGATATCACTTTGTAGCGAATAGCAATTCACGTTATCAACTGAAAAAAATATTTTCATAGACACTAATGGATCCATTAGTGTCTATGAAAATATTTAACGTCGACGTTTTGCAGCTACACATAGACGATTATATTTGGAAACCAAAGGGAAATGGGCACGTGAGTGTAGGGGAAAGTCATACGTAGGCAACATTTTTTGGCACGATGTTCTTTTGGGCGCTGAACAGAGTGGCAGATAATAGCGAGGAGTGCCCTTCTCAAAAAGTCGAATGCGTATTACACGAGGTGATTAGAAAATTCCCACATTTCGCTCGTAAAAATGTATTTTAGAAATGTATACATGTTATAACCGGAAAATTGAGGCATAAATGACATCGCGTTCAAGGCATAGAGAGTTGACTCGCAATAGCTGTAGGGTAGGGTGGGTGGCGAGTGGCGAACAGCTGATTCTGCGTCTGAAAATCTGCGAGGCCTGCTTCTCCATGCCCTCTTCCCTTGTTCTGCTCGTCGGGGCTTGTGTCATTGCTGTACCTTGGGCCTCGAAACCTCCAGAGTCGGTGTTCATACTTTGTTTCTTTGCTCATCAATTCATTTATAGCAAAATTTACGATGTAGTTCAATAGACAGCTCAGACAACAAATTGTTCAAACAATCCTAAGTTTTTATGGGTCTGGCAAAAACAGGAAAAACTAAAATTTGGGGGCCTATGCTGAAAGCGGGGCCTGGGGCGGACCGCCCCCACCGCCCGCTCCTCGCTACGCCTCTGCTTGCACCGTGTAAACAGACGGATTTCCAGTCAAATACCGCGCCTCTTGTCCTTCGAGGTTGATCGAACGTAGACAGCGACGCACGCCATTTTATCCTGTGTCTCATACTATGAAATATTTACGGTGACGTGATATGGCTTGGGTCTTTCGCAACCTCACTCCAAACCCTAAAAACAACTCCAATCCCAAATTCCTTTGGATCGTGTCCATCGTGTCGTTTTGTGGAGTTCTCTTTGCTCCCACTCCTCCTCCCCCTCCCGCGCCCCTCCTTCGAGGAGGCCCCCTCCGCTCATTTTCACTCTCGTTGCCCCATTACGCATGCATGCAGTCGCGAACATCGTCAGCTGGAGGAGGCGTGGAATCGAGGGGTGCAATGACTTGACTGATGGAAATGGACTTCCCATGGATGAATTGTCCCGACAGCAGCTGATTACCGGGAACTCTGATGTTAATAAGTAAGTTGTGAGTGGCCATTATAATCTATAAATCATAATTGCCTGCATTACTAATGAATTGCACTATCATTTTATGCGTTAGCTGCATACGATTAGACGTCAGATGCGATTCAGTTGGCCGCGCATCTATCCCCTGAGCAGAAATCCCTCTGTATTTCAGTGATCAAACTCAACAATTGGTTAACGATGATTATATGTAGTGTCGTTTCCTGAAAACATTGGAAGAAATAGTTTTGGAGCAGTTTACGAGGGTTGACGTGATGTTCAACGAGGACGATGCTTTGCCCTACTTATTCTTTTGACCTGCGTTCTCGTCTTCTTTTCTGAGAACAAGTGATTTCATTATTGCGTTATCTAAGTGGCGAGTGGAATATTATTACAGCGTAGAGATTTCTTGTAGAGTTATCCATCAATGAAACCCAGAAAAACAGATTTTGAACGTTATTTCTAGTTAGTTTTCATTAGTGATTCGAGTGACGGGAGGTTTTGCAGTGTCTGTGGAGAATATCAGGCTCTACCAATGTAAAGTAAATGGTCGTTGATCCGAAGCGACATAGAAGTTAACCGGTATATTACTTCAATATATTAATAATTGGGTCATTTGTATCAGTGGTGCACACCTCCTAGGCTCAATGACTCCCAGTAGCGTAGCCAGGGGGTGGGGCAGGGGGGGGGGGGGCGAATGCCCTACCCGCCCCGTGTTCTGGCGCCCCTAAGTCTGTGTATCTTTCCACTCTTTAAGTCCCAAATACGTAAAAATAAATATGTATAATACATTGTCAATTGTCATATTTTGTACTAACCCATCCGCCAATTGCCTCACCCAAATTTGTGAAGTTTAGTAAAATCCATAATTTATGACTCGGCGCCCCATAAATATTTTCTGCCCCCCCCCCGATACATTTTCTGCCCCCACCCGATACATTTTCTGCCCCCGATACATTTTCTGCCCCCCCCCTGATACATTTCCTGCCCACCCCCCCCCCCCCCGATAAATTTCCTGCCACCACCCCTCCTCCCCCCTCCCCCCATATACAGTATTGTTTTACATCTGCCCCCTCCACTTATTTCCTCTAATCCCCCCCCACTTTACATCAACTTAGGTATAGTTTTGATGCTCTTTTCATCATGACCCCCTTATGACCCCCGAACATCTGCCCCGAAACCTTTTCTTAGCTAATGCTTGTGTGTGGCAGGTATTTCTACTTATTTTGTTTATAGCTTTTGAGCCTAAAACAATTGTGAGGTTTGAATAAATTTAATGTGTTTTTAACTGTCCACGTGGCATTTTGTTTCATCCATCTCATTTGATCAACTTGGTATCTGCAAAGTTAACAAAGAGCAAAAGGGTAGCTTGTGCATATGTGAATATGGATTCTATCAAAAGTTAGTTGTTGGAGTTCCCTCATCTGGGTCCCCAGGCACGTAGACCTTTTGGGCCATTGTGTCATCCATTTTGTGTTTTTACTTCTGAAGGCCTACAGACAGGGGCGGCGAGGCCAGGGTGGGAAGGCGGGGATTCCCACCCAGGCCCAGGTTGTACCTCAGGTTCCGGGCCCCGGCTCCCGGGCCACACACTAGGTTTATATATTATTCACAAACCTTTTGCCCATAATGACCTGAAATGCATTTGTAACGCACAAATGTTTTCAGAAGGGGGGAGTGGGGGTCACAAAAAACTGGGCCCCTCTGGACGTGCAGCGGCCCGGGCCCCTGAGCACCCACGCTGCCCCTGCCTACGGCTATATGCTTGAGGCCTATATGTTTCATATGGAAAAATCCATAATTTCCTTCGATTTGCATGGGAGGTGCATACCAAGGTATTTCCTTACCTAGGTCCTAGGTCACTTAAACCTCTTGGTCAATTGTGCAGTCTATCTTATTGAGTTTTAACCATGGAGACCCTTAGCCTTGCCAAAGGCTAGGAAGTCTCCGATGGGTAATTACTATGTCCTTTGGTTCAGCAATGGGCATACTCATGTACAGATTTCAGGTCTAGTGATTGATAGGCATTCACAGAATAGATGGGATGGGGTTTCTTCATCCTCTTTGTGCCATCTAAAACTGTCTTCAATTCCTTTTGTGTGAAGATGTTACTTTGCTCAGTAGCAGCTGGTTAACAGATCCACTATTGTTCTTAATTTGCTTCTATTTCATGATTAGAAGTTTTTCGCTTCACCAAATTTTGGTCCATCAATCTATTGCATGCATCAAGCATTGAATTGAGAGCCATATCATGCTAAAAAAAACTAGTAATACTAGCAATTTGTTTGGTTATAGACCACCCCTTGATCTTGGACTGCATGATTGAAGGTATATTGTTACCATTGACTCTGTGCCAAAGCGATAACTGTGAATTCTCATATTTTTCCTAGCTCATCTATCTTTATTTTCAGTAATATCTTCATGTCCAGGTACCTTAGTCCTATGGAAAGTCGGCAGTGGCACACCCAGTTAAGAAACTCACTATTTTGTGTGTTGGTCAAAAGTTCCATCAATTTGTCTACGGACATGTGGTCAATGTGATAGCAGATCATTGTCCTTAACTTAATTTTGAAAGCCATTAGCAGATATTCTGGTTGGCATAGAAAGAACTATCTTAGCTCTCAAGTCCTATCATTAAATGCCAGTTATGTTCATGGGAAAAATATGCAAGTACCTATACTGCAGATGCACTTTCTAGAGCTCTTTCTGATACTTAAGTCACAGACTTAACACTTTCAGGACCGCCCTGAATATGGATACCTATCCCCAGGGGCCAAAAAAAAGAAAAAATTTAATACGGCATTTAAACACACTTCTTTAACACACTTCAGGACGCACACGCTGCGTCCGCGGGTCCTGGCGGGCGCACGCCAGGACGCAGCGTGTGCGTCCTCGGTCCTGAACGTGTTAAAGCATGAAACTGAAGTTCATATTAATTTGTCATTCACTAATTTTTTAATGTCTGAGGAGAGAAGCAAAGAATTCATAGCAGGCAAATATATGCTATTATCCATAATTCAGTTCTAGAAGTATGAATTTGAAGACTGGTCACGTTCAAGGAATTGAGTGAGCATGCGCTAAACTTAATGGGAATATGCAGTCAAAAATACACATTGCAAGGAACTTAGTTTTTAGAAGTTCTAGTATAATTGTGCCTGCTGCTTTGCATAAAGATATAAATGGTACTAAAGGTTGCCAAAGGTCATCAGGGGTTCATTGATTTAAAAAATGTCCATACTGACCAAAAATAAACTTGTGCAAAACTAAAATAGTCAATGCAAATGTTTGTATTCATAATTTAGTAAAGTACATTTAGTACTTTTCTACAATCTAATTTAGTAATCAATAATATTATTGATTACTAAATTAGATATGCATATGCATCGTGCTTTTTAAAGATTTTAGAAAATTACTTAGTATTACACATAAACAGAATGCAAACAATCAGAACTTCTACAAAGTGAAACCTGCTAAAGTCAAATTTAGTCTAGGTATATAGATTTTGAACAAGTTTCAATGAAATGATCTTCATGAACCAATAATTATTATACATCCTAACCTCAAAGGCAATGGAATTGAGTAAATTCCTATTTTTTTGTGGTTAGACAATTAAAAATATTTTTTAGCATTTAATTTTAAGAGTATCATCATCAAAACATTCTAGGTACATTGGGTTGAGAAGAAAGTACATATCCCCTTCTTGCTTCTATCATCATTGAGCTACTACTATACCTAACTTAACTGCATTCATCGTCAATATTTATGAACCATCGCCTAACATTTAATTTTCCAATTTCTGTAAAAACTTTACAACCACTGTGTCAAGTCATTTTCAACATTTTTGGGTCATCCGTTAACACATAGTTATGCAAATTTTGTAAACATTTTGCAGCTATCAAATGTCAAAATTAAAGAACACAAAGGGCTAGTTCAAAACAAATATGTATGAAGACATGTATGCAAGTAGGTGAAAAAAAGAATAGGTATCATTAAAGGTTGGGGATAATGTTCAATTAAAAAATCTCTGAATGATCTAGCAACCAAAAAAAAGCTGTTATGGACACTAATCATGTTACCTTAAGACTGTGGCAGGAAATCTGTTGTAGAAATCGTAATCTTTACAGGAGCCTATGGGTAATATTTTTCAAAATTCTCTTTGGATGCCTAATACTATAGTATGTGTACTAAGTATGTATACATATTTGGTTGAAACCTCAATTCCTAAGCCACTGTGGAAAAGTAGCAACGATAGCATATGGGAAGGACAGAGTGAAGAACAAGATCTAATTATCACACCCGAGACTGTTAGGCCTAGGTCTGGTTGTCTGGTTAAGCCCCCTTGGTATTAATGACTCAGATTTTCCTTGATGGTTTGGGTATAAAGATTTTTTGATTGTTATAATTGATTTTTTAAGGTCCTTGATGTATGAATGCTTCATCCATTGCTATCAGTCAGTCATACCTGGTAGATCACATTATCTTATTAATGAAAGAGTGAACATCTACAATCTGGCAGCAAATTATTTTGAAGTTAAAAAATAGGTATTTCGTGGATCCTGCTGATCATGATTTGTTAAGTACTTTCAGGGGATTTACTGCTGGGCTGCTGTTCAGTCATGGTCTTCCCAGTGTCAGGATCTGTCTGCAGGAGTCAGTTGCTAGGGGAAGTGTTATCATGGAATACAGTGCGACCATATTGGTTCTGATTTCTTCACCTATGAAGGTTGAAATGGATTGTAGAGATGATATTCATGGAAATCAGTGGACCAAAAATAGCAATTTTACTTTCAAGTTTTTTTAAAGCTGGCAGTTGGCTTTTTTGGTGTATGATACTTAATTGTGTAATTTTTGGTGGGGTTCCTCCCAAGGAGTCCCTGAGGCACTTAGACCTATTGGTCCATTGTGCCAGTGTGACATTTGATTAGTCTATGTATCAATATTTCGTTGTTCAATTTGTGTTATGCTATTTCTGAAGGAATTTAGGACCATCTCTTGCCTTGCTTGCATTCAAAGAGATTGCCTTGCCTTGACAATCTCCAACTATCATCTGAATTCTATCCAAGATAATAGCGCAGTTGAGCATTCAAACCTATGACCAAATGGGTACCAGCATGTAAAGGCCTATAAGTGGTACAGACGTGACCTAGTCGCAACACCATTATGGATGAGTATAATCAACATGATTTTCAATTAAAGTTTTCAATATCATGTTATTTGATGTTAAATGCCTATCATTTCATGATTAAACATTTAGAAACTCTCCAAACTAGATTATGAAAACTTTATGGAAATTAGCAGAGATAAAATCCTAGTTCCACCAATGTTTACTGTAAAATAAAACTTTAAAGCAGTGTCATCATGGTGGGAAAAATGTCTAATAACTTAACAAGAACACTAAACAATATTTAAAATACTATAATTTGATGATTTATACTGATTAGATTAGAAAGTAATGGAAAGTAATCACTTGATTCATGATAATATGATAAAGCAAAAGCCAACATCTTGGATTCTTTGGTCACGTGATTCACTTCCCCGGAAGGCATTGAACATGTTTACTGTTTGGTTACATTTCTAAGTGTCAACTGCACTATAATCTTGGCAGACTAATATTGGTAATCCCTCAATTACCTCGTGAGTTATTGTAGTAAAATTCAATTCACGTCAAGGGAAATTTCAGGAATGGTAATCTTAAAGAAGAACTCAATGCTATCGGATTCTTATTTCACCTTTTAGATTTTAATAGTACACAACACAGAGGCCGAACACTTTCCAAGATGGAGCATCAGCTAGAGCATCTCTAGCGTACAAGCCCCCTTATCAGCTCCAGACGTCGCAGCATCCCGTGACCCTGGCGAGCAACTCCTCACATAGTTAGTGCAGGGATCAACAGAAGGCAGCACTGGACAGCACTGCACATATTTACACCCGGGGAACTCATTCCACCCAGTATAATGCCCTGATGACAGGCTAGCTGCTGATCATCATTAATCAGATAAATTGTCATCCTTCAACAGTTACAAACCATTCACATGAGATTTCACTGTATCAAGGATCTCTTGGGCTAGTTAAAATAAGACCTCGCTGGTATTCTGCCAAACTAAGCCTTGCCATGTATTTCCCTCGCCTCAGGGATCATTCTATAAAATTTTTTATGTAAAGCTATTTCTTTATGGAATCCATATTCAACATTTCATATCTTTTGTCCCCTTTGATGTCATCATAACTGAGATTCTTCTCATTCCTCTACCAAGCTTACCCAACTTCTTTGCTCTTTCACCCTCTTCAGCATGTTGTTTTATCCCTCCACACTTCCTCCAGCCACCTCTGAGCACTCCTTTGAATTTCTCCCACAAGCCTCATTTCCCCTACAATCATATCTAACATTTCCTCATTTTTCTCCTCTCATACCAGCTCACTATTTCCTTCTTCTCACCAAAACTCATAAGCCTTCAGTACACGCATACCCATCCTCCTTCCGCAGTGACCGATTTTCTTAATCATACAAAGCTCTGCTCTATGTTAGGGTTATCAGGTGAATGCTCGAAGTCTGTTTTACACAGATTTACCCTCATCACTTCCATATTTTTTTTCAAACACTTCCTTTGCTAATAAAATTTGTTTCAGGCTTGATTTTGCGGAATAACATCATGAAAGAAAAAGACTGGCAATTTTCTTGTGGAAAATTGCCAGTCTTTTTCTTTCACTTCCTTTGCTTATAGCATCCTTCACTTTACATTCTGGGAGACTAACTACATCTTTCAAGCTTTTCAAGTCTTGGTGTATGGTTAGTACCATACTCTGTGAACAGCGGCATAAAACTATTGTTGATTTAAGGGATGCAAGCATTTTGGTGCCCCAAGGCCATATGATGTTCCCTTTCTCCCACAATTTTTTCAAGCCTTAAAACAATCCTTCTTAAATTTTGAAATTTATTTTGAAACTCATAAATTGATGTTTTCAATTTTTCAGCTTTCGCTAGAACCACTGCTCCATATCTTTGGGGCTGAAGAATGAAGAAGGGGCTGCCTTCTGCACCCCCTACATTTTGGGACACTCTGCAACATTTTAGTGGGGAGTGTTTATGTGCATATGCATCAGTGAATAAACCAAACACCGGTTGGTAAGAGTAAAAAAGTTCAAAATGCACTAAGTGAGAAATTATTTCAAAGAATAAATCAAACATTAATGTTGATGGAAGTTGCTCTTCAGGGAAAGGCCATTTGGCAACCAATTTAAATCTTTCAATTTGAGTCAGTTATATTTCAAATATGAAGTCATTCTAAATTTAGAAGCAAGTACAGTCAATAATTCTTAGGCGTCAAATATGAAAATTATCTTAGACAGCTGAGAAACTTGGCAGTGAAGCCAGCTCTGCCTACCATATTCGCATGTATGTACATGGTGCCCTTTTTTACACTGGGTTACATTGCATAACTAAAGGACTAAAAAAACTGTAATCAGTGTCTTCATTTGAAGCTGACCACATTTTATAAAGACATCAATAAGTGATCTTAGTGGAATTGGAAAGTGGAATATTTTGGAATTGGGAAGGTAGCTGACTAAATGATTCAAGAAAGTTCTTCCTTCATTTGATCTGTTCTACAGCTATATATGTGGCCAAAAGTAAAGAAAAACTCCAATAGCTGTTAAGTTAAAGCACCCAATGCAGTGAGGAACTAGGTAAACAGAAAAATCTTTCTTTGCAAAAACATTTCCACATTGCTTTCTTGTATGAATGATTGAATGCATTTTTTTGTGGAAAGATTTACTCTTTTTCTTTCTTCCTTGCCAAGTATGGTGCTTTGACATTTACAGCAATAGTATGTCTATGCATAGCTTAAGGTGTAAAGGGTACTTTCTTTCAAATGTATTCCCATTGAGTTGCATTTCCTTTTCCAACCCTTTAGCACTTGATCTAAATATATTTTAAAAAGTGTGGGGGGAAATACAGCCGCCCTATCTTAGACCTTTATTTATTGTGAATCCCTGAGAGTTAGTTTCCCATTTTGATCTTGGCTGCACTATTTTTGTACAAATTTTTATGGCTACTATTAAGTATGAGCTTATGTTAGATCTTTCCAAGTTTTCCCACAGTTTCATTTGTGGCACCGTATCATATGCTTTTTTAAGATCAACATATAAGAGGTGAAGTTCCTTGTTGTATGCCCAGGTTTTCTCTATCAGTTGTGTTAAACAAAACAGATGGTCTATAGTAGATCTTCCTTCTCTAAACCCCACTTGATCTTCAGATTCCTTGTCTGCATACTCTTTCTCATTTCAATTTTTTACTATTTTGCCATATAATCTGCTAATTATACTAGTCACAGATATTCCGCAATAGTTATCGCACTCGTTCTTATAGCCTTTTTTGTATAACGGTGAAATATGGGAAATTCTCCAATCTTCTGGGACCTCTTCTCCATTTAGGCATTTAGTAAAGTTTTCTGTTAATTTATTGTACAGTAACTCTGATCCATATTTTATCAGTTATCCCGGTATTTCTCCAGGGCCAGCAGCTCTTCCATTTTTTAGGGATTAACAAGCCTGTTTAACTTTGCTGCATTGCATTATCATAGGTGATGTAACATTTCCTATGGTTAGCAGATGGATTTCATTTATATATTCTTCTCCATCCTCTGTGAATAATTTTTATTGTATATTTCCCATTTCTCTTTACTAATAGATGTATCATAATTAAATCTTTCTTTTTATCCTGCCTCAATGATCTTATAAACTTACAGCTTTCTGTATTTCTGGTTCTTCCGTTGTAGGTATTTTCTGGTTGCATTTCTTTTCCCAGCAACCGTTCTTTTTCTGGGTTAATTTTTGTTGCACTTTTGCTTGTGCTTCTTTGTATGCAACCTTCTCATTGTCTGATTTCGTGGTCAGATATCTGTTATATTTAATACTTTTTTCTTTTATTTCTTTTTCTATTTCATGATCCCACCAATATGGCTTTTTCTTCTTTTCATAGTAGCCTACTGACTCCTACGCAGCTTCATGTACGCATCGAGATAAATACCTATAAAGATCTTCTGTATTCGATAATGTTTTTTGGCGAAGTAGTTTATCATCCAGACTGTTTTGGTAAAGCTGTCTAAGCTGTCCCTGGCGGCCGCGTACACAGGACTGCTAAGGACCACATTTATTGGTGCTAAGTGTACAGCAAAAAACCAAGAGTAAAGGCAGAATGCGGCCAGTGATGCTGTGTGCAGTTCACGGCAGAGGTTGGTTACTGACTCTCCTGCTCTCTCGGTCCAGCGATCCTCTCCCCCAGTCGCACCCTGGCGGCCCCGTTGGTTACTACGAGCAGGAGACATCAACCAGGTGGTGCCTATGTGGCGAGTTGCAGAACTTCATAGCAGACTGCTCTGCCACACACAGCATACAGAGATTCATTTTTATCAATCTTTCATTGATTGGCTCCCATGATGTTACATTTTTTCTGAGAATCTTTCGAATCAGGATGGATGTTCCCTGTGGGGCCCTATTTTCCTTAGGGACCCCACTATGAAAAAGATCATAGTCACCTACATTTTCTGAGCCTTGTCCCTTTTTCTTAGTTTCTGTGATTACAGCGATATCTACTTTCATTTTTCTTAGCTCATTTGTTACTTCTATTAGTTTCCTAGATACACCCTGTATATTCCAGGTACCAAAATTCATAAACCTTTTTCTTAGCTTACGTCATCTCTGTTGATCCAGTCAGTAGTTCCGAGGCTTAGTATCGAGTTTTTTAACATATTGAGGTTTTATGAGTAACAGGGAGTTAGCCTGATGCCTCAACCCCCAACCTGGAGGGCCAGGGTTTGATTTTGGAATTTCCTTCTCCTAGACGGGTTGCTTTCCTCGCAGCTATAGAATCCCATTTGTCCTGCCTGTTTGGTCCGCGGGTGGCATTTTATTTCCCACCTACCCGCTGGTTTCTTCCCAAGACCAGTGGGGGCATTCCCCTTTCCGCCACATGGGGATGCGTCCTCTAGGGGTTACAGGCTCCCCCGAGGAGCCTATACATATATTAAAATGATAATTTTAGTAAAATCCAGTTGCTGTAGGTAATGGTTAAAACTACATAATTGTAAGATGGTTTCATGGCTTGGCAAAGTGTCTTGGCTTTTAGCACTCCCTGCCTCCTCCGGTTCTCTTCTAGAAGTTTCCTTTCCTCACCCACCATGCCGAGCACTTCCTCGTTTTTCTTCCTTTCTGTCCACCACACTTGCTCCATCTGCCTCCTCACCCACATCTTGAAAGCCTGCAGCCTAATCTCCTCTTTCCCAAGAGTTCATTTTATTGCTCCTTGCAATGCTACACTTCATGTTCTATTCTTTGCCAGTCTTTTTTTCACATTGTAACACAAGGTAGGAACCAATTGTTAATATTCTCCCATTAGTGTATGCCTTATTTGCTCGCTCAACTCTCCTCCCAGTCTTCCTCCTAAAATCTTTGCTACTACATACTATTATAATTTTTAGTTGCTACCCATTTTTCAAATCTGGCTGGCAGTGCCTGCTGAAGGCATTTTAATCCACAAGATAAAGATTGGAGCAACCATGTCCCATTTAATTTTACTTGAAATTTTGAATCTAAAATCATATTTAATAAGTAGGTATGTTTATATATCATATTTAATATGATCGGAGTCTCTATCTTCTCTCAACAGAGGCATTAAGTTTTGAATCTATTGTGTTTATTCTGCCTGAACATATTATAATCCAGGTATTTGATGCTTAACTTTTCCTTTTTCCATGGTTACCTATGCCTCTGCTGATGTCATAACCATTTTTATTCTATTTTTATAATTTAAATGCTCTTTATTATGCATTAATTTATTTCTCTTGCAAAATTCCACTATCATCCTACCATGGACATTTCCTGTGTATAGGCCATATTCACCCCTTCATTTCCGTACTTGTTGTTTCCCAAACCATCAAAGGCCAATGGCACATCATTGTTAGGTTTTTCTTACCTGGATCTTCCCTTATTGTTTCTTGTAGTTGCCATATCTTGCACCTTGTGGGTAGTTGTCAGTATGTAGGTACATATATAGGTTCATTATCTTAGGTTTATCATTGAATTTGTACTAATTTCACTAATCCTAAGTATTTAATTGAGGGGATTTGAAGAATGTGTGCTTGAAGTGTTCCGTTCAGCAGCTGTTCATTAGCCGTTCATGGGCTACTGACTGAAACTCAGTGCAGTTCCTGCACATCTCCTGAACAGTTCAGACAGTGCACCACTCCAGAACACCTCAATGAAGGGTTCATTTTCACCAGGGATACCTGATCTACAATATAAATAGTCAGGTGTGCTTTTATTTCAACTACATAATTTCCTATTTCTCACATTTTGAAAATAGGTAAAATGGATTCAGGGAACTTTAATGCACAGGTGATAAGGTCTTTTCTCAATGTTTTTCCTGTCAGTGTGTAGACCCTTCCATGAAATTTTGTTCAGCTAGATGATTTTTTAGAAATTCTTTAAGGTTCCGGATTGCGATAGTGTTTAGAACTCCATAGGATTCCCAATTCTATTACCACCCTGAGATTTTGATATTATATTCTGCAATTAATGAGAATCAGATTTTGACAGGTATTGTTATGAGAACTCAGCTGTTTAAATTTTCTGAACATTTTTCTAAAACTTAATTTTCTCAATATATTAACTGAGTAATATTGAATAGTAGCATTGATTGTCATCCCATAAATTCCTAGTTAAGAGGAGACTGATTTCTTGAAACTCTGACAAATTTATTTTCATTTGATTTTTATATCAGGTTTACCCAAATCCTCTCTTGGGAAGAGGAAAAATGGTACAAGTCCGAGAAGACTGGAATCCAAACACCAAGGGTGGTTCCTGTGACTGCTGGACAGCTGCTCAATGACGCTGGAGGGCATCGCATTTGGGCAACTGGCTTACCCAAATCTTGGATATCTCAGAATATGAAGTAAAAATATATTCAATTGTGAAGAACTTACCAGGATCCTTCAGGGACTCCTCACTCAATGTATAGATGTTCTCTTCAACCATTAAAAATGAACTAAAAAGAAATTATCTGTACATATTCATTTACTCCTGGATAATGTAGTTTTTCCTCATTGTGTAATGAATGGCGAAGAGCAAAAAGAATGCAGATATCTAAATTTTGGCAATTTACACATTAGTGATAATTTCCTTTAAATTTAAGATTCCAGTTTCAAATGGTAATTGACCAGTTTATATTGGTTAAATTAAGTACATTCTTTGGTTGCACTGTGCATTCTATTCAACTTTACATTCATTCTAAGATTGATTTTGGAAAATAATATTATTTTTTACTAACTTGCGATAATTACACCTGGTGGTTGTCAATAATGGGCAGAGAAAGTTTTTAAAAGGAAAATTCTAAACTTCACTTGAAGCCTCTTAAAAATTTCCAATAACGGCTTAAAATGTAACTTTGAACTGCCACCAATTTTCGCATATAATATTCTACTGATGGTCAGTACGTCGGAAATAATAGTAAATGGCGGATTGTGCCACCAAGTTCTGCGATGGTGCCATTGGTACCGTAAAAAGCAGGGCCTCAGAGCGGGGGTACGCATGTTACAGGACTTTGTGTCACTCGCCAGTGAGAGGAAATTGAGGGCGGAGGAACAAGGGGACTACCGTCGAGTGCCACCAAGTTTTGCGATTAATAATACTTCCCTGAACCTTGGTCTGAGTCTGTATTTCGCCAAGTCTGGTTCAGAAATAAAAGAAATGACAATCAACCTTCACTGTCGTATGGCTCCTTCCTCATTAATGTTCCTTACGTCCCGTGGTTAAACCAGTTAAATGGCTCTCCTTCCCGGCCAGTCCACCAGCCTTGGCAGCCATTGAAAGATCCAAGCGTTCGGACACGAGATCGGTGTCTCTTCAGAAATAAGAGCCTCTGGCTGCCAGTGCAAAGCAAACGATTCACGAAATCGCCAGAGCACAAAATTATTCTAAGTCCAGAGCCTCCTTCACCGAGCGAGAAGGATTGCCAAGGGGTTGCCCTGCCTCGAAACGCCTCAGCCAAAATTTTCAGAAAAATGACCAAGTCCCCAATTTTTAAATTGAAGTACAAGTTTTGAGTCTACTCTCAACAAGAACCCCGGTAGCCGGGGGGATAAGAGGCGGGAGCAGTTGGTGAGGATATAGCGCTTGTTACAACGAATCCTTTTGCCGGCAAATTTTTTTATTTCTCGAATATTTTTTTTTAATTAGCAATTTATAGAAAATATTCTCCTGGGGTTTTCACAATGTGTTCAGGACGACGTGAAACGTCCAGAAAACCTTAATTAGTTGACCCTTTTTTGTAAAGCCGCCGATTTTTTCCCGGCGGGCCGGCCGGGCGCCCGGAAAAAAATCGGCATTTTTACAAAAAATGGTCAACAATTAAAGGTATTCTGGACTTCCCATGTTGTCCTGAACACAATATTAAAACCTGGAAGTGCATTTATTATAAAAATGCAGGGGAGGGGGGGATTCTTGGGGAGAACCCTAGTTCAACATTTGATCAATAGATGGCGTCCGCATTTCATAATTCGCAAAAGCACTTCCCGGAGACCGCTAGTTTAAAACTTGATCAACAGATGGCGAGTGCCTTAACTTTTCGCGAAATCGCTATAAAAATTTGGCTCACCTGATGACGAACGCGGGAAATACGATTTTCCGAATTTAATGACCCCTTTTTCGGAATTGCTTCCGACAGTTGAAAGATATAAACAAAACACTGTCATAATTCCATTCGATTTTGGCTGATTACGGAGGTCCTTGCAGAATTATGCTATTCTTAGGACTCAGTGATTTAGTTAAAAGTGGTCTTTCAATTAGCCAAAGTCAGTGTTTAGTTAAAATCAGTCTTTGTAAAATTATTAGCTACTTGAGTGAATAGAGTTACATTATAACCAGCGAGAACTTGTTTAAATTCTCTCCTTTCTTCGTGGCACGGAGAGCCAAAGACAGCAGAAGATCACTTTCACATTACTGCGTTCTTCCTCGGAAACTGAAACCCATCCGTGAATGAAGTAACAACTACTACTCAATCTTTTTTATTGAATCTGCTTGTAGGTACACAACGCAAAAATCAGTCATTTTTCATGTAGTATGCATTGATGCACACTTCAAAAAGTTACTACACTTCACCATTTCAATATAGAATCTGTATCTATGCTTCATCCATTTCGTAATTCCGTGACTTAGGCCACTTATGAAGAAATAGCGGGAAGTACGTATTTTCAGGACCAAGATGGTTGTTCCATAAATGAAAACAGGATTTTCTCTAGTTTTAATTTCAAATTATGATTTAAACATTAACAGATCCTTATGGCCGAAACAAACCATTTTTATTTGCAATCATGTTCCTCAAGTCTCCACGAATCAAAATTCGTCCACTCTCGTATCCACCTAATTTTAATTCCTTTATATTCTTAGTTTCCTGTCTCAAACGGATGAAGTCCGGTAGCGGGATCATGAAACATGGATAAAATACAGTACACGACCTCACTAGGCGAATACAATGCAAGAGGTTCAAATAATTTCATTGATAAAGTGTCATTTCGCAAGTCTACTGACGCCCTTAATAAATAAGCTGCCGGAAGAAATTCCTCGAGTAATAGAGAACACAACATTGGCCAATTATTATCATCGCACAGTTAACCCACGACTCTGATTACGAGTAGCAATCGGACACCCTTGAGTAATTCTGACATTAAAATCGGTCCTCGCATATCTCGATTACGTAAGTTTTGAAAAGACTGATGAGAATTAAAATAAATTTTTTAAATAATTTATTCGACACTTCCGCTATTCCTCCTGCATTATCGCGCAGTGAACTACCTTTCATTTTATTTCAAACAAAGTGCGTATCACTGATGTAAGCTTGCATGACAATTTTAGAATTAAATGTCAACTAAATCCCAGAATGAGGTAACAACTGAAGAGTTTAAAATAATCGAACTGATCATGACTTACCTACACATCTCTGCACTTCAAAATATATTAATGGATTACTAAATTATTACACTCGTCCGATAACTTACCTTTCCATTTCTCTATCTTCTCTCTAGCCACGTACTGTGATTGGCAGTTCTAGGGCGAATAAATGACTGGAGATTATAAGCTCCAATGCAATTAACAAAATAACAGTTGAGAAGTGGACTAGTTGGAAGGTATCTTTATTTTTGTTAAACACTGGACATGAATCAAATATGCATATAAGGGAATAGGGCTGATAAAACCTCTTAAATAAGTAAAATATTAGAAATATCGAATATTAACACCCGATTTGTTGAAACGTGACCATACTCACGTTTCAACAAAGAAACTAATCTTTCTTGGTCAAGAGAAAATAAAGACAATCTTAAGCATGTTTACGGTACATTCATTTACTTCCATCTCGAGTTGACTTTGAATTCCCAAGCCAAGGTCATAGCGTTAAGCTTTTACATATTTACAGGTTTTACCATATTTTTTGTAAGATTAAACACAGTAAAAGTGGAATTCCTGATATATTAACATAGGCTTTATCAAAATTGGACCAGGTAGATTGTACTGCACGTAGGTGCTGAATATTTGACGAGAGAAGTATTACTCATGGTATCAATAAACTATGTATTTCAAATGAGGCACCAGAGCATGATGACTACATAACTTATCTGCTCAAAAAGTTTCTGATATTCATAAAAGTAGCTATATGATAAAATAAAAAAACAAGGAAATGCATTAATATCTCGGCCGATGAAAAATGTGTAGTTCCCAATGACACGTAAATGTGTCTTCTCTTAAATGAGCTAAAAATAAAAAAATGTGAAAACAATATGTTATGAAGAAAAATAAGGTAAATAGTGAAGTACCAAAAAATTGATTTCCTAAAGTAGAAATTCCAAAAAAACTTCCTATTTAAAGTATTTGTAATTAGTATTTCTAAAGAATTCAGCAATGAATGAAGATGTGCAACTAATGGCATTTCGCCCAAGTTCTCACAAGAGACCTATGTAATACATAACTCATTCTTATTGGAGGCAAAAGTCAATTTTATGATGCACGGCCATAGTTGGTATTTACTGAGTTTAGGCTTGGAGGGTGGGGAGAAGCCATAAAAGTTACTTATAGAAGAAATTTATCACCTTGTCACTGTTCACATACGTCAAAATAAAATTCGGTTACTAACTTATTTAGCCAGGACTAGAGCGAAATAACTCAAAAGAAAAAAATCCAAACCCAGAGGTGATATTGCGTGCATACAGACTTCAGTAAAAGAAACTAATTCCATGATCTCTACTCTCAAGTATATTGACTTTGCAATGAGTTTTGCCCCACTTTCCTGGTGGATACACGAACGGTATCACGGGTGTGACACAGGGTCAGGCTTTCCATTGCCAAAGTTTTGACGCGCCTCATGCAGCCTGACCCAGTACAACACCCTAGAGAATTCCACATAAAGCACCAATTTCTCCCTGACCATGAAGTTCTGATCATAATACCACCAACTTTACAATTGTATCAATAGTATAGCATCTTCAAGCCTTCGTTAACAGGCTACTGTACCTTCCTGTCCAACGTCCTGCTATCTTAAAAAGAATACAACTAGAGGCTTCATCAGGAATCAAGCAGGGGAAAATGGTAAATGACCGCAATGCTTGAGGCATGCACTCCCACTTGCACCGTCCATTCTTTCCCAGAGCTATTTCAACGACGCCTCGCAGCATATCACCTCCAGTTGGTGATGGTTTGTCTTCCACCGACGTGTCTGCTGCTCCTCTCATCTCTGGATCAGGACTGAAAGAATTGCCACCACATTACAGTCGATTACCATTTACTTTCCAAAATCACTCTGTTCAAAAAAATCTTACCACCGAAAATTTCTAAGTCCCCAGTTTTTGATGATTTGGCATCGTGGCTGAACCACGCCCCCCTGTGACGGAGAACAACAAACTTTCCAAGCGGAACGAGAGCCCTCCCTCCTCGTAGCTGGGGGAGTTGAACCATCCACGGAAGGAAAATTTTGACCTGGGAAAAGGATTATTTCCGAGGGGAGGTGTAAGGTTTCTTTTCTTGTGATGTGTGAGTAAGAAGAAAAGGGAGATGTGCGGGGGAGCAATAAACTCTCCGAGCGAACGGCGGCCCTCCTTCCGAACTCGCTTGCCGAGAGGGAACCTCCACCCGAATGACGATTTTGACCTGCTTAGGGATTTCAGAGGATATGGGTTGGATTTCGGACTCTCGTTTGGTTATTTGTGAGCGAAAATGAGTAGATGAACGATCGGTCTGTCGGCCAAAGTCACCAGATATCTCTCGTAATAGAAAGCTACCATGTAGAAGCCAGGACTCAAATATCCATTGAAAATCTTCCATTATTTTTCCTCTAGAAAAGGCTATTACCGCGAATCGTCGCTCGAAGAGATCGAATCGTGTCCCCGGAGTTCCTTTAGTTTCTTATAAGTATTTTTCATTTATACGCGTATTCATTGACGTAGAAACTTGTCAAAAGTTTGACGTATTTTCGCAATCGCTGTCTGGAATTATATGGCTGCGCTTCTTTGGTTTGAATTTTTTCCATCGATATTAAATAAGAATCAGTATGCATGTCAATTTTCTTAGGATGCAAATAGACCAATGCCATTTAATTATAATGCTGGAATGCCGTGGAAACCAGCTAGGAAAAAGGCTCAAAGCCTGCCTTCAACTATTACTAACCGTCGTAATTAACTCTGCACGTTTTACAGGATATTGGTTCAATTTTCTTTACTTCTCCATTAAATATTTGCTGCTTAGATAATTAAGTTAGGAAAAAAGCCAAAAAAAACGCATTGTATAAAGTGCTATTTCGAATGTTTTTCTATGAATCTCGCATGAGAAAAATCTGACCTATGGCGAATATAAAAGGCAGTAATGGCGGTGAAGCAAGAGGGTGACGAATTGAACCTGATACAACCACTAATCTAAGATCAGCCAGCTCAAGTCATTCATATACGGTATAATGTCATTTGTGAATACATAATATACGCGTACTTGAAGTTCTGCATTGGATAATAAAAGGACTGAATTCAAAAGATGGATGAGAGTACCAAGCAAATTCAACAGTGTGGTAGGTAATTATATTACCATTTCTGATATGTGGATCCCAAGGGATAAGATATATGGCGCATAGGATAATCAGAAGAATTTGAGCCTTTGACATCTGCTTTTGAAGGAAGATCTGAAAATAAAATGAAACGATCAAATAAGAAAGGATGAAGGGATAAAATATTAGAAGAAGAAATTTTTGCATTATGCTCAGTAGATATGCAGGTTGCTGATAACAAGAAACTATTTTCCCAGTGGCAAGAAAAATTCAATACATTACCACAGCAGCTGAGCCAGGAAGGGAGAGGTGGGGAAGTCGTGCTTTTCACTTCTATCGCCATTGGGTAGACAGCGCCACCACCCCGAACCACCTCTGATTACCCACGTTTTTCAAAATAATCCTAAACATACCGCCCACCTAGTTCACGAATTAACAACAAAAGAGCATGCACTAAGAAAATACAAAAATTAAAGCAAGTTTAGCAAGAATGAAAAAATTAACAATTATCATCATGAAAAAGAAAAATAAGGTTGGCAATAGGTCATTTGATTTTCGTGGTAGCCGTACGTAATGTGACAACTCTAGTCTAGTCATCCATTCCTTTGTAGAGCCGAATCACTCGTGCAAGGGGCCATTTCGTTGGTGCACTAAGTTCATTTTTCATCAGCACGATGTCTCCAACGGCAAAGGGTGGAGTCTCTTTCTCCCACTTTGAATGTCGTTTGAGACTGCAGGCCGACCAGCGATCCCATAAATGTTGCAGTATTTGGGTGACCAGCAGCCAACGTTTCTGAGAAGGTAGCCGATCCTCTGCGATTCTCGGCTCTAATAGCAGGATGGATAATGACCCGATTAAAAAGTGGGCTGGTGTTAACTGCTGCAAATCCGCAATGTCATCTGTCAGTGGAATCAATGGGCAAGAATTACGACCGGCTTCTATTTGGCATAATAGTGTGGAAAACTCTTCAAAAGTGAAGAGTCCTAGAACTCTACACAAATTATGTTTGGAAGATTTTAGCGCAGCTTCCCGAATTCCACCAAAATGTGGGGCTGCAGGTGGATTGAAATGCCATTAAGTACCTTCTTTGGCTAGGCTTTGAGCTATTTCCTTGCAATGATATGATGATTTTACAAACTGTCTCCTCAATTCTAAATCTGCACCTACAAAATTTGAACCTTGATCACTGTACAAAGTTGCACAGTGACACCTCTATGCGAAGAAAATACTTTAAAGGCAGTAGAGGCAGCAGCAATAAAGGAAGTAGAATCATAGCTTGATACTGCTTTGAGGTGCACGGCTTTGGTTGTCAAGCATATAAATAATGTCACGTATCCCTTGTATGATCTGCTACCTTGTCCTGGAGATACTCTAATTGGGAAAGGTCCCGCATAGTCAACACCTGAGTTCAGAAAGGGTCGATTTATTCTCCGAATTTATTCTCTCGAAATTTCCTATTTTCTGGTACATAGCAGAGTCTAAATAACGACGGCAAGTTTAGCGATTGTGTATAACTCTTTTGACAGCCTTGCTACCTACCATTACCCAAAACATTCTTCTAATGGAAGAAAGGGTCAACTGAATACCCCCATGAAGGGGAACCCGATGAACATGCTCAATAATTAATGTTGCGAGTCTTGAATACTGAGATAAAATTAAAGGGTGTTTCTCATCATCACTCATGAGAGAATGTTTTAGTCTACCTCATACACGTAGATAAATACCATTAAAAAACTGACTAAATTTTTGCAGTGGACTTCAGCTTGACAAAGTCTTGTTGGCTAAAATTAGGGAAAAGTCCTTAGAAAAATAAACTTGTTGAACTAAACAAACCAAAACCAAGCGTGAATAATCAATTTCATCAGCTGTTGCATAAGAGGAATTAGACATAGGAAACACTCTCAGGAAATTCAGAATATTCCCGTCCATAATTTGACTAGCAAATTTTATTCTAAGAAATATAAAAACAAAAAACATGCGTAAAAGATTAGGTAGTAATGATTACTTTTCAAGTAATTCCCACACTGTTGGCTTGGTCACAGTAGTGGTGTGAGCAAATTGTGAGTAGTTTTTTATCTCAAACTGCTCTGCTGGTATTAGTAAGCTGAGCTCTAAAGCCAGCCAAGGTTGATTTGAGGCGGACAATCGTGGAGGACCTTTCCATCACAGCTCAGATTTTACTAATTCAAAGGAATAAATGCCTCTTTAAACTGAATCTGCGGGGTTTTCTGCAGTGGGAATTAATAAATTTAATCGGGCAAGATGTTTAATATTTCTGAGCAACGATTGGCGATATATGTTTGCCATCTAGAAGAATGACTTTTCAACCAGTACAAAACATTAACAAGTCTGATCAAATGTGCACAGGAACATGGGTAAAATTGAGAATATTCGAGAAATGTTTTGCTTAACGCGCAGCTAGCAATGCTTCACAAATCACTAATCATGGAATACTAATGGTTTTAATTGGAGCAACTTTACTTTTTGAAGAAATCAGCATTGAAGTACAACTTTGTGAAGTGGCATCTAGTAGGTAAATACATATACTACAGCACCAAATGCTCTTTTGGAAGCATCTGCAAATACATGGATTTCTGAAAATTAGCTTCTGGGGAAAAGTTAACCAATTTAGGAATTCGCAATTGTGAAAGAACTGGCAGATAAAAATACCAGCTAATCCAAAAGGCGGATTCATCAGCAGGAAATTCTGTGTTCCAGTCTATTTGTATAGCCACAATGATTGCATGAAGATTTTTGCTGTTACTATAATGGGAGATAACAACTAAGTGGGTCAAATAATTTTAAAACATTTGACAGAACACTCCTCTGTCAGGTCAGAGGATAATGATTCTATACTTAACCGGAAGTAAAAGGAGTCTTCTTGCGCCAGCCAGTAAAACCCAAGCGCAACCATGGGACTGGACTTTGTCAAGGACTGGCAGCAAGAAACCGCAACATCCTCTCGATGCAGCCACTCAAGATGTTCTCCGGCCTATAAGGCCCACTTCCGCGGAGGGGAGCCGCCCACCTTGAGCAAGTTGATCAAATCCTCTTCTTTGAGAGAGCGTCAGGCAAGGTATGGGCTCCAGTCAGCACATCGCCCATATAAATCTCTTCAAGCGGCACGGGAACAGCAAAATGAAAGGCATGACCTTCTTCCTAGGCCAGTTGCCTCACACAGCGAATAGCCAAATATGGGGAACTCGCCAAACCAAATATGACAGGAGTCTGTAGGAGAGTACAGGGTCATTAAAATCAAATCTGCAATGTATATATTTCAAATGCTGGTCACACTCATCTAATAAAATTTGACGGAATAATTTATCGATTTCCGCATTCGCTAGGCAAAACGGTAACTTCGCCAGCGTAGAGCAAAATTAGCTAAATACGGCAACAAATTAGCACCTATATGCAACTTAGAATTTAACGATACTCCTCAGTTAGTTGGTAGCCATTGAAGACAACCTTAGTGGTTGTGCTGGATTCCTTCCAAACGCCATGGTGAGGAAGGTAGAGGCAGCTATCCATTTCCTTTGTCTTCCCCTCCGATTCCTTCATGTGACCTAAGTCAATGTACTCCTGAATGAAGGCTTGGTATTTCTCATAAAATCTCAGATCATGCAGATTTCCTTTTCATTTGATGCTGCATCCTCAAGGCTGGGATATAGGAACTGCCGAGTTGGGCTGTTTCTGCAGTCTCACCATCCCTCAAGGGCAGTCGAACGATGAAGAGACCTGAAATATACCTTCAATAAGTAGAAAGAAAATATTAAGAAAATATTTCTCACATTCCTGTTCAGCTGGAGTGAGTATTTTCTTGGGAAGTTGGAAGTCTTCCTGCTCCCAGAATTTCTTGAGAAGTTCCGTCAGGCTCTCACTGGCAGTGAAGCACTGTTGAGGAAACCGTCGCATATCTCAGCTGGATCTTGACGTCTCCAGACAGCATCCAACGCAGCGTGGTCAGCATAGCTATTGGCTCACCTGAACCTCCTTTCTTCACCTGGTCCTCCACAATCTTGGAGTAAACTGCAGCGGTAAGTAGTAGGTCAATCCCTCTTTCTCCATTGCACTGCGGATCTGCTACTGCTAGTCCTTGGACATGTTTCCAGTTGGATAAAGCAATTGTATTATCTGGAATATATTAAAAGATTTTAGGAACTACTAAAGCGTCAACTTCACACGAAAACGCTGAATGAAAATGCGGCTTCATTGAGAATGAGGTTTTGCAGGTCACCTGCTTACTTCCCACTAGGCGCATTATTTCCGCATTAGTACTCCTTCCCGTAAGTCATAGTCGTTGGCACAATGACTCAGATGGACTTAGCACATTGGTCTACCAGCCCCCGAGCGAGTATTGGGTTACCATGAGGAAGAATCTGTTATCGGAGATGATTTTCTCGCGGATTCTTCTGACTCATGAAGCATCGAATGATGTTTTCCCTGGCAGAATTTACACATTTAACTTAGACTTACAGCATTTCAGAAAATGACGCGAGATACAATTTGCATAGAGCATAGGCGCTTTGATTTCACTATCTCTAGGCGCTGGTGTGGAGTTTTCGCTCGTAATTGGTCGCAAAACAATGAAACTAGATTGATGGCACAAAGCACACTTATCTTCTGCCTTTTTAGTAGCGCAGCTGACATGAATTACTCTC
The DNA here is from genome assembly GCA_963573305.1 of Pyrrhosoma nymphula. Taxonomy (NCBI): domain Eukaryota; kingdom Metazoa; phylum Arthropoda; class Insecta; order Odonata; family Coenagrionidae; genus Pyrrhosoma; species Pyrrhosoma nymphula. The sequence continues at coordinate 76,493,988 of OY754330.1, read as the reverse complement.
GAAGCCTTAGCGTCAGTTTTACTCTGTTTTCACACTGCTTAAACCATGCTTAATTGAGGTACCAGCTCTGAGACTCCCACTCTCAATCAAATGCCTCGGAACTGATTATCGCACCTTCTAGAACTTTAACTAGAGTACCTATCTACAGTGGGGGGCTCTCTTGGTATTTGCAAATTCCCTAGATAGTTTTCCCATTCCTTACGAGTTTGGGGATACAACTTGCTAACGGCAAGGTAGACTAAAAAATCGTCCCTTTGCACAGAAGCCTGCCGTAAATTACTCAATGGTCGCACACTGTTTATCGTAGAAGTCAATATGCGTCTCAGCTCTGCGGAGGTTTTACTTCTAGCTGGAGGCAAGGAAAAGAAACAGTTAATATGAGATTGACTAGCCGACGCTTATGATCATATGAGTTTAGAAGCGTTTCCCAGGCTAAGTTAAAGTTGTTCCCAGCACCGGGATAGAAGAAATGTAGTTTCCAGCTTCTCCTACTACACAGCTTTGTAAAGACTGCATCTTACTTACGTCTGCTATGTTCCGTTCTCAGACTACCAGGGGTTCAAAAAGTTTCTTAAATGGCAACCAATCATAAAAGAAACCAAAAAATGTCGGTAAATCCAATCGAGCTAAATTAGAAGATTGAGCGGTAACATTAGTTTCCGCGGGGATAACATTCGCACCACCCTCTCTTGCCACGCAGACCTCGTTTATTAGTAAATTGCTCCAGTATTCCTTAAATTCTCCCTTCTGGTTTACGTAAACTTCTTCGGCTTGTTCCAAAAGGTCACATTTAAAATAATCGTCCGAAAAGTGCACTTCTTTCAACCTGATCATTGTATTGTGGTTGTGATTTACTTTACTCCACCTCTTCGTCTACTTACTCCATGCGCACATCTCACGCTCCACTAGTCATTTTTGCTTGCCCCTCTGTCTTCAAGTTTATAAAGGAGTTAGCGATTTTTCTATCTCTATCGCAAGCCTAAGTAGTGACCGTAATTTAATCTCATGTTTTATCAATACGTCTAGTAATTAGAGAAAAAAGCACACACAAGTCTTGCAGCAAGCAAATACCACGTCCGTTGAATGGCATGCACACGGTTAGCGCATAGCGTCGATACTGAATGACTCAGAAGCAGGCATTTAACAAGCGTCCAAGTTCATGCACAAAGAATGAAGCAAAGAAGTAGTACGGCTTTAGCATATTTAGCTTTCCCCCAAGCAAGTACTTATCGACACTACTAATAAGCCACTCCGACAGTCAAAAGTACGTATGCAACACAATCTATGTAAATGACCGACAGCAAGCGGTTACATGCAGCACGTGAGTTCCATTTGAGAAAATTATGTACCTTAAATTCACTACAAAACTATGAAAAGTGGAAAGCAACTTATCTTTTAGCAGCAAAGCAAGGCAGATGAAGTATAGTCCATATGCTCAATCTCACTCCCGAACTCCAATTCTTCTCTCTTCTATTCCTCGACGTATTGCAGTGTCGCGAATTTTCCGGAAGCGATCTGACAATTCGTTGAATCTTATTAATACGATACGTACGACGAATCCGACGCTATCCGGGCCGAACGAACAATTCTATGTTCGGTAGAAATACAGGTTGCTGGCAAAATGCCAGTGTTAAGAGCAATGCAATACATGCTCACAGCAGCTGAGCCAGGAACGGAGTAGTGGCGAATTCTGGTTCACTTCCTTCGACAATGGGTAGACAGCGCCACCATTCCGAACCACCACAGACTACCCGCGTTATTCAAATAATCCTAAACAACGCCTCATATCGTCCGGTTTCTTGTTTCGTTCATCATTCTATATATAATGTGCGTCACTTAGCTGACACCTCAGTCATAAAACCGCCACCGACTGCAGAACTCGATTTGGAATACCTAAACAACTAACCATAGTGAAGGTCAAAGACAAACAAAGTGGGAAGGTTGCAAAGAGCACGTATAAAGAGGACTAGCTACTGGGAGTGCCTGGAAAAGTTTTCCATCATTTTCCATAATTCCAAATCTAATTGCTTCGTATTTTGTAATTTAGCAATATGCAGACCCGACATGCAGACGATATCGACAAAGATGGCATAGGACCAAGTATCCTAGATAGCGAAATCGAAAGAGCTCTACGAGACATGAAAATGAATAAGGCGGTGGGAATAGATGACATACCTGCAGAGTTTTTAAAGAGCATGGGGAAAAACGGAAAAGGAAAACTTTTTGCGCTTATTCGTAGGATTTATGAGGATGGAGTGTGGCCGGAAGACTTCGCGAAGACTGTACTAATTCCTATACCAAAGAAGAGTAAGGCAAAAACGTGCGATGAGTATAGGACACTAAGCTTAATATCTCACGCGGCCAAAGTAGTTCTGAGAATTATAAACAGAAGGCTGGAGAAGAAGGCAAATGAATACCTGGGTGACGACCAGTTCGGTTTTAGGAGAGGAACGGGAACGCGAGACGCTATAGCGGTGATGAGGACGCTAGTAGAAAGAAACCTAGAGTATGGGCAAGAGGTGAAACGACCGGGGCGAGAAAGCTGTGGAGTTTTGCCGTAGAAATAACCTAGTAATTACAAATACATGGTTCAGACATCATCCTCGACGTAGGTATGCTTCATGCATGTAGGTATGCTTCATGCGTTGGACGTAGGTATGCTTCATGGTTGCATGCTTCGTAGACTTCGAGAAGGCGTTCGATCGGGTGGAATGGACGAAATTAATGGGAGTGTTGAAGAAATTAGGGGTCGATTGGAGGGACAGGCGTCTGATTCGGAATTTGTATATGAACCAGACGGCGCAGGTTAGGGTAGCCAATTGAGAATCGGGATGGGCCACGATAGGACGGGGAGTGCGGCAAGGGTGCCCACTATCGCCGTTGCTTTTTAACGTGTATTCAGAAGAAATGGTAAGGGAGGCATGGGGGTAGGAGGAGGTAGGAATAAAGGTAGGAGGGGAGCTGATAAATACAGTGAGATTTGCAGATGATCAAGCATTGGTTATTCAGTCGGCCAAGGGGTTGCAGTCAATGGTGAATGCATTAGAGGTGCAGGGCAAAAAGTATGGGATGAAGATCAATCACAAGAAAACGAAAGTAATGAGATTTTCTAGAAATAAGAAGGCGGGGCTGAATATAAGGGTGGGAGGGCAGAAGATAGAGCAGGTCGAGCAGTTTACGTATCTGGGTAGTATTTTGGAGGAGAATGGGTTTAGAGGTAAGGACATCAGATGCAGAATTGCGCTAGCTAAAGAAGAATTTTCGAAGAGAAGGGAATTGATGAGGGGGGGGTCTGAGAAGAGACGTAAAGAAGAGGCTGGTGAAAACTTTAATATGGAGCGTGGCGCTGTATGGGTCGGAAACTTGGTCATTGCGAAGGGAGGATGTGCGTAGACTTGAGGCGTTTGAGATGTGGGTTTGGAGAAGGATGGAGAAGGTTAGCTGGATGGCGAGAAAGACGAACGAGGAGGTATTGGATATGGTCGGAGAGGAGAGGAAGCTTGTGGGAGAGGTTCGGAGAAGGCAGAAGAGATGGATGGAGGAGGTTTTGAGAGGAGAGAGCATGTTGAAGAGAGTGATAGAGGGGAGAACACTGGGGAAGCGTGGAAGAGGAAGGAAGAGGATAGGAATTCTGGACGAAATAAGAGGAGGTAGAAGATATGAAGAATTAAAGGGGGATCTAATAACGGGCCATTAGGAGGGAAAGCGAGACTGTTTATGAGGTTGGGATGCAGAATGAGGACTGTCCAAGAACCTACCAATCAGCTGGTAGAATACTTGAATGAATGAATGAAAAGTCAAACGACTACAATTCCATGGACGCCCATACACGGGGGCAGGGGGGTCCGCGCCCCCCCCCTTTTAGTCTCCCGGAAAAAATAAAAAGGGGAGACGAAAAAATATCTGATATTTAAAAGTTTGTAAATGTAGAAATATTTTCAGAAAGTTATAACTACTCATGATGTATAATTTATTTAGTATTTTTCTAAATTGTTTTCCTTGTTTTACTTAAATATGTCCCAGATCCACGCACGCACTGTCATTATTTTGCGTGGTATTTGTTCACAGAAAGGAGAGGGAGGAAAATTTTAAATGAATCGAAATGGTTAAAGAAAATGTGGAAGCTGGATGTTATCATCCAGTGGCCAGATTAGATTTGCACGCCCCTGACGAGGGCGTCAAACTACGAGACACTCAGCTGACTCAGCCACCCATCAACTCACTCCGAAATGTATTTCCACGAATACGACAGCTGACAGGTGCAGTTTCCGGAAGTGCAGTACGATACTCATAAAATATAGTTTTGTTTTCGTAATGGAATCATTTTAAAGTTTATATGTTTAGTTGTTCCACCATCTTGACGCTGATTTCGGGATAAGTGTTCATGTATTTCGAATAATTGTAAATAGTTTACTATGTAGTGTAAATATCTTTTGACTTGTGACCTAGTGCTTGGTATTCCGATTTTTAAATTCATTTCCTTGAACTTGAATGCATCGGAATATTTGAAGTTGTTTCAGGTAAGCACATGCTTACATGAATCTTTATGCATAATGCTGAATTACAAACTATTACTAGTCCAGTCACTCTTTTAAGTTACTTGATATATTGGCCCTAGTTGATGCTCCATTTCCAACTGCATGTAATAAAATTCGGTCATAACGCGGGTCTTGGGGACAAAAATATACCCGCGTTGTAGGCTACCCGCGCAATTACGAGAAGGAAGGTGTAATCTCGAAGAGTTATAAATGCTGTGCTCAAAGTAAAAATATATGGAATATTTACATTATTTTCATACAGACGAAAATACTGGTTAACATTCGCGTATTTTTATATTTTAGCCTTTGCGTCTAGCGTCTTATTGTTACACATGGCCCGACGACATCAAGAATACATACAATTTTTATTGCATGCGTAATTTGCTGAAGACGTTCTAACTTTAAGACCACTGAATGTTTGCGTCCCCACCTTCTGGCTGCCACAGACGAGGTAGCAGCCAGTCCACTATACATCACCTGTAGACTATTTCAGAGTCTCAATTTATAACCCTTACATGGATTCATTACTCAAGTCACTGACTTCAAGATTTGAAAAAAGTAATGAAACGCCATTCAAAGGTGGGATTCTAATCCCACATTTAATAAAGAAAGAAAAGAAATAAAATTTTATGAGAGACATAAAAAAGGTAGAACAATTCTATCAAATCAACAACTTGGAAGCAGAAGTCATATTGTGGTATGGTTTTTGAACAGTTAAAGTGTGTTTGGAAAAAAACAAAAATGTGTGATCTTCTTCCAGAAACTATTTTCTATCCTGCAGTAAGAAGAATTATCATTTACCATCAAACCATACCCCCAACAACCGTCACTTTGGAGCGTTCCTTAACATAATTTACCGTGTGAAGACCTGACTAAGAAGTATAATGAGTGAAAATCGTCTCCCAAACTTGAGTCTTCTTAGTGTTCACAGAAATAAAGTAAAATCTCCTTGTTTTCAGGAGAAAGTAATAGAAATATTTCTGAAGAAGAAAAGAAATTTACTATTTGCTTTTTCTGAAAACACTAGTGCTTCAACTAATTAGCTCTAGATGATTTAGTGTCCGTATTTTAAATTTTCATATTAGTTTTTTTATGTTGGCTTTGTCTTCTGAAAACTAAAATCCAAGTAAATATATCCAAGCTATAATGCAGTTTTTTATTTAAAATATATAACAAGGTGATTAAAATTTCTAATTAAGAACTTTTTAAGCATGTCAATTTCACTACCCAATGACTACTTAACATTGTTATATTACCAAAATGTAATGAATATATAAATTTATAAGTTTTTTTAAAGTCGATTTCTAATAAAATAAATAAATTAAATTTTATACAGCAAACTTTCTGTTTATTTTATTAATAAACCTTCATTAAACATATTGAATAAAGTTTTAATCAATTTAATTTTTTTATTATTTCGCAAGATTAAATTAATATTTTAGAAACAAATTTAGAAAATTGTCGTTCACCTAAGATATTCCAAAAATATATCCCTGTGACCTCAAATTTAGTAACCTTTCCGGGAGAGGGCTCTTCGGACCCCCCACTTCTCAAACCTTTATCTTGGCCCCCCTGGAAATCATATTACGGGCGCCCATGAAAGGCAGCACTTAGAATCATTACCAAAATGTTTGAAAGGGGAGTATGCGACGACTTGGGTGACAGCATGGACAGCCATTTAGGCTTGGGAAGAAGGCAACACGGGGCGAGACTGTGATGAGGAGAACACATATAGAAAGGAACTTAGAACAGAATCAAGACTTATTTTTATTCTTCCGAGGATTCAGAAAAAGCTCTTGACAGAGTGCATTGCGAAAAAACTTATGAAAATACTATCAAAAATTATACAAGGGAAAAGTATGTAAGGGAAATAAATGGAGACATGGAAAGAAGTAGACGTAGGAATAAAAGCAGTTTGACGTCTAATGAAGTGGGATAATAACTTTGACTCCATTAATATAATTAACGGACGATCAGGCGTTGATTAATCATCCAGAGAACTGCAGACATTGGTTGTTGCATTAAAGAATGAGCGCGGGGAAATGCAGAAGGAAGATCAATCTTAGTAAAACTTAAATGACGAGATTTTCTCTGTCCAAGAAAGCGATGCTGATCATGGAAGTAGGAGGACAAAAACTGGAGCGGGTAGAATGTTTTAATTATTTGGTTAGTAAGTGAGAGGAAAAGTAGCTCAGTAGTAAAGATGTTAGAAGGAGAAGAGCTTCAGTAAAGGATGGGTTCAGTGAGAGCAAAGAATTGACGAGAACCTTGTGTGAGATTCTAAATCAAAGGTTGGCGGAGAGCTTATTTTAGAGCCTAGTGTTGTGTTGTGCAGAGTAAACATGGATTCTGAGGAAAATGAATGAGAATATATTACAGGTGTTTGAGACGTGGGTCTGAAAGAGAAGGAGAAAGTGCAATGGACGTTAAGTTGGATGGGCGAAGAAAAGATGGCCATGGATCACGAATAAGGTCTTATTGAAGAAATAAGAAAATTCAAAGGCCCAAGAAACGAATTTGAGGCAGCCAAGTACATTAAGATACGGAATCAAATTATAAGGGATTTTCTTGGACTCAAGGAAGCCAAATAAGAATAGATAGAAAGTTGCGGCGAATAAATTTACGAATTAGGGTAATAATCAACAAGAAGACGGAGAATACCAAGGCACAGTATATAAAGGCAGTGCGATAACACTGCGGGAAAAAAGATTTGGTCAAAAAATATTATAGACGAGAGCCGGAAGATGGTAAAAAAGCTAGAAGATATAGGCAAAATACGGAAGAAATGTAGAGAAAAGCGATATGAAGGACCATACCCGCTGGAGGGAGGGCATAAAATACAGCAGTTGGAATATTTAACATATCCGAGGATTACTTTGGAGGAGAATGCATTATGTTGTAGGAACATGATAAGTGGAAATCCCTTTGCCAAGGAAGCATTTTCTGAAAGTAGATATGATGAAGGGAAAACCCTTCCAAAGTTCTTCATAAAACACTTCATCGTATGTTGAAGAGGGGGAACTGAATTACTTGAAAAAGCATGCTGAGGAAACTAAAGAAATAAAATTACACGGCAGAAAAGATATGAGCATCAGGAAACATGCCTGAAAATAAATAAAATAGTGGAACGGCACTAATATCAAGGTAGCATGAAAACGGAAAAGTGGAAGTAGATATTAAATTAAGGATCACCTTGGAAATGGAATAGTTTGATAAAGTAAAACCTTTCTGTGCAGCAGAATGGTTTAGCTTAGTGTCTGAGGGGGAGTGACGAGATGAGAAGGATTCAAGGGATGATATGATGAATGACTGCGTAACACGGACATCGGGAAAAGGACTAGGCTTCCGATATGTGGAGCTGGAGGAGGCCTTGCATTAAAGAACAGAATAGGCGCGACCATACTGTGTAATATCGCCTGGGAATATGACTAGCATATTCTTAGCTCTTGAGTAAGCCATTATGTACTATGGGGGAAAAAGTTTCCCAACAAACGGAGCGTCGCCACTAGCGCTCTGGAGAAAAATCGGCCTTCTCTCTCATGGCATACTATTCCAAGGCAACGACGAGGGAAATTCGAACACAGTAATGTGATGGACTCATCATCGAAGCCAGGGACGGATTACTGGCCGCTTGCCTTCCACGAGTGTTATTCGCGCTGACTTCCAAATTGAGGCGCATTAGACAGCCATGTATGCATTTCAAACGTATCATTGAACCCATTGAACGCTCTCGTTATCGCCATAGCTTCCTCTGCATTCTTTCTCTTTCCTCTCCTTTTCTTCTTGGCTTCGCTCCAATTCTCGCACTATAGCAAGGTCCTGGGATTCACCCGCTGTCTACTATCCTTACAACCTGCGATATTTAAAGAACACCGCATTGAATAAGAGTTTCTTCTTTTAATCGTGAATACAAACGAATGTTCAATGCGCATTTCAAGCATGGCGGTATATTTTCAATGAATAGGCAAATAAATTAGCTTTTTATGCGCAAATATGTATTAATGAATTAATAAATACGCAAATAAAAAGACAAAAAACAGTAAGTAAGATAGATATTACATTTTGCTTATGATTGATTGCCTTTTTGAAATGTTGAACTATTTAAGCTTCTAGATGGAGTGCGAAACCACTTTAGATTATGTAACTGGAGTTATATTATATTCCAGCATATCAAAAAAAATATTGAAGGCATTTATTCAAGATGGAAGTTACTTTTTTTAATACCGTAGTATTCGTAATTTATTATTTTTACAGTATATTAAAGTAACTCATTTTAAATAAACGCAAAGAGAATAAATAAATTCTTGGTAGATGCACTGCTGGTCAAATTATCTGTCAACTTTATAAAGAAATGCAAAGGAAACAAATTTTCCGGCCACTCAAAATGGAGATACATAGCAGAAGTCCTGACGAACGGTTTAACTCATAATTTACTATTAAACAGTATTTAATTTCACCCCCATCACAATCAATGACTCCTTGAAGTCTTTGACTCATTGACCCTATTTAATATTGAAATAATGTAGGGCGCCAACCCAAAGATGCCCATACCTCCCAGACCTGACTTTTCAGTGTCTCTTGGTTCTTTCCTTTGCAATTCTGCCATTCCTTGACCATTAAGTCGCAAATATTGTGTATTGGATGCAGGTACTGTGAGTTTGGAGGGAAGGGTTACACTGTACTGTGCGAATGCTCCTCGAAAAATCTCCGAGTTTCGCGCACTGTGGATGGGACAGGTGTCCTGAAAATATATTATTTCTTCGCATTATGGTACTACGTCGTTTATTTAAGGAAGTGATGAAAATACGAAAGATTCGGGCGTAGGTAATCCTTTGACGTCACTCTAGGTGGTGTTCTCAACAGCAATCCCGGCCCGACTGCAGAAATAGCTCTCCAAAAACGCAGACATATATGCCCAGATCTATTTTCCTAGTTGTTTTTTGGGTGATACGTGACAAACAGGAGGAATATAACTTTTTTTCTAAATAATTAAATGTTCTAAAAAGTACTATCAATTAATAAAGTTATATTTACCAACAATTGCATGTTCTCAATTGCTAAATATGTCCATAATCAACACTTCTAATGTTTAATAATTAAAGTTACGATATTCTAATATGATCCCGTTACGAATGACCGAATTCTGACCTCGCCGTTTAATTAGTTTCGCTAATTTCTGGCTTTCTTGCTGGACTGGAACTTCTCATACCGGCTTCATGGAGGCGGCTTCTAATCATACAGGTGCTTTTAAGTTTAATGTCCTCTTTATCACGGCCACCCCGCCAATAGTAAGAGAGTTGTCAGCAGGATCCTAACGAATGCTGCCATCATCATCTCGAGACGTGCATCTTGGTCTTCGCTTCTTTGTTGTATTGTCATAATCTCATCCCCTCCCTCTAGCATTTTAACCAGCAATACACTGTCTTTCTATTCCAATCCACTGCCCTCGATATTTGAGCGAAGTTGAGACTATCTCAAATGTCTCATCGATTTATCCCCTCTCTCTTGGACTTAATGGAATGTTTTGAATATCCCTGGAAGTTATCACAGAGAAATAGTGTCTTCAAAAGCAAATGCTTTCAAATCCACATTCCACATAACCTACCGATCAACTGCCATTCGTCTTTTAGCGATAATCTTCCTGTGGTCTTGCCTTTATCACTACCTGGTTTTCGTTGAGCCGTACGAGAGAATTCAAAGGAACGTTTCAAATGCATTCAAGGTTATCTAATAAACCTCCGTTCTTGGGGCCAGCGCGAAACCCACTCGGGTCATGCGAGCAGCCGGGAATCCATCGCCGATTCGGACGATTAGTCCATCACCTTACTGTGTTTTAATTTCCCTCCTTGTAGCCGAGACCTAAGAATATTAATATGCCATCAGAAAGGAAATTGATTTTCCCCCGAGAGCGATATTGGCGATGCTCCGTTTGTTGGGAAACTTTTTTCCCCCATAGTACAATCTGCTATGTTCAATGGATGAGTTGTGCAGTTAATCGTCTAAAAACAGAGGTAGCTGGTGGAGAATTGCCGCCGCACCATCATGATTAAATTAAGCACACGTACACTAAAAATAACAAGAGTTGAAAAAATAATGGTTGAACAAAATCATAAATTATCTACCAACCATAATGTTATATTATCCTGTTTCCAAGAATTCTGCCGCAAAATCAAATTAACAAGAAAACACCACATATGCTAGACCGAAACTTTAACATAATAAAGAAAGTACTTCATGCGGCGCGGCGGGTCAATTAATCAGTCTCTCGGAAGCAGCAATGATTGGAGTATAGAATTGGAAAGTTGACAAAAATCTGCTACATGAATGCGTATAAGACACTAAAAATCATTATACAACATAATTCATGACAGTATATTAAAGAAATTGGTTAAAAGAATGACTAACCACTGTGATAGTTTCCACTTCAATTCAGCCCACACGTTTTAAAGCTTTGATAAAGATAGATATCACAGCAGCATGTGCATTATGATACGTTGGAATGAAAAAAATGACTTCCAGAAAGATAAAGAACATAAGGAATCGCCAATATCGTTTTTAAGGAATTAACGATGATCTCACAAAAAGATTCTCAATTATCTTGAAAGCAATATCTAGCAGTCTACAACTCAACGATGTGGCATTTGCTCAGTATTGCCTGAGGACTGCCGAACTATACGCGGATCTGTATCCCTGGTACTACATATATGTCTCCCACAGTGCTTAAGGTCCTCCTGCATGGAAGTAAGATTTCAAAAGATGCGATACTTCCGTTAGGCGAGCTTTCGGAAGAGGCACTGGAGGCCAGAAATAAAGACACTAGAAAATTCCGCGAGTGATTTACTAGGAAGCACTTCAGGGTGGTCACCAAAGAGGACCTTTTCAAGAGGCTATTACTTACATCCGATCCTTTACTTTCCTCCTCTATGCATTTAACTCCGAAGAAAATGAGAATGTCAAAAGAATTGGAAGACTTATTAAAGGTGGACGAAAAAAAACAACAATTCGATTCAAAGAGTAGTAGTGATGAACATTCGTCGGCTCCGTGATGTCATAAAACGACCATTTTCGCACTAGTACCCCGGAGGTTCAGGTTGGGGGAGGAGGGAAGGTATAAGTATCCCAGCTGGTGTCTTTCTGGAAGGTTTTTCTGTATGGGTCTCAGGAACACTACTCGCTTTTTCAAGGTTCGAACGCTTTGAATATAAGACATGGTTCCCGAACGTATCCAAAGAAAACTAACTTAACTTCGATTACGCGTGCACTTACCTCGACTGAAAATCCTCCCGTGTCTTCATTATAGACTCCTTGGGGATCGGTGCCCACAAGCACAGCTTAAAAAACGGTGAATGCTGAGCGTTAAAATCAATACCACTTCAATAACCTTACCGCGTCGCGGCAAATCCAGCCCCCGGCGCGCGGAGCCGAGCCCTGACGCGCGATCGAAAAATCAAATTTATTTCCGGCGTCGCAAACGTTTTTCAAATTAACTGCATATAAACCTTAAGAAGTCTTCAAATAATGTTTTGATGCAAATCACTTCGCGTGACTTTGCCAAAAACGCATTTGAATCTCCTACATAATGTAAATTTTGGTCTAAAAACAGCGTACGCCATTTTGTAACGGCACAGCAAGATTGTATCGAAACTATCTTTAAAACTACAGAATTGTAAAGCAAAAATACCATGCTAATAGATAATATGGTTTTTTATTTCATAAAAATCCTCCTTAAAATTCACCATCAACTTAAGTCAGAAGATTTTCCGAGAAAAATGAAGACGGGCATTTTTCTGTAAATTTGCTCATGTTTGAGCCTCTGTATCTCAGAAACGGGTAAGAACTAAGCCAAATGAAGTGCTATTCCAGATACATGAATTATTTTTGAGTTTTCATGTGAAGTATTAAGTTCATATATAAAAAAAAGCCATTCTGGAATTTTGGCCAGCTTTTTCCGATTTCCGACCACTGTGCGACGGCTGGAAAGAGGGGAATGGATACAATCACAAATCAAAACGAAATTCATTTTGCCCGCCTAATCATCCAACTAAGGGTACATTGTTAAAAGAATAATGTATACGCTGTGGCGAACCGAGCATTAATTGATATGGAGTAATGGCTCTTCAATGCCTGTTGATGGAATAGACAAGTAGATAAGAATAAAGGGCTATTTGCTGGTACTTATTGTTAGACAAATGATGAAATTCTGTTTTTCAAGTAATAGAAATTGAAATAAATGAATTAGTAAAGATACCTTCGGACTAATTCAGCATGTGCCGACAAATTGATAAATAGCACAGTTCAAATATTTGCTTGAAATGGGTTATTTTCTAAATTATATAAAGACATTAACCCATTAATGCCCATTGGCAACCTCAGTTGCCAAATATTTTCCACGTTTTTAAAAATTCCTTTCTCCACCAATATGCGTCGTACACTCCTAATTCTTTCTTTTTTATGCTCTCTACCCTTTCCTTTGTCAAGTACGTTCGTGGTTTTACCCTGCCATAAAATCTTACAGTACCTATGGGGGAGAGTCTGTGAAGGGTACACAGGTGGTCATTTTCGAGCTTGACATTGAAGTGTTCACTAGTGCTTCTCATGATACATTCTGCATATTTCTGAATGCTGTTATGATACGCGATTGTGATTTATACCCCGCGGAACTTTGCTGGCAACTGAAGTTGCCACTGGGCATTCGCCGTGTCTTTTGGCGTCTAGCGTAATTTTCGCTGGTGACATTTATTCTGACACCACTAATTGAAATGCACGTAACGCAACGTCTTATGATGACTTTTAATGGGAGAATTACTTTGTCGGGTTGGTTTAAAATTTTTCTAATTAACGCACTAGGTCTTCTAAGATGTATTCAGTGAACGAGCTCATTGAATTGCTGGAAAACTCTGACAAAGATTTGGGGCACAAGGCAATTTTATTTACACCACCTTTGGAAGGGCCAGATGTCATCACCGATGAATATTCCGATGTGTCCGATAGTGAGGTGACAGGCGACCCAACGCACCTTCCACGGGTGATTTTGGCTAATGAGGCAGTAACGGAGGATTCTTGCGATCTAAAAGAAAAGGACGATGGCACATCTACTTCATTCGATGAGCCCAAATGTCCGAAAAGACGTAGGAAAATCGTGCTTTCTTTGAAGAGAGTCCTCTGAAGCATAACCCAAAGAAGATACGTATTCATTTCCCTTCTCTTCTCCAAGTGCTGGGGCCCACTGCAGAAGACTTTTTCGGTCAGTCCGTGAATAATGCTTTTGATTCCTTTTCCGTGTTCTTCAGCCCTGATATTTTCGATCTGTTGCTGCAACAATCTTGTATTTATGCAGGGTCGAAGGGTTTGCACATTTATGATATCAGTCGAGATGTATTTTGCTTTGGTCGGGTTATCATACGTTACCCAATAAAAGACTATATTGGAGTAAAGAGAGTGATTGTTGAGTAGAAATCGTTCAAAACGACATTGCCAGGAATAGATTTGAAATGATTCTTCACTTAGTAGAAACTAGAAAGTACCTACACTTAGCTGACAATGGGTCCTACCGGCTAGCTAGATGGGTCCTACCGGCTGTTCAAAATTTGGCCATATTTTGAAATTTTAAACATATGTTTCAAAGCAATACTTCCAGGAGACAGATGCTCTGTTGATAAGACAATGATACCTTATTACGGCAGGCACGGATCCAAACAGTTCATCTGTGGGAAGCCTATAAGGTTCGGATTCAAATTATTGACTAGATATGATCTCTCTAGATATGTTTTTCATGCAGAGCCTAATGCTGGATCTCACATACTCCTACCGAAAATGAACCTATGTGGATGCGTATGTTGTCCTGGGTTTGGATTACGTCAGGTAACGAAGGTTTATTTTGAAAATATTTTCATTTCTGAAAAGCTGCTTACATGCTTACATGAAAAGGGCTTAGGAGGAACAGCAACTATTCGAGAAAACAGGGTGAAAAGTATCTATCAACTGACCGAAAAAATCTTTTCAACAAGAGGAAGAGGGGTGACTTTGAATATGTGTCGAATGGCTCATTGCTCATAGCAAGATGTAATGGCAATGCTGTGGTCACTGCAAAGACTAACTGCACTTCTAAAATGGGGACAAAGCAGGTGAAGAGATATCTCTTCCAATGCCAACCATTATCAGAGAATATAATGAGAATATGTGTGGCGTGGACTTGCACGATCAATTTGTTGCCAAGTACCACACAAATGTAAGGACCAAAAAGAGGTGGTGTGCATTTTTTGCTTGGGGGCTGGATGCATCGTGCACTCAGGGATGACCGTTGTACTGAAAATTGGGGCACAATATACCTCTACTACAGTTTCGGAGGGAAATAGTGACATATATTGGGGCATTATAGTGCCAAGGAAAGACAGTCTCATTCACGTGAACCCATGGAAGACCTTCGCCTTGACAAAACAGATTACATCATTTTTCGTAAAGAAACGAAGTATAGGAGATGTAAGGTGTGTGAAAACCGCACGATATACCTATGTAAAAAGTACCAGAAGGCCCTTCATCCCGAGTGTTTCGAGGAATTTCATTGTTGACATTCACAATAATTTTTTAAAATATAAAAAAAAACATGTTTAATTTGAAGCAAAATATAAAATACTGTAATTGAAAGTCAGTACTTCACTATTTTCATTTATCATCCATTACTCATCCTGTTTTAAAAGCTTTCGATACATAATTTTTAATAATTCATGTATAAAAGCATCATTTATCACGGTAAACGAAAAGACACGGCCACTGCCCATTGGCAACTTAAGTTGCCAGCAAAAAAAACATTGTTCCACTTGCAAAATATTTTTTTAATTATTTTTCCCGATATAAGGTACCATTGGAGAGAAACATACTAAAATTTGATGAAAATTGTCAACAAAATTTTTCTCTGGGCATTAATGGGCATTAACTATGTCTTGAGTTAGGTAATGAGACAAAGACGTTTATGTAATAATGGACTAAAAAGGTGTTAAATCATGTAGTTCTGGAATGATGGCAGTCATTTCAATTTACATGCGGCGCGAATATTAGCCCAAGTAATCATAAAATTTCATTTGTAATCAAGACGCCTGATGAAACTTGTTTTCATGATAACGCCGTCTCTATTTTCATAGTCCAAGTTCGAGATCGATCGTTACACCAATCAAAAATACTTAAATATCCACAATGCATACGGCCGTACAAGTCTTTTGACCAGAAAGGCGTAAACCAACTAACTGTAATATAGCATTTAAAATCTGGAAACTAATTTAAAACTAGATCCAATCTTGTGCTACCTTTTATTGCCAATTTTAGGTGAGGTCGTTGCGCGGAAGTAAACATTAATGCATTCAATTTCTCGTTAAGTCTCCAACCACATTTTTGGGTTCATTTTATCAATAAGCATTTGTAATAATTTTTTTCCTCGTCAACTCCGTTTGATAAAAACATTAAAAGAATGCTTTTCTTAAAAAATACAAACATAGTAAAACAATTAGTATAGAAAAGTAAAAAATAATTTTGTTTTCAAGAAAATTACTTTTAAATAATTTTCTATGGATGACTAAAAAGAAAAGCTTGGAGCGCATTCGTACATATACGGAAATTTTTATTTAATACTGATATAAGTAGATGTGAAAAATATTATCATCATGGTATGACGTCGGGAAATGAGTAAAATAAAGTTGCAAAAATATTCATATATGCACATAGATAAACATGAAAGTAAACATTGAATATTGTATTGTCACCTGTATTACGTCGTTCTGCAAAAATTTCATACTTGTACGACATCTGGAAATGAATTAAATTAAAGTTGCAAGTTTTGAGGACAAGGTTGAACCATTGCGAATTAAAGAAAAGCTTGTCAAAATATTCCCAACCCAAACTGTTCCTAGAGTAGTTAAAATAAACAAAAAAAGTGCTTTTTAAATATTTATAAACTTATTTTCCTGTGTTCATCTACATCTACATCTACATACTACCCCGCAAGCCACCTCAATAGGCGTGTGGCGGGGGGTGTTAGGACACCAGCCGTTTACATATAAAAAGGAAACGCTCTATGAAATTACGCCTTGCATTTATTAAAGTCCCTTATTGTTCGGGGGAAAAACGAATTTCCATACCTATCCGTTCGGCAAAATATCTCTCTTAACTTATCGTTTCTGTCGGACCTGGAAATATAGTGGGGTTCTAATATGATGTTCTCCGTGTCGCTCTGAAAGATATCTATTCTCAATTGCTCAAGTAATCTAAGCCTAGCGCGCAGCCTCCGAGTCTCTAGCGGCTCCCAGCCTAATTCGTTTAACATCTGCGTAACGCTGTCTGTACGCCCGTAGCAGTTTTTGACGAATCGCGCAGCTTTCCTTTGTATTTTATTAAGTTCCCGAAATAATTCTTTCTGCACCGGATCCCATATGCTTGCTGCATATTCAAGGTGTGGCCGGACGAGTGCGAAATAGCACCTCTCTTTTACTTTTTCATCTGAGAATCTTCCCACAATACGCTTGACGAATCCTAGCTTCTTCAGAGCTCTGCCACAAATATTTCTTATATGTGTTCCCCACGATAGGTTTGAGGTTATCGTAACTCCCAGATACTTAACTTCATCTGTCGCCTTTATCTAAACGCCATCCACAGCATATACACGGGGATAGTTGGACGACCTCCGCAAGAAATGTACCGCCGCACATTTGCTCAGATTAAGTTCGAGTCCCCACTCTTGGCTCCACACATGAACGTTGTTTAAATCCGATGATAGAATTTCAAAGTCAGAGTGATCATTAATTTCGCGATAGATGACAGCGTCGTCAGCAAATAAACGTATTTTACTGCTAATTCGAGAGCATAGATCATTTATGTATATAATGAACAAAAGGGGGCCGATTACGCTTCCTTGTGGGACACCTGATGTCACTTTAACTGCATCAGAGCTAATTCCGTCAAGAACTACTTTTTGCTTACGATCACTCAGAAAGTCGCGTATCCAGTTTACTACTGTTTCGTTTAGGCCGCATGACTGTAATTTGTATAAAAGTTTGTTGTGAGGTACCGTGTCGAAAGCTTTCTTAAAATCTAGGAATAATGCGTCCACTTGTGTTTTCGATTCACCAGATTTGAGAACGTCATGAAGAAAGAGCGCGAGCTGTGTTTCACATGATCTACCTTTCCGAAAGCCGTGCTGACAGCCATTAAGGAAGTTACGACTGTCCAGGAACGTCATGATATTGCTAACGACGATATGTTCGAGTATCTTGCCTATAATAGACGTTAATGAAATTGGTCGATAGTTCCCTGGGTCATGTCTGTTTCCCTTTTTGAATATCGGTGTAACGTTTGCAATTTTCCAGTCTATTGGTATCTTTCCTTCAGACAATGACTTCTTGAATATTATGTCTAAGAACGGTGCGATCTGTGGCGCTAATTCCTTGAGGACACGCGCGGGTATTCCCTCCGGACCCGGAGATTTACTATTTTTGATCGACTGTAGCTGTTTAGTTATCCCATCACATTGAATAGTGATTTCTTTCATCGGTTCCTCAGTGAATGAAATGTCGAAATAACATGGAGTATCGTCTGTAGTGTATACACTTTCGAAGTGGGAATTTAACGTGTTAGCTTTGTCAATATTATCGGTGACAAGTTTGCCATCTTTATCAAATAACGAATCTACGGATGAAGATTTTCCCTGAAGCTCTCTCGCATATGACCAAAAAGATTTCGGATTTTCTTCGAGTAATTCACCAAGTACTTTTTTCTTGAAATTTCGCAATGCAGTACGCATAGATTTCTTGGTTTTTGAGCGTTGTGCAGCGTAACTTTCTTTTGCTTCAAGTTCCTTCGATTTGTCACCTAACGTAATAAGTCACGGTACGTATGCAAAAAACCAAGTGATTGATAGACAAAAGCCTTCCGTAGAACAAGCAGCGGTAGGATATATCCAGGAAAATGATGTGGGCAAAACTTATTCCATGGAGTAATATTGCTCAAACAGCTGGATGAAGGGGAAGCAGTGAATGGGAAAACAAAACCGCTCGCTCAACATACTTAATTCAAGTGTTATTTAAGGCGATTTTGGTCACTTTTCAGCCTTGCCACATGTAAGGCAACGTAAGATTTTATTAAACCCTCCCCCTTAGGCAAGGGCCCAGCCACATTGACACACCGGTTCCCTTAAGATCACCGAAGTTAAGCAATAAACGGGGGTTGGATGGGTGACCATACATACCTTCACCGTGGCGCTCTTGTCCCGTCTGCATGTGGCAGACAGGAATGGGGTTGGCACAATGGACCAAGAAGGTCTAAGTGCCCTGGCTCCTGTCGATGCCCCCTCCCCCTACAAACAATCTATCTAAACCCTCCCCCCCCTCACCTCCCAATCTTACTGAATGTTGTCATTTATTTAGGATACCAAGCAAATAGGTAAGTATATCGCAGATTCCAAGTGCGTAAAAACTGGCCTCACCGCCTTCCGTTTTTAAAACTTTTTACATAAACATCAGCCCTATGAAGAAACTTAAAAAGACGAATTTTTATCCGAAGATCGATATATATGTCGAAATAATATATGGGTGATCCCAAGTCCAAGTACGCAAAAAATAACCTCACCCTAACCTACGAAGTAATATTTTTCGTCCGGTAATGATAAAAATACGATGTTAAACGTAACTTAAACCTTGCCTAAGATTGTCTCGGACCCCCTCACCTTTCTTTAAGAGAGCGTAAGGATAACTCAATCCCCATTCCCCCTAAAACGTGTAATGTACTAATTGAATGGCCCCCTAGAGACGCGGAAATTGTAAAGCTTTCTCCCAGCCCTCTACTCTTCCCGCATTCTATGGACAACAGGCCATCGCCCAATTCAATGCAAATGAAGTACGAGCTCAACGGCCTTCAATTTCAAAATAAAAATATTAGACCTAAACAGAGAATCGCCGTTAGCTTCACGCTTATCAGTATGGGAAAGTGGGATTAGATGGATTTGAGAATTGCAGGCTCGAGCCTGAACAGCACGAGGGAATGGAAGAAAGCTGGGTGGAAAAAATGCTCTAAGCAACCTCAGTAAAATACCCCATTACGAGCCCATCGAGTGCGGTTTCGTACGGGTTTTCATATTGCCTCGACTACACAACTGTGAGTGGAAAACCTTTTTTCATTACAGTAGGAGAAGGAAGAAATCAAAACACATACGCACCACAATAAAAAGGAAAACTATGTTCGTGGCTGCATGGTAGTTAAATTCTAATGTAGAGTAATTCATAAACGTTTTAATTGTTCATGTCTTTTGCCCAACAAAGAATAGTCAGCGGCAAGAATAATTTGTTTTATGGATGGCTCACAATCCGTAAATTCTTAATATGTGATTTGGGCAATAATTCTGGGCATATAAATTTTTCGGAAGCCAAATTTCCACAGCAAACTAATCAAACCAACCTAAGGAAAAATTAATACTCTATGGAGAATGACGGAACGTGTCGCCCTGTGAAAGCCATTTTAACCGAGCCGGAAATTATGGCTTCTAATCGCTGGGAAATTATCTCTCCTGGGAACGCCTATGATCCAATCATTTAAAATACTGAATAACGGGGGGAGAGAGAGTATATTTTCGATGGCCTAGGCCGCTGAAGCGTAAATCTGTTTAAGTAGTAGTCGGATCGGCATTGGGATCCCGCGACAGCAGATGTTTAATCTCTATTAAATTTCATTTTAGGTCAATTGAATGCCATTGTGTTAAAATTGATTTTGTCTGATAAAATAAACAAATGAATATCTGAGTTCAATTTTCATTTTCTATAAAGGAAACTAAATTTGAAATTTCGAACTACGACACAAATTTTTTTCTTTCCCTCTGTTTTCGCAGAAAGCACATTCAAGAAACAGGTATAGATTATATTTTGCATGCCTTATCACATAAGTCGAAAATAGCTAAAGTCACATAAGGGGGTCGCTGAGGTTGCAGGAGGATCCGCTGAGTCGAGGAAACTTGTGTCCTACCCACAACGAAAGAGTCGTCATGAGACCCACCACACCCAAGGTGAGTGAAGAGACCTCTTCTCTTTACTCACCGTGGGTGGGGTGGGTCTCACGACCACCATTTAGCAGTGGGAAGGACGGAGTTTCCCTGACGGGGTTGGCATTTCACCGCAGCCGGGTCGAATGGCGTAGATTCGCTGGACTCAGAGATCCAGCGAGTTGGAATGAACTCTTATGCTCTTTTGTAGAGCTGACGAGTGCTAACAATGAGGATCACTAGGGTAAAGGAATGATCCAACATGAGGGTCTGGTGGGGGAGGAGGGAGGGTTCGAGCAAGAATGGGGCACGCATAGGGAAAAAGTGAGAGAAGGCAGCACGTCACAACGTAATGGGGCACGTGCAGAGGTGATACTGGATGACAAAGGTGAATTTTTAACGAGCCTTCATCTGACTGGTGTTTACACGATTTTCGAAATATTAAAACTCATGCCAGGTAGGAATATAAGAAATTGTTCAACGACACATAACGATTGATCTCACAATTCACACCCAAATATAATGCTCCAGTATTTCTTTGTCAGACTTACCAAATGTATGCGGAAACGTTGGTTGCTCCACCGGACGTGATAGTACACATATGTCAGCTTTTCCTTCTCCGACTAGGACTCGCTGCAAATTAGGAAAGATAATTGCACGTAAGGCATAAAGGATGAATTAATCCCATCCTGTTCGTTACACCATATCCAGAACAATTCCTTCCCATAAGGGAACAGAAAAAACAACGGAAAACGAATCATCTTCTGCGATATATGTACGTGATTACTTATATTGCTCTTGACATGTTTACGAGGAGAATTGAGATAACATTTATTCTTACACTTCGGTAAAATATGTATTTCTAAGTATACAACCGGATTACTTACTATTAGAATATCCCCCATGTTCCAGACCAAAGATTATAATACTTCCAGACTGTGCTATTCTCCCTAGCAAAATATCCATGTGACTGAATGTTTCGTTAAAAGTCCGAGTGGTGGCGCGCCGGGCGTTTTCACTCCAGAGCACTAAATTTGAAAAGTATGAACAACGTTTGTCATTAACCGAGGCCATTGGGGAATATATGTGGCATAAAATCACTGTAGTATTTTGTAAAACACAATTTATGGAATTTTATGGCTCAAGTTCGCTTAAATACTTTGCAATGATTTTTTTCATGTAGAAAAATGTTTACTCACTATCTCCCCATGTGCTGGATAGTCCTTTTTTGGTTGCGTTGTCCGTACTTTCCCGATATAGAGCTTTATTCCACGCTTTCCACTCTAGAAGTATTGTTGGTACGAACTGTGAAACCTCTTTTCCACTCGGAAGTCCTTGCTGGGAGAGGAGAGGGGTAGGTTTGGCCGTACAGGGAACTTCCCCTTGAAGCTAACATAAGCCGACTAATCACCTGAGGACTTCGTTGCCCCTTGAAAGTCATATTTTTTAGCCCACAAGAAGACCTCCATCCCGATTTCAGTGAAACGGTGCATTTAAAAGCATATACGTAAGCTTGAGTTTAGTTATCTTTTCCGGTAAAAAAATCCAGTTATATGCGTGTGGGAAAACCATTACTCAATGAGCTCATCTTGTTGAAACGTGGATGCATCATATCTGTATAGGATTTGATTTCCAAAATTAAGATACGAAAATGACGATGCCAACAGTAGAAAGAAATTAAAACTTTTTTAACTTTTGCAATTTTTCCCTATCTTTGGAAATAAAAAATATTTAGAAAAGGTATTTGTTGAAAGAAAATATTCGCACCTTTAGTTGCCATCTAGAAAAGTGAAAGCAACAACCAATAATATCGGCAGTTGTTAGGCAAGTTAGCAAGTAGAAAGAAATTAAAACTTTTTTAACTTTTGCAATTTTTCCCTATCTTTGGAAATAAAAAATATTTAGAAAAGGTATTTGTTGAAAGAAAATATTCGCACCTTTAGTTGCCATCTAGAAAAGTGAAAGCAACAACCAATAATATCGGCAGTTGTTAGGCAAGTTTTACTTCATAATTATTGGTGAACGTCAACGCTTTTTGGCATTTTCATAGAAACTGCAAATTGCTTATGTTTGCAGTTAGAACTAGCATGGTAAAATTCAGGGGGTCCCCCTGGTAAAAGGGTCCGCAGACAGCTGTGACTGAACTAAAACTAATACAAATTTATGTACCGGATGATGATGCAGTGCATCGAAACCCTGGTCGATTAAAAACATTTTTATGTGGAAAATTGCATCATCATTGTCCTTATTATTTTTTTAATACATAACGACTTAATTTCGACTCCCCTTCTATTAATTTCCTTTCCTTCCCAAATTCCTGTCATAATTATTGCAATTATTGAACACCTTCTCGACTTCAGTGGCTTAACTGCCTTCATTAATGCCACTTCGAAGTCCAAGCCCAAGTAAACCTTGGAAAGCACAATTGCACTCCATATCCCAACCCTGAGTACAACTCAGGATGGAACATTTGATCCCATACATACCAGGGCTGTTCAAGAAAGGCATGGACTGATTTTTTCTCAAGTTTCCTTACATGCTACATTGTTGCTATTGCCATACTTGAAAAGAGTGATCTTTTGCACATACCACCGGTAAGTGGCAACAGCATGTGTATTCATTTAGCAATGCTGCTGTGGTTTCAGCACTGTTTGTGTTTTGCCTGAGAAGAATGGAGATGGCCAGAGACACAGCAATACAATTGTTTACAAATTTCCAATCATTGCATAAACAAATCATGTGGTACGCAGCCACGTGCACTGGTGCGAAGTTATACACCGAAGAAGGTGATATTCAACATGAAAAAATCATTTGACTTGTCTGGGATTCAAACCCGGATCTTCCAATTGCCGGTCAGGTGTGTTAGCCAGTTACACCACCACGCCATCTTAATTCAAGGTGAATTTCAGCGGAGGGTTTATACGAACAACATATTCTGATATTATACCCCCCCCCGCTGAAATTCACCTTGAATTAAGATGGCTTTGTGGTGTAACTGGGTAACACACCTGACCGGCAATTGAGAGATCCGGGTTCGAATCCTGGTCAAGTCAAATGATTTTTTCACGGCGAATTTCACCGTCTTCAGTGTATAACAATTGTTTCCATTTGAAGCAGACAGCTGCAGAAATTTATCACTACATGGCTTCATCACAACAAGCCTTCTCGGTTGTAGTGATACAACCACAAGACAAGTGCATAAAATACTCATCACCAGGGTAAACTGATTCAAGAGATTTCTTAATAATGCTTAAGCAGCTCAACTATTAGCAAACGGAGGCAGCATCTCACAGTATCTTTCCATACAAACAGCCTTCTGCTCTGGAGTCAATAGATGTGGCATCCATCAGGCACAAATGCGAGTCATGTGTAGATGATCAATTCAGAATTGAATGCAACCTGTTGAAATTCTCAGGACTTCACAGAGCTGCCATTCTGTTATCTGCGGATCTTCACAAACAATCACACAAGCTGTACTGATGTTGACTTCTGTTACTGCAGTTGAAGGTCCATGCCCACCTTGCTTCACTGTTGAAAATCTATCTTATTTGGACGTTATAAACCATCTGACATGGCAGAGCATGTTATGCATAGGCTTCCATAAGCTTATCATTAGTTTCTGTGGCTAAATGCTTCAAATAGAAACAATTTTATTGCTGAGTACCGCTATAGTCTCATGTCACCTCAATTCATTGTCAGGTGAAATACAAACAATTCTCAAACTTATGCACAACACTAAATGATACGCATATGTGGCTGCTGTCTACCAGTAGTATGTGCAAAAGACCACTATTTTATGTGGCAATGGCAACAAGGTAGCATAAAAGGAAACAATAAAAAAAATCTCTTTCTTGAACAGCCATCATAATTGCCAGCTTATTTTTCTCGCATTTCAAAGGCTGCTGTTTCCTGGGCCATCTACATTTCTGTTCTGGGATGGTGCTACTACCCAGAGTTGAAAAGAACTTTTTGAGGCATTACATGAAATTTTGTAAATGTACCATAAGAATTGGGGTTCTACACCCAAAATATAACTAACTCCTTAGGCTTGAATGTGTTCGCCAATGCACTCATCCCAATGAATTCTGAAGGAACCATTGAGAAAACGTATAATGTCTCAAGAGCTTTTATCATATCATAAAAATAAGGGGAGAGATGTAAGGGGCAAAGACTTTTACTATGAAATTTAGACCCTATTTTTTAATCAATTATTTGAAAAAATTTATTCTATTAATCCAAATAAAAATACAATAAATGTATTATCACTATGCTTTATAATTAAATTGTATGGATAATAAACTCTAATAGTTTTGTCTAATAAGACTGCATCCAACTTAGGAAATCATAAGTATTTTTACACCAAGGAAGCTTTATTCTTTAGTACACAAAATGGTAAATGCCTTACTCTGGCTAACAAAGTAGGTGTGGCTTGATTATAAAATAAAATAGAAAAAGAAAGTCATATACACATACACACTACCATAAGAAACTTACTAAAATACATACATGCTGAATTTCAGTGTTTGGAGAGTTCTTTTTGAAAATTATGGCTACCATCAATGCATCTGAGAAGTTGCTCAGCTGCCGGTACATATTGATTGGAAATGTTTCATCAACCAGCTACAGTAAAGCAACTATATTTCCTTTATTAAAGTTATGTTCTTGAAATATGCTCCTATCAAAATTGTATATTTACGTGGTTGAATAGCTTTTCTGTAGACCCAAAGGGCTATACCACATAAACTGCAATTTATCAGTTAATATTCCATCAAATTTTCTTATAAAAATTGGTCAGGTGAGATATGAAGATGGGTATATGAAATTAATAATTGTAGCTAAGCTCCTCATTGACATAGGTAGTGCAATGCGTATAGGTACTCCATATCAGGAGAAAAGATTGCAAGTCTGGATACACAATCTTAAAAAGGTATACGACAGTCTTCCTAATGGATATATTTTGTTCTTTGGCAGCATTACTGAAATCACATATCTTCTACTGAAATTTGAGGTTAGACACTGATGTAATCAATAGAATACAAATGTAACATCATTAGTATCTTTGCTAAAAAATGTAGAAGCCACTTTTTTTAGTGCTAATTACGAACAATTCTTTCCAAACACTGATGAATTCCATAAATTATTTCCATCTTTGAAAGAAAAGATACCTAGTGAGACTTTTTCGACACTACTTCAGTTCCAAAACAGTTACATTTCTGTGATTGGCTTCTGAGACAGTGGAAAACAATCATTTTTATGCAGTATAATAAAAATATGAACACAACAAAAGCTTCACATATGTAACTCATTCCATAAAAAGCCATACTCTAGGCTCCAACATCCACACACACACACATTCAATAATCCACCAAATAATTAATACAGGCAATGTATCGGAGCTATTATTAGTATGCCTTAAAAATTTCTGCAACATCACTTACAACACATGTACACTGTTTTTCCCATCAAAATATGGTCATCAAGCCTTGACAAATAAGATTACAACTCTACATTGATACATTATTCAAAGTCCATGGTGTTTTTGTCTGGTATTTAAGAGTAAAGATAGTATAATACACTCAATATATTACAAAATTTCCACTACATTTCCTTTTAGTGGTTATTGTGTATTGATACGTCAAAAAGCAACAATGGCAATACAACTTATTTACATGCCACAATAAAACTTTTACATGCTTTTATATATGCATTGGCATATAAATGTATGCATAGAAACTTGTAAAAATGGTTTACAGTATTTTCATCTCAGGAAATAGACATTTTTTTCTATGCTGGAGAGACAGGTAATCTGGAGAGACACACTCAAATACAATTTTGAATGCATTTCAAGGAAGATAGATAGTTTTGCATATATTAGTACAAAGTATTACTCATGTCCAGCAGATGTGGACAAATGCTAAAAATAAATAAAATTAAAAGGGTATGTAATACATATATTTAATTCATTATCTGAATGGCAAAAGGGTGGCTTCATTTGCTCCTTCATGCAAACCTCACCTTTCATTACTACAGATTAGTTAAATGTAACTGATTTCCAAGAGCTTTCTTTCATTTCATCAAAAGCTTTTCAAAACTTAATTTTTTTAAAAGAGGGATTTAGCAGAGAGAATTATTAAAAATATTTTTAAGGGTCACATGAGTAAGTAAATTGAGCCTACCCCTATACAAAATAAATACCACATCAGTAACATTTACAACTAAATGTTAAGCTCTTTCATCTAGGCTTCAATTGAATGGGTGTAACACTCACTTTCAATGAGAATATTCCAACACATTCTAGCAGATAAAGATTCCAGATATTTTCAAGCGTGATCAATAAATCTGCTCTTAAAATTTCTTTCATCCCAGCAAAATGTGTGGAAATTGATTTGTCTCTCCCACAAATATTTCAATGTCTCCAATCAATCCTGCTAAATGTAAGAATGGTTTCAATTTTTTCTAAAAGAGACTGCTTCCACTAGTCACTTAAACAGTAGCAACTTCGTAAATGCTATCCATTTTGGATTGTTTACTCATAGTTCCAATAGCAACTCATCTCTTACTTTTTAACATCTATAAATAATACCAGAACTCTAAAAGTTTCACTTTCTTAAGGTCTCAGCAATGTCCAGTGCATTTTTAAACACCATCATGAGGTATATTTCAAAACAAAAAAGTCACTGATATTACCATTTCCATTTCTAATTGGTCAAAAAAAATTGTGAAATTTACGCTTAATGGTTGATGGAGTCAGACAAGTCTTTCCCATATGTCAAACTATCTCCCAGCATGACATTATGCAGGTATCTATCATTTTTTGAAATTAGATTTTCTACGTCTAACTCATCCACAATAGTAAATCATGACTTAATACTAGAAAAGGTTTTATCAATGCTCTTTTGCATAAAGGGTATTTCTTTTTTAAAGTCATCACAGAGGGGCCAACATTAATTTAAGAATAGAGCCCATTTTTTATCCATACACTTCACTACTTTTTCATTGTAATACTTGCACTCCTAACCATCACTCCAATCACTTTGCCAGCTTGTGTCCATAAACTTTGTCTTGAAATGCATAACTATATTTTTTCTTCTGTTTTTCCATCCATTATCTTGGAGCACATTTCCCCAGCCTTGTTGGCCACACCTCATCCCTATAGTATCATCTGAACTCGGCACCTGAATTAAAATCAGTCAATCCATTAAACTATGGGATTTGTTTTCACATCCTTCTCTACTCAAACGTACAGGATCTTCATGCCTCCTTTTGATAGTGGTATAGAAGGGTAAATGCCTGAAAATATGAAAATATAATTGAAAATGTGTATTATTACAAATAAAATTAAGAGTCAAGTAACACATTAATGCATGATTAATTCACCAGTCTTTTATCAAGTAACTGGCGTTTGTTCACTGATGAATATACTCTAAAGCACATACAGGAATGCACTGAAACAGAGGCTCGTACAATACTGGGAAACGATGATTGGTCTATGCCATTGAAAGAGTTCAATGAATTTCTAGGTCTTCTGTATTTTAGGGGTGCCACTGAATCCATTGGAATAGAGGTGGATCTTCTGAGGTCCAAGAAATGGGGTTTACCATTTTGTAAGTCTGAGATGCCATGTGAATGCTTCAGGTAAATTATGTGGTTCCTGAGGTAGCAGCATTTTAAGGAAAGCATTATATGATTTTTTATGTATATTGTTCTAGCGATAAGAGCAATAAAAGTTGTAAATTTTGAATTAGGTTAACAATTCTTTTAAGTTCACCAGTGCATGAGTCTCTGCATTATTTAGGATAGGCACTGCTTCAGCAGCAGGATGGATTTTGCTTTGTGATACATTGAAAAATATGGTGGCCAACTGGGAAATATTGTCAACCAAGATGTCTAGTGTGTTAATTATAGTTACAGCTGACTTTCATGTCAACTTTTGCTGATGTTAGAGATATCTACTTTTGCTGGCATTAGTGAAATCTGTGCTTCAATTAAACATTATTTGGCCTAAGTAAATGTGAATGCTGGAGGAATCTGATCTAGACCGCATTTGATGGGTGAGAGGAGGAGAGAGAAAGACAAAGGCCAGCACAAGAGTTGAATAGAATTGGATGTGGGTAGAGGAGGTACTGAGCAAACTTTTAATACATAATATCTTTTCATTTCTCAAAAAACCATTCAATTGACTCAGGCATTACTTTGTCGAGCCTAACGATGCTCATCACAATGATAAAGAATCACTTCGCACGATTCCAGACTTATTTCATTGACCAAAATATTTCCATGCCTACTGGGCCATTCTTAAGAAATCCATCATGTGTAGGCATCTTAACGACGAAAAATGGAGTTGTACTTGTATTACCACTGAAATCATGATTATATCACAGAATAGGTATTATTCTGATTTAAACTTATTTATCATGAACAATTTGAGAGAAAGATAAATAACATCATCTGTTCCCAATTTTATCAATAATCTATTTTGTTTCAACCATGGAATCTAAACTCATGGTGAGTCATTACACCCTTAGTAACACTCATCCATGGCTCAAGTAAGTGACTCATTAGGAGTGGGAATTCAATCTAGATACCCGTGCATGCCTCAGCTAGCTTTCAAATGAAACACACCCTGTTTTCTCTGTGAGCATGCTTATAAAACATTATTTTACATGATAATCAAACTTTCTCATTTAAATTCCATTATTTGTATTATTTTTACTGTGAAATTTGTTAAATTTGAGAAGCATAATGATTATATGTGATGTTTTAATGATTTTGAACAACATTGTTGGATTGTTCCGACAGTAGGGATATTGGTTTGTTCCTGGCCAACTCTCATCCTTTCTCTGCACAACTCACTAGGAAGATGTTGATCACATAAATAACAAGTGATCAAAAAACCATGGAATATGACAGTTCATGACAGTAATCAGCTTTCAAGGTAACTACTATGTATTGACAATAAAGTTAAGACAGAAAAGGACAGAAATTTACTTTAGTAGCATTTGGATCCTCCAGTCCTTGAGCAGGAGCATTTACGAACAATGTCTACATCTCGGGTATATCTTGTTCCATCATTGCAAATGAGACGAACTTTTCGGCGCTTGGTCTTTCGAGGACGGCAGCATCCCCCACTGCTTCCTCCACCACAGCTGCCTTCGCACCGAGCCATTTTTACAGGCTTTCTAGAGCGGCATCCATTCTCAGCATAATACTCTCTTGTCTGCTCCTTGCGACATGTTGGGGCTGCAGAAAGTATTAAAATATAACATGAAAATGATGCAATAGTATTGTATAAATAAACCAGAGAAGTAGTGAAAAATAATTTTTTGTGAACAATACTTATCTACAGGTATGAATATATTTTGCAAGAACTTTAGGTAACCTATTCAATAAAGCCAAACAAATACAATGTATAAGCCATTCCAAATTATTTCTTCTTAAGACCATGGTTTCTTTTCATTAAATGAAATCTCTGAATCACAATTGACTGATTTCATCATCTCCCATTACATGCATCACCTCTGTCAATTACCGGGTAAAAAGTTAACATATAAACAACCCATTTTTCTCATGAATTGTAAAATTAGATCATACCAATGTCATCTATAGCAGCTCATACAAATGTGTAGGTTTGCACACAACTAAAGTAAAAAGAAGTTAAATATAATAAGGTTGATAACTCAAAAATACATAATTTAACTGAAAAGCACTTGGCCATTTTTAATTGCTTCCCATTCAAAATAAAAGATAAACAACAAAATATTAAAATGCAGTCAAATCCAGTTAACTACAACCACTCATGCATATATTCAAGTTTTAGTAGGAAATTAATTCATGCAATATAAAAGCAAGTGCAAAATTAGTATTTTCTGAATTTTCTAAGAATATATCTCCTTTTAGACAACTTCATTAATAGATCTTACTTTAGAGATTCTCATATCTGTAGAGAATAATTTATAAATTGGATAAATAACACAATTTATGAAAGAAGCAAATTCAGTAAATATTTCTCAAACATATACTCCAAGATTTTCCTACGTTGATGAATAATGCCTAAAATTCTAGAAATATTCAACCAAATTTAATCCCATGATGAAGTCCTTCCAACTTAATACATACTTTAAACTGGCCTAAAAGGTGGAACTTTTCAGGTATTCTCTCTTCTTGAAATGAAACAAAAAAAAATCTTCTTCACCCTGCAAAGTATTCCAAAACTAAGTCAAGAAAGGCATTCAGCGAATATGAAAAATAAATGAATGAGAAATCAACACTTTTGGCATGGGTTACATTGATTTCCAGAGCGATTTCAGCCATGAAAAAATTTGAATTTATCCCTGCCAACTTCATTTTCTCTCCTAAACCTGCCAAACCTTCTCCTCCCATGCTGTACCTTTGAGAAGTCTGTACTCCGTGCTATTAGTCAAAGCTGTGCATGGCTAGTAGTGATAAGGGGAGGTGTGGCGTAAGAGAAGGTAGGGACAAACCTTTCTCACAGTAGCGACCGCTCCAACCGCTGCGGCACCTGCAAGTGTAGCCACCACTCCCTCCTCTGCCACCACCACCTCCCCCCTCCCTACGACCACCCCCTCTGGTCCCCTGGTGAGAAACGCACGTCCCTCGCTGGCAGCGGTGCCTGCCTGTCAGGCAAATGTCCTCCCTATTCTTACCCCCACCACCGCCCTTGGCCTGTCCTGTCCCCCCACCACCCCCACGCCTGCTCACCACCCCTCCTCCCCCCCCACCCTCCCTCACCCTTACCCCTCCCTTCCTCTCCTCCGCCCCATCACCCAACCCACCTCCTCCTCCTCCACTGCCTCGGCTACCGCCTCCGTGGGTTGATGCCGCAGCCGCCATGCCAGGATACCGCTGCTCCTCTATGTCCGCCGTCCGTGGCAGGGGTTCCGGGTCTTGGACCTTCCTGCGCATCTCTTCCTCCTCCTCGTCGGCCCACGGGTCGCCCTCCTCCCCAATCACGAGCTCGTGGGGCTGGTGGTAGTGGTGCAGGGACTGAGAGGGGCTTGAGTAGGCTGACGTGTGGTGCTGGTGGCTGGGGGAGGAGCACCCCGGGGTCACCTTCTCCTGCCTGGCTGCATTCTGGAAGTCCACCAGCTTGTGGTTGACCCACAGTTGGCGGAGGCAACCTGCAATTTACATCAAATGCACATTTAAAAAGTGAACTTGATTCAAGAATATCTTAGCTACTGTGATCGAACAGTTAAAAATGGGATGGGGAATTGCCAGAGGAAAAAGGAATCAAACTATAACAATTAGCTTTCCAGGCTATAGCACAGCTATTATCCATTTCAAATATCTTTGCGACTGGGAGGCAGGCCTTAAATTTTAGGGGGTGAGCGAAGTGAAAGTCGCTCGTCACGTGACTTTCTCGGAGCGAACCAGAATGCAGTAGGCGTGGCCTAGCCTCTCGAAAATTCAGTCGCTCTCAGACCTCCGTTGTGTGAACTTCGTGAATCTGCTTGCTGTGTTGCCAAACCTTTGCTGCCTTTGATCGGTGCTTCGTGGTGTTCTTTCCTAGCTCCCATTACCATATTTCTCAATTAACCCATTAATCCTTTATCTTACCCACTTTTTCCTTTATACCATAACCCATATTCCTTTCCTGTTATTCCCCGTATTCCTATTATTCCCCGTATTCCTATTATTCCCCGTATTCTTATTATTCCCCGTATTCCTATTATTCCCCGTATTCCTATTATTCCCCTTCCCCTTAATACCCATTATTGTTGCTGTTTGGTGTTTTTCGTAAGTTTCACGCGACGAAATTCTGGAGCCGATCGTCATTCAGTTACGTGAGAGCGATAGCGAGGGTGACGATGACGAGGATGACAGCGAAGCTGAAGGAGACGAAGTTGCCTTGGCCACTCCATTACAGTGATAATGAAGCTAGGAAGCCTATTAATGCTTGTTGTAAAACTGGTGATTACATTTTTATGGAAAATAAAAAAATACTAATCGTAAAAACATTTGTGTTACCATTTCTTTGGAAAAAAACTATATTTTAGGACTTGAACAATATCGAAAAAATGGTTGTATTCGTTATCCTATACCAATTTTAAGCCTACTCCTGCTGCTACCGTTTTCGTGAGTAATAACATTCCCCTTTTCGCATTCAAGTATGGTTTTCTCAAAATTCCCCCGATGAATCATCCAGTTGCTTTAATACCACTTCCTGCCTGTTTTGAAGGAATTTGCATTCCATTCTTTGTCTCCAGGTATCCTTTATGTTCTCTGCACTCCAACCGTGAATCAACCAAGTCATTAGGTCCACCTTTTTCCGTAATGACCCGTTGTGTGGGCCGAGATAAGAAACATCTAGAACGGAAAGAATGCATTGCTCACGCTCTGTACAGTTTCTCGACCACGGCGATGGCCGAGCAAAACCCGCTGCGAAAAGGGGCCCTTACCGTGGCTGGCCTTTCCCACTTTGCCTCCCGCGGATTTCACGGCACAAGTAGTTTGGAACAATGACATTGGCAACGTTCAGCTCGTCCCTCCCCTCTCGAAGGCCGTTCCTCACCCCCCCGGCAGCGGAGACTTTCGAACGGCTCCGAACCCTCCCGAAACGCACCCGCCCCCACAAATTTAGGGCCTGCCTCCCAGTCGCAAAGATATTTGAAATGGATAATAGTTCCTACAGATCCTCCTGAAATTGCATTTGGATTTTGGGAATCCTTATAAGCATAGTGGCTGTGAATTGGCCTGGAAAGCAAAAAATGTAGGCCAAATAGGTATTCTATTAAAGTGCTATGTACTAGCAGAATACATGCCTATTTTAATATTACTTTGGTATTGCAAATTAAGGTCCACAGTAAAATTCATGATGGAATACATTCATGTTCATATCAAAGAATTCATGAAGGAATATGATGTGTATTCCATTTCTCTGTAACTAGCAATGAGCAAATTTGTTCTTCTTAGTAAAAGTCATGAGATAAATTCACTTATTACCCTTTTAAACAGCTTCCCTCATATTTTTAGGCAAAAGAGTTCAAGAAGGTAAGCCCAATGGCATTAACTGACTTCAACATTTTTTTATGATTAGGTCAATTTTCAGTAATTTAGATTTTTTTAGCAAATAAAATAATCTAAAAACATGAAAAAGGTGAGAAATTGATTGCTTAATAATCCTACCCAGAATGGAAACTTACCATTGAAGCTTGTGAGATTCCTTAGGTGCCAATTTGAAAGCGCTAATTTGCCGGCTGGATCAACTGGTATTCCTCCAATGTAGAGAGGTGTGGATAGGCGCAAATATTCTCTTTCACCTTCATTAATTATACTCCGAGCAGGACCTCCATCAACTCTCATCGTGAAGTTCTTTTTAATTGACAGAAGCTCAGCAGTGTGCCATCTTCCATCACTTACGGTTTCGTAGCTAAAATAATAATGGATGGAAGTCATGATATAATATTTGCATAAGGAATTGAATGAAGAATAATAATAATAAAAATAATAATACATAGCTTTATTGTTTTGCTGGTCATTGTTGACATAGAACATATTAAACATTTATACATAATAATCTTTCACAATAGATTTACACTATTGTCTGAAAAAAACTCATCAGTACTATAATAACATTTATTAAACAGTAGTTCTTTGAGTTTTAATTAAAAAAAAACACAGAGAGCATACATTTAAAGTTTGTCGGTAACATATTGTACAAAAGTGATGCTGAGTGAATAGGGCCATTCTTACATACAGTACATGATTGTACTCGGAGGTGAACATTCTCCCTTCCACGAGTCAAGTGACTATGAACCATCGAGTTAGGAATGAAAATAGATGAATTCTTTTTTACAAATAAACATGAGTGAAAAATATATATGCTGGGTAAAGTCATGATATTCAGTTGCCTAAACAAAGGCCTTCCTGGGGTCCTGATGGGTACACTCATCATGGCCTTTATAGACCTCTTTTGCATAGCAAATTCCTTCCTTGCCGCACTCGAGTTATCCTAAAAGACAACTCCATAGGTCAAGTGAGCGTGAACTTTAGCATAAAATACTAGGTTCAAAATTTCCACGGAAGTAGTAGGGACAAGTTTCCTAATCATAAATGTCCCAGTGGCCATTTTTTTAATTACATCATTTATGTGAGGATACCAATCAAAGTTTTCAGTCAAAGATATTCCCAAGAATTTTACGGAGCTAGACTTCTTTATAGGTTTACTTGTATCCACTCTAAGAAGAGGGGTCAGTATTGGTGGATTAATTTTATTTTGAAACTGCAGAAAATTGGTTTTGTTCTCATTCATTTTCAAATTATTCAACCTACACCTATTAAACATTTTGATTAAAGTTTGATGAGCAGAATTACAAGCATCTGCAAAATTGTCACCTACACTTATTGTTAGTGTAAATGTGTCATCGGCATACAAAATCACTTCCTAATTGGGTAATTGGGTGGGAAGATCATTAATAAATATGTCGAACAGAAGTGGGCCCAATATAGAACTCTGTGGGACTCCGCAATTCATTTCAACCAAATTGGACTGAAATGTGCTAAGTGCCCGATTTATGTTTAATGTTTATTTGAACCATTTGCTTACGGTTTGATAGGTATGACTTCACCCAAGACAAGGCAACACCATTAATTCCAAGACTAAGCAATTTATAATAAAGTAGATCATGATCAACTGAATCAAAAGCTTTCAACAAATTAAAAAAAAATCCAATTTAGTCTTTCTGATTGGAAAGTCCCCAAATAATTTTATTTATAAGCTGAAAGGCTGCAGTTGTGGTAGACTTTCCCATGATGAATTCATGTCGAGAATGGTGTAGAAGGTCAAAATGACATAAATAGTTCATGATTCGGTTATAAAAAAGTTTTTCAAAGATTTTGGAAAACACAGAGAGGATAGAAATGGGTCTATAGTTTTCCTGTCCTCTAATGTTTTTAATCTAAGCAATTTCTCAGGAAAAAGTGGAAAAAAAATACCTGAAAATAGTGGAGACTGGATAATTTCCGACATCATAGCTAACTCGAATGCGGCCATGGAAAAGTTCAACAGCAATATGCTGATCTTCTGAGCCATCATACAAAAGAACACCATCTGGTTGCCGAGTTGCAAATGTCAAAGTCAAGTTGGCTTCTGGTCTGGTACTCAGAGGCTCTAACTCAGCCCAGGAGTTGTTGTGCAAAAAGCGGAGGCTTGTCAAGTACTCACAGCGCTTACCTGAAAGGAAGGAAGAAATTAAAAATATTATAGCACTTGCAACAATCATCCCTAATTAAGTAGTATTACACATCATAATTGGATAAGGACTCAATATGATAAAATGAAACCTGTAGGTACTCACCAGAGTAACCAGGAGCACATTTACAGATATAATCCATTGATCCTTGAGGTTGGAAGCAAATACCATGCTCACAGTCATGATGTTGACATGGTGATGTTTGTGGGTACAGCATTGAAACCATTGGAGTAACTTCACAAAATTTTCCTACAAAATCTCCCGCACATCTACAAGTGTAGGAGTTTACTCCATCAATGCAGGTTGCACCATTCTGTGAGAAGAGATTGAAATCATACATGGAAGAAAATAAATTTCTTGGGGTAAATTAATGGAGTGCAAAAATATATTTACACCACATCAAACATGTGTAAACCAAGATAAATTCAATGAAATAGAGACAGTGGTCATCAAGAAAAAACCTGTGTACAACACAAGTTATGTATATAGGTAGTTAAGGAATGAAGTCTTACCTGGCAAAGGTGTGCCTGGCAGTCATCTACATTGACAGAGCAGTTTTGTCCAGTGTACCCAGGAGTGCATTCACATGTATAAAAGCTAGTATTGTCCACACACCTGGCACCATTTTTACATGGATCAAACTCCTTAGTGCAGAAAGGTATCTTTTTCTCACAGTATTCGCCTATAAATCAATCAAATATAAACAGTGTAAAGCAAACTCTGAAAATCAAGTTTCAATGTCATCAGTATGCAAGACAGAGATGTCTCTGATGAGACAGTTGACTCAACAATAACAAGTTCTGAGACCTTTAGGATCTAGGACAATGAGGCTAAAACTACTTGTATTCTTTTTCATAACAAGTACTCTCATGAGATTCCTACTCTGCCTCCTCATTATGATTTCTCCACCTCCTCATCTGTGAAATTCTTAGGTCTACAGCTTGCTGACACTCTTGACTGGTCAACTCATATTTTTGAAATGAATAAGAAACTCTCAGTTGGTATTTATATGATAAGTAAACTTTCTCCTCTTGTTTCTCTCAATGTTCTAAAAGCTGTGTACTTTGCCAAAGTCCACTCATTTGTGTCCTATGGTATTATGTTTTGGGGTTACTCCCCTACTGCAGCTAAGGCCTTCTCCCTACAGAAACAGGCCATTAAGGCCATCTGTAGAGTTCCAATCCGAACGAGTGGTAGGCCTCTGTTTGTCTCCCTCAGGATCCTCACACTTCCATGCATTTATATCCTCACGTGTGCCATGTTTGTGAAGTGTTATCCCCATTACTTTCATGTCAACTCTGACTTTCAGAGTCATGATACTCACTCTAAAAATAACATTCATAGTAATTTTTATTCATTTAGCCTATGCCAGAAAGGCCCCTATCACACTATAGCTGCAATTTTCAATAAGCTACCCTCTGGTTTAAAATCCCTTACCTCACCAATGGTTTTTAAAAATAGATTGAAAAACTTGGTATTTAGCAAATGTTATTACAGTGTTAAGGACTTTTTTAACAATATTTTGTAACTGTGTTCTTACTGTACTTCTTTTATGTCTCTGTCACTGTAACCGGCAATTTAATTGACGAAACCCATGGACAATTGTATCCCTACGGTGTTAATAAATTATTATTATTATCTCAGTACAGAAGGCACCATTACCTAATCTTTTTACTAATAATTTCTTCCATTATCATTGAAATCTTAACCTCTTTGAAAATACACATTTCTATAATAACCTATCATTTCCCTACATTACACGCACCCCACCAACACACTAACATTTGAAAAATGTGAGTATAATGTTTTTTGGTTAGCGCACACCAACTGTCGTTTGATTTCCTAACCACCCTAACGGCCAAATTGTAGAGCTGCACCAAGTGCTTTGAGAGAAATGCAAAAATAACATTCACTGCAAACCTCCATTGATTCGCAGAGAGGGCCTGTTCTGGGCCTCATAGCTCTCCGCCAGACTTCGGTCACTTTCGGTCTGAATCACCGACTCATCGAAGCTTGGGTTTTGCAATTGAGCAAAATTTGTAGGATCCTTTCTTTTGTTGTTGAGCTGTGTATTTTTCTGATCATGAACGACTTTGTATAATGATATTTATTTCCTCATTTTTTTGTACTTGATTTCTTGAGTGTTGCAAATTGGTGTAAATAAAATAAAAACATGTCAAAGAATAAAGTGAAAGAATACCGAAAGAATGCGACCTTAGTAAACCGTAATTTTAGGTCAGCAAAATAGTGGCCACACTTAACTTCCTCTGGATCTTTTATCTCAGACAGATATTGATATACATATGTATAAGGAACCTAATGATGAGTTAACTCAAGATATGGGGGAATTGGTGAATGAAATACATAGATAAAGAGTTATATTCACGTTTTTCAACGACATTATATTCAGGTTTATCAACGAAGTTATTTTAACTTATCCCCAAATGGCTTTGTCCAAACGAGAAAAAAATCAGATGGTTGAAAACTATACCATGTTTCAAACCATTTTGGTTCAAACTTTATACTAACATTTTTCTAACGTTTGTGTGTTGGTGGGGCATATATACCCAGGTTTAAATTATCAGAAGAATTAGTGATTCACTCTCTCTTTGAATCTTTACATTCCATCTTTATAACAAATCACTTAGTTGCTCAGAAATTAAAACTATTGCTGGTTATGGCACTGAACTCATATTAGAACTCTGCCTTCAGTTTTCCCATAAATGATTCACACCAAATTAATTCAACTGTTGAGTAACTCTTCCATAAAAATTCTTTAAAAATAAAGTCTGAAATCAAGCTACAAGTAGAAATAATCAAAAAAATGTTTTACCCATGTATCCAGCTGGGCAGATGCATTGATAGGCTTGCACTAAATCAAGGCAGGTGGCATTATTTTCACATTTATTTCCTTCACAGTCATCGATATTCGTTTCACAGCGATCTCCAGTAAAGCCATTAGGGCAATGACAACTGAAATATGGAGTAGAAATTCACAAATATCCATAAAAGTTATATTTAGTCATAAAAGATTAAATTAAGATTAATATGAGCAAAAATCAGCTCAAAATATTATTCAGTACATTTTTTTTAACAGATGTTAAATCAGAGTTCATATTTCCATTTTAAATTTTCATTTTCAAACTAGCTGCTTACCTGAATCTACCTTCCTCTAGAACTTTGCAAGTCCCTGAATTTCGGCAAGGGTTGCCATAACAAGCATCAATGAGATGCTGGCAATGACGGCCATGGTATCCAGGAGAGCATTCACATTCATACTGACGATTTGGCAGTGGGTGACATGTGGCACCATTTGAGCAAGGGAAAGTGAAGCAGGCATCGCACTTGGCCAAAACTTCAATTCCAACTTTTCCTGCATCAAAATAAACAATTTTGCACAGTGAATATAAAATAGCAGGCAGCTACATCTTTTGCCTAATTTCGATCATTATGGACAAAACTCCCAAGAATGTATTTTGATTGTATTAATTCCAAAATGTATTTAATCAATACATTTTTCATATTCTCCACAGATGTAGGTTCCTAGTAAAATTAGGTATCAGCTCAAAGGCTAAGTTAATAACAGCTAAAAATCAGACAAAAATTCTTCCCATGTACCAAAATATGTATTTACATGAATATGGGAGGTTATCTGTGATCTGCAAGGAAGTTTTGCTTTTAAATTTAAGAAAGTTTCTTCCCATAGTCTTTTCCGCATTGGTTTTAGAAAAATAGGTTTATAACACTAACAGATTAGCAGGAGAGCCATAGATAGATATGGGCAACTTTGAAAATTACCACGGTAATTTTCGTAAATTACCATGGTATTTTTCGTAATTTACCGCACCCTTGAAAATTACCGTAATTTTCGGTAATTTTCAAGATAATTCACCCATGTTTGAGATAATTTTTCATACAGATAAATTCCCAAGATGTTCTTTTAAGCTAAGTCCACATTTCTGACGTGTTTAATTATAAATTTAGGAATGTTCAACTCATTTTTGGCATATTTTACTTAAATTATAACATTATTCAGTAATTATTATATGAATATTCTTCTTTAAAATTTTTCATACTTTGACAAAAGAAAGCCAGATTGCGTGTTGCTGCCGTATTTCTTTTTACAATTTTGAAAATTTTTAATAGATTAATGTTGCATCAGGTATGGTTAAACATTGTATCATCACCCTTTTGCTATTGGCATTCTTATTTAACCATACATTTTCTGTTTAATGCTTAAAACTGAAAATGACTGGAAAATTACGGTAATTTTTGAAATCTACCGTAATTTACCACGGTAATTTACCTCAGATGAAAATTACGGTAATTTTCCCATCTCTAGCCATAGATGTGCAAAGGATATGGAATTCAAAGCCAATAAATTATGGAGGAAAGTACATATGTAGTTTCCTAATTGGACATTTTGCTAAATAAGGTGACCACTATTTGGGATTTTAAAATCTACATAAGGTATTTATCAAAATGAAACCATTGCAGTGATGCTATCTATTGCCAAGTTACCATATCCAATTTTTATTTTCTAAACTCAGAAAACTAATCTTTGATTACAGGTAATTGTTCAGTTTCCACTTCACAATGTGCTGCCAGCGTTCACCATCCGATGTCAACCCAAATCAAGTCCCCCACAGATTTATACCCCTAATGATATCATTATTTTGCATTAAACATACTACACAATTATGTTGGAGACATAGTTTTCATTCATGCATCACTACTTCTTGAATCCACACCTTTTGTAATATATGTATCAAATAGTTTAAACATTGGCTTACCTTTACATACAAAAGCTGAGGGAGGTGTCGTTAATAGTAGTTTGTCCCTCATTGAGTGTGGTTCAAGACATCTAGCAATTCCAGGTTCCACATAATCTCTCTTTACCCAGTTCGCCAACCAGCGTAGATGGCAGTCACAGAAAAATGGATTGGACCCCATTGCCCTAAAAGAACGACAACGATTCATAGTCAAAATACCAGAAGTGAAAATTTGAAACTCACAATGTTGAGATGAAATTAAGGTTTTTATTTCCTTTCCATAGACTACTTACAAATGTGTTATTGACTGAAGATCATTGAATGTTCCATTTGGTATCATAGAGATATCATTTCCATGGAGTGATCTGTAATAGGAATTGCCTTTTAGCATAATGCACTCACAAATATGTAGGTTTTGATTATCAATTATAATACTATTTCAAGTGAGATGTGAAGTGAGGAAGACTTACATGATTCTCAGTGATTTGAGACCAGCTAAAGCATCTCTTTGGATACACTGAAGCTTATTATAGCTGATTATCCTGAAATAGTAATAATAATTATTGGCAATGACACTGGAGATGTAGGGAAATTTAATTTAATTTAAGAGCAGAAAGAATACTTACAGAGTTGATAATCTTGTCAAATTAGCGAAGGTGAAGTTGGAGAGCATTGATATTTGGTTGTTACTAAGATCTCTGAAAAAAGGATATACGAGATAAGTTTATAAAACATTCCTAAAAAAAAGTTTGAGCATAATTAAAAATAATACTTACAGTCTAGTGAGGGCAGTGAGGTGACTTATTCGTTCTGGCTGAATTAGCTGTATCTCATTGACGTCGAGATATCTGAAATGAATGAGGAGATATTATAGATCAGGAGGTTATGTATGTAAACAACAATTAAAACAAGTGCATAACTTGAGAAAGTTATGTACTGCTGTACATGCATCAGAGTAATGTACTGGCTTGTAATGACAACTTAAAATATAAAAACTTGTTGATTAGATTTATTTATGTCTAATACAAATCATGGCAAAATACCACTATCACATATCATGGCTAAAATAGAGGCATAGCCTTCCTGTTATGAGGATAAAAATGTTGCTTTTAGAAATGACACATATCATTATGTCCACATTTAGCAGTAAACCAAGAAAATCTTATTGATGGATTAAAAAAGAAACCACAAAAGCTTAGACAATAGAGGCAAACTAGGTTCAATTTGCAGTCCTTCATTATCATTTTTTTTATAAATACAAAGGAAAAATTTACTCACAGTTCAGTTGTGTCTTCAGGAATTCCTTTTGGTATCTCTTTCAGCCTCGATCTACTGCAACGTACTACAGTACCAGTGCAGGAGCATTTTGGTGGACAGTAGTCGTCACCCAAGCAGCCATGGTCATTTTCATCTAAAGAAAGGAAAATTTCCATATGAGTTTTCACTAATTCCACTACTAAATTATGAATAGTGATGGAATGGACACCAGTATTTCATATATGAATGAAAAATTCAACTGTGAAAAAATTATTTGATCATAATTTAACATCTAGTCCCCCTTAACATGTTATGTTCTTCAGGCTTCTTTAGAAGAGATAAAAATATATAATTATTGAGCACTATGAAAACAAACATAGACTTGGAATGCTAATTTACACAACTCAACTACTGCAAAGGAAATTTCAACATTGTGAGTAAAGGAAATGTTCATTGTGTGGATTGTGTCTTGATCATTGTATATTACAGCACTCAAATTCATATTTTGCAGGAAATTGCTACAGTATTGAAGGATTACAAAATGAGCTTTTTCCTCCTTTGGATTATACTTACTTGAGCACTTGAATTCATGTGATGGTAGTTCATGAATTGGGACATCCTTCACTCGCGTTGGACTGTGACAGCGAGCTGGAGGAATGACTGGGCCAAGAGGCAGTGCAGTTAAGGATGAAGAGGAACTTGAATAGAGCTGCAAGTCTCGCTTACGGAGCCAATCAGCGAGCCAAGAAAGGTGGCAATTGCAATTGAACGGATTGGAGGCCAAATTCCTAGGAGGGATGAGAAAAATTGTATAGTTATACCCATAACAACATTATCATCATCCCAGACAGCACATAAAATTTTGTATCCGTATACGACGGTGAACAATTAGGATACAAGAATGGCCATATGGAATGTTGGCAAGAGAATTTTAGGAATATGCACGCTCTAGTTCTCGAGAGAATGAGCATAAATTTTAAGTTTACCCTTGCACATAACATGCAGTATTAAAAAAACGAAATAAATGCACGTACTTCTTTGCAAGAAGCCTAAATAACTTCAAGCGATACTAGTATCCGCTCGTATATAATAGATACAGGAACTTGTATCTTTTCCTGACAGATCTTGTACACGGTGCGATGGAACTACATATTTGCAGGCGCAGAGGCTCACTGTGGAGTGGTCACAGACTCGTTCGCTGTTTGTTTACATTGTGATGTGAGAGTTTGTGCCTAGGCCTCCCAATATATTAGTCGGAAATCAGAAGTATTTACTTACATAACATTTTAAAAGACTTGTGCTAAGTACCCTACATTCGTATTTCGGGTAATTGTAGTGAAAAATAGGTTTATATTTTTCTCTGGTGGCATTAGTTTTCAAGCATTGTTAATTTATGTGCAGTTCTTTGTGTTGAAACTCATCATCCATTAAGCATACGCTAAGTTTTCCTGGAGAATTTCCACTCATTACGATAGCCAGATTAATTACTAAGTGTTTTCGGTGATAGATAAGGATTTCATTACTTTTATCAAAGTCATAATTTGGCTAGAAGACTGTAATAGAGTTTTTTTGAAAGGAGCAATGCCCACTTGTCGGTGGTTTGCATTTTAATGCTGGAGACATTTGTGTTGCCTGTCAATTCATGGATGTGCCGGAACACATTTTAAAACTGAGAGAAATTAATAATTTCATGTCTTTGTAGCATGAGAAAAATGAGATAATGGTTAAATTTAATGATTAATGTTCCAGTGGTTTGTATCAAATCGTTCTTAATTTGGCAAATGTCATT
This sequence comes from Pyrrhosoma nymphula, assembly GCA_963573305.1. Taxonomy (NCBI): domain Eukaryota; kingdom Metazoa; phylum Arthropoda; class Insecta; order Odonata; family Coenagrionidae; genus Pyrrhosoma; species Pyrrhosoma nymphula. The sequence continues at coordinate 76,450,408 of OY754330.1, read as the reverse complement.
GTAATGATTGTAATTCCAATTACTGTTGCCAGTTAAGTTTGATGTTATTTTCATTTTTGCATCGTGTCTCAAAGTTATTCTCCCCCCGACGATGTGTAGTTCTTGCATTCAAAGAACTTTTATGTTCTTCTTATACCTATATTAATTTTTTTCGTTGGAAAAACTTAATTTAACGCAATTCTCTCAGAATTCATGATACAATTGTAAGACTAGATTTTTGCTGACACAATTCGAATTAAGGATTATTTGATACAATTAATTAATTAGTCGGTAATGATCGACTTTTCTTAATGGATACGCATTAAATATATAAAATTGTCTGTGACATTTTGAAGGCTGTATTTATTAGCATTTTTAATATGCATACAAAACGTTCTTTTATGTGGAAGGAAGACATCATGGTGAATGTAGGAAGTGAACTTTCGTGTATTTCAGAAAAATATACACATGTGATGGTGTAGAAACCCATTCCCAAGCAGTGATATAAGTTTTTAATTGGCTATATATTTTTCAATTACAGGTGGATGTGCTTACTTGAAATAACTGCCTTCATAGTTTTTTTAAACTTTTGAAGGAAGGAGATACGTACGAAACAAGAAATGCTGATTTTTGCTTGGACACATACTGACATGTTCATCAAAGACTGTTGTGTATTTTTGCTTTCTTTCCTATCCTACCCTTATTTTTATTTCCTTCCTCTTATGTTTGTGGGGTACTTGGGAATATTTTGCCTGACTATGGAAGCCTGGTGTCCAGCAGATAGTAGGATTTTGCGCGCTTACGGTAATTTAAGGAGTAATTAGTTATTTGTGCATCTGAAATTCATTGGAAAAATATTAATATTTAAAAGCTAGTGGAAAAATGTGGATGACATCAGCTATTTGGTATTCCTGCGTGCCTAGTAGTTGTATCTCTTTGTACATGGCTCATACCTGACATTTGATGAATAATTATCACGTTCGTACATGGTTTGGTATTGGATCGTATCTTGATACGAAAGGATACAATGGGTACTAGTATCCAATTCGTCACTGGATGGTATCTGCATACGAATTAGATACGACGGAATCTGTGCTATCTAGCATTTTCCTTATACAAATGGGATTGTTCTCAATTAATCTCTGCAGCATTAGTAGAATACTTACAGTGACTTCAGTGATGTCAGCGGGTCAAACGATCCAGGCATCACGCAAGTAATTTGATTATCAAACAAAGACCTGAAAATTATCAAAATCACAGTGTTCAGAAAAAAACTTCTTGCAACTCACAAAAAATAATTCAAAACATCATCAAAACAAAACTACAATATTGAATTTAAAGTCATTTCAATTCTCTCAATATTAAGTAAGTAAAAAAAATGAAACACTGCCCAAACACCTTAAAAAATGATCTTTATCCTGGAAAATACATTAAATTTCAATGTAAAGTGAGCAAGCCAAAGAAAACAAATGTTTTTGTGTAAGCACCTATATTTAATATAACTCCTCCAGAGTTGAACTGAAGGTATAGAGTAAAAATCTGAGTAATATAACACCTTTAACCTTAGTTTTTCCTCAAAAAGAAATGAATCAAATAAATATCTGCTCAGAGTGGAAATTACCCAAAAAATGCAAATACGAGACAAATTTTCTACCAAACCAAAGTTGTAAACATTCATACCAAAACGTTGAGTTACTAAAAACTAAACTTAGAAAACCAAGGGAGAATCAGATACTAGCAAAAAATTGTGACAGTAAATTTGGCCAAATTATGTTATGAGAAAAATACAAGCTTATTATTGATAAAAAATACTTACAATGACTTGAGATTAGTAAGTCCCAAAAACATTTTATTGTGAATTTCTCGAATCAGATTTTCTGCCAATACCCTGAAATTGAAGTACATATTAACAGGGTTAGTGAGTAAATCAAATTTCAATAATAAATATGTATATGTAATTGTACTTATTTCTACAAATTAGATACAAAGATTATTGTCATATGTTTTTAGCATGCTTCTTACAATTCTGTGAGTCCTGAGGCACCCTGAAAAGCAGCCTGCTCGATCCCTGTCACTCTATTGCGGCTTAAGTCCAACCTTTGTAGATTTGGTAGGCGAGCAAACATGCCATCAGCTCGAATGCGTCCTAATTCATTGTCGTTGAGCAATCTGTGAAATAATAGATGGAACATTTTCAGTTATAAATTACATTTAAGGACCATCGACCAATTCCACTGAGGATGACAGATAGTTAAGGGTATGAATGTAAATGATTGACAACTTACAACTCAGTCGTGTACAGTGGTAAGTCTTTCGGTATTTCAGTCAATCCTCGGTTAGAACAATCAATTGAGGTGCCATCACAAGAGCAACCATTTGGACATGGGACATCAACCATGCATTCTCCAGCCAAGCGAGTTCGTAGCTCCTCAGCAACACCTAGAAACAATGTAAATTCGGAGGAATAGTACAGGGAAGGAGTATACACATACTTTTTTGGTACATTGCTGAAGGAAATCCAATGTGCACGAAACAGAGATCACACAAAGTTCTACCCAGGAGGATATCTACTCCTACCAGCAATGTTATGCCAAAGAAGGAATACACATATGCAAAGACATATCTTTTGATATCATGTACTGAAAATTAAAATACCATTTTATGATAAGGTAAATTATGCTTTTTTGTAGCAGTGAATAATCAAAGCTGTTTTGTAAATGTAGATAACCCTTAATTCCTTCATAAAAGATGGTGGTCCATTATCCTCAGCATTTGACCTCAAATTTATGGGGTTTGCATGCATTAGTACAAAGAACATCAAACTAAGTACATAGGTTCTTTGAAAAACTAATTTTACATTTAATCATAGGAGAAATGCATACCACAATGAAGGGAGCGCATGAACCCATTCCAACCATAGCAACAAAGTTAGTAGAGAGAGAAATTTAATAGCACAATTCATAACCATGAATAACTATACTAGGATAACAATCATAAGCACCAGTTAGCAAAATGCCACCGTGAGTTAGCTTTCACCATTTTTAGCCCTCCCAGTTTGGAGGAAAAGGGATAGGGTTAGGAGTTAAAGAAAATGAAAGAGAAATTAATTACGCTACAAAAATATAAGTTGACTAGGAAGCAGCAAGGATTAGTTAACAGCTTCACATACATACATTAGTAGAACAGAGTGGGGCTCTTTTAATGAAATAAGAAACAGGAATTTCAAGCATATCTTCATCAAGAAAATTTACAGGGATGAGAAAACATATGAAGCAGAAAAACTGTCAATTATCTTTCTAAGTATATTACGTGTTTCTGAAACAGTTCTTAGTACACTTTGTGAGAATGCTTACATGCCCCTAATCCCTCTACTATAGCCCACTTTGCAACAGTGAATATAAGAAAAGATCTGCCGATTTGAATACTCAATTTTCATAAAGAAACCGAAGCACAGGGTCATTTCCACACACTCAGAATTTTATTAAAATCCACTTGCTGACGACTCATCACAAGCTTCAAGGCAACATGGGTATTGCTGGTCTCACTAACTGTACCTACAAAGTAAAAGGGATATAGTAAGGCTGATCTGGAATTGGATTGGATATGTATTCATCTCAATTATTTCAGGTCTGAGAGTATACTCCTCATTTGCAACTGCAAAGTTGGTCAATCATGGATGAAGGTTCCATTTCCAAATCTGACACTGCATTTTCTAATGTAGATAGATTCGAAATTCACAGAGCATTATGGCTCCAACAACTAATACACCCAATAAGCATAATGACTGAAAATAGTCCCAATGCTTGGAACTGGTTATATTCATATTGCAAGCATTTAACTCTCACGCGTAAATTCTTCTAAGGATTTCCACCGGGTTAAATTGGTAAAAAGTACCGACGTTTCATTTTTTCATCTAATCTCTCATTGGCATTTCAACTAAAATTGCACAAACAACAGACTAAGTAGCTGATACATGTGATACACGCAGATTTTAAATCTCTAATTCAAGAAGTAAAATTCTCGTATTAAATGTAATCTCTTTTTTAGAATGTGATTGGGCAAATAGATATTGAGCTATCACATTAAAAGAATTTGATAGAGAAAATGATTCATGGAAAAATCGTCTGAGTCAGGTTTGTAATTCTGAGCTGGGGAATAGGCAAATAACTAGATGAAGAATTATCTGGTTCACCTAGTCCTGCACTTTATACACGGGTGACTATTATGAAAGGTGCAGAGTCGCATTCCGCTTATGGTGAGGATTCTGAGTGGATGCATAGTTCTGGTAAACGAATTTTTCCGATTAGCACAATAGAACACTCGCAATTCACTTCAGTTGATTCAACAGGAAAATTCTGCTCGGTGGGTTGCATGAATTCCCGGGCACGTATCAACTGTCTCGGGGAAGCACGAGTCTCATTGCCATACTCGAGACGAAGTAATATAATACGAAAAAAGCAGCCTTACCCTCGAAAAAAAGTTTTCACCGCGATTTATTTACAACTTTTGGCACACTTGGGCGCCCTGCACGAGCTGCATGCGGAAAAGCATATCACGAAATTGTCCTATTTGAGACATCCGCACATTCTCACAGCTTTCGCGAAACGTACAGCGAGGAGGACAAAAATAAAACGAAAGAAAGTCGGATGAAAAACGTAAAAACAACGGTAATAAATGAAGGAAAAGAGGGTGATATAGATTAAAAAAATGAGATGAAAAAGGTTTGAATCAGACGAAAAGGGAGAAAAGACAAATGAAATTAAAAAATAAATACATGAAAATAGGTGAAGAATCACACGAGTGATGATGAATATTATAGTGCCACAAAGGTGGCGGACAAAAATATAAAAACATTAAAATGGAGAACACTCGCTAGAAAATTCTGATAAGTTCGACGGGATGGTCGACCCATCGAAATTAATCGGAGTAGCCTAGTGAGAGTCTAAATGTATACGTTTTCATATATTTATCCGCCTCCCTTGTGGTGGCACTAGAAAAAAAATAAATATATACATAAATATACATCGAGATGAGGGATGAAAAAAAAGAAAGGAGAGCGTCACAATGAGAAAAGCAACTTCATACGGGGCTTGCTTACCCTTACATTTAAACTTCTCATCCCTCATCGCGTCGATTCGGCGCCTTTGCATCCGCTTGGGCGCGTCGCACCGCGCTCCGGACGTCTCTATCGGATTACGATGCAGGTACTCCGACAGCCAGCGGAGGTTGCAGTCGCAGATGAAAGGATTCCGCGCCAGGTGCCTGCGAGAGAGGGAGAAAAAAAGAAGACAGTGGCGTAAGTTCTCAGTTTGTTTTCATTTCATTTGGCTACACGGGGAACGGCAAGTGAGCGTTAATGATGCGTTTTTGTGCACATTTAACGCGACCGCCGCTAAATAAACACTTCTAATTCCTTTGAAAGCTCATTAAGGATCACTGTCAAGTATCACCCGCATAATGAATGATGACGTGCTTAGCGAGTCCTTGGGAGGCTTTGCCAATGCCGTAGACCCTGTTAAGAGTCAGGCAACCGCATTTTCATTCATACGCAGTTACGCTTAGAACCAAATAATCACGATAAGGATACGTCTCGTGCACTTGTTCTCCGTACGGACGTAATAAAATTTTTTAGAAATAATATAATGTCAATATTGATCCATGTATTGATAAGCAAATTAACTCGAGAGTATCTCTCGAGCACTTTATATGAACAATCAGCAAGGAAAAACAATGGAATATGATCTATAAACTGCGAGCTTGCTGAAAATATATGATATAGTCAAGAGATATATGACAACAAAACTTATAGTTGGTGCTAAAGATAAAATTGATTGCAGTAGACTAGCAGTTTGATAGATACAGTGTAATTGAGGATAAAAAGCGAGCTAAATTGTGATTAATGATTGGGAAATATTTAGGTATGCTTCACGGAAAGAAGAATGGACCCTTATTTAAAAAAATATTGACATTTTAAATATACCCAGAACGAAGTAATACAAAATGAATTCCTAGCAAGAAGTGGAAGCAATCAGACCGAAAAAAATTCAGGATCGTCTTAGAAAATCCCTGCCTTCCTGGGTTTATTCAATAACTCAGAGAAAATCTATCTCCAAACAAATCCTGTGATGAAAAAAATAAGCAAGCTATTTTCATCAAGGGGCAAAGGCATCCATTTACGAGCACACCTCTACACGGCCTTTATCCAGCGAAAGGATACGGTATCTCACCCCTCCTGGAGAACCCAGGAACTACAGACAGAAGGAAAATGCGAGACCGGGAGGATTTGAAATCGAGAGAAATGGGAAGCTGAAGAAGAGACGGGCAGGGGAAGGAACGGAAGGAGCCCTCCACGGAGAAGGAGTCCTTCTCTCAAGCCGACTGGCATCACAATCCTTTTCGGACGTCCTCATGCGTGTGTGGCCCGTCCCCTTTTGAAATCCTACCACCAACACCACTCATCTCTTTACGCGGGAGGATTCTCCTCTTTTTTCCTCCTCCTTTTGCTCTCTTCTCTTTTCCATCGCCAAGTCTTTTATCGCGGTTACTCCGACCCTTCCCCATCCCCCATCTCCATTCTGGCAACGCTTCCATCCCCCCCCTTAAGCCCCTCTAAAAACCCTCCCTCCCCCACACCCGTCACCTTCAGAAGTAGGAGGAGGACCTCTACTGACTCTCTTCCGACCATTAAAGCGACGCCATCTCTCTTTCAGCCTCTCCTCTTGCAACTTCCACATCCGGATCTTTTGTCGGGGTTCTTCCCGGAAAATCCTCGGGTGGGGGAGGCAGAGAGGAGAAACGGGTGGATGAGTAGGCACGAGAAAGATGCAGACGTAACTAAGACGCTTTCGACTCAGTGCCCTCGAATCTCAATCAGCGTTAACTTGATGACGATCTGTATCTAAAAAATCTGCATAGAAGGAGAGATAAACTTGTTGGACAATTTCGGAGACACATCGGCCTCCTGTGTTCGAGGGTAGCGTACAACGATCGGGAATAATAAAAGAGGACGACCCAGGATGGAATGAACCGGGTATATCATTAAGAACGTTATATTGAAGACTTGGTGATCATTCACTGCCAGTAAAAGCTCAATGGCTCTAAAAGTGGCAATATTGGAGCTAACTGAATATTCTTCAGTGATTGACAGGTATAGGTATCTATTACTCATATGCTCTTTGAGAATGAAGAAAGCTGAAGTGAGGAAGAGATGTGATATTTATCGTAAAGGGGGAAGGCATGGTGAATTATGTAGGTTTATCTGAATTGTTTACCATAAGGTACAGGTTATTTTATTAACATAAATAAAAAATAGACACTTTTTCAATTCAACAAGTCGCAGGCATACCTACTATGGAATGGACGAAAAAATAAATAATTAAGTAAAGGTAGGCAAGATTTTCATTTACGAGCTACAGAATACATGGTGCCATCGGATTAGAGTATGGTCATCAACGAGAAAGAGTTTTAAGCTTTTGTTATTTTAGAGATATTTTTAAAATTATACATAATAATATTTCTTACTCTCAAATCAGCATTCCCCGGCTGATCCGCTTTCATGTATTCATTCATTAAATAACGGTACGGTTGCATAGTAAAAGTAGATAATAATCAAAGGGTAGCACATCAAAACGCGCAATGTGGTTTTGTCAAAATGGGAGTAAATAAGACGGATGTTGGAAAAGGACGACAATATGTATTTTATAAATGATAGCATATAAGATTATTTACGAACTTTTACTGTGGGTGCAATCGGGTTTCATGATTGGTGTGCGAAATACCTTTAAAACAAAAGGTCACCAAAAAGTAATACTGAAATTGGTAACAGCTAACAAATATTTTGTACTTGACCTCGGTACTGTGCCATCCAGGCATACTTAAACAACGTCTGCAAAATTGCGTCGTTTGGTTTACCTGCGTAACTGGGAAAAAGGGGAAGAGAGATTTAAAAGAATAGAGAGGGGCGAGAGACTAAGGAAATTAGATAAAAACTGCGAATGATGAGAATTTAATGCTCTGTTACAGCGTGCGTCAGAAGCGCAAATGTGAATTCACGAAAAAAAATATAATCCAATTTCCCATCTCTGAATCTCCTTGGCGAGACTGTTTCCACTGTTGAATGGAAGCAACAAGGCGTGAAATGGGGTCGGTGGAGGGCACAGACACTCCGAAGAAACGAGTGGAGTAGAGAGGTGAATTCGGCAGCGGATTCCGGCGTCACGACGAAAAAGACGAATCCACATGCAACGAAGATGGAATCGAACTTTTCCAAAATAAAATAAATACGAAAACTTTGGGAGCTCAACCCTCTATAGAGCGCACCGCAACCGATTCTCAATATTTTATTCAACCTTAAAGATGGCAAATGAATGGGAAGAGATGCGAGATCATTAGTGATGTATACGCTACACGAGAGGATGGGCCGGTAACACGTTGGCACGAACGTGAACTAAAAAAGAAAGAAAAAAAATGGATCCAAGGTCGGTGATGCGAAGATGAGCAAAACCGAAAGAAAAAATATCGACAGTGAAACTTCGAAAAGGTGCGCGGAGATGGAAGCATTTCGGTGGCAAGAGTTTTTTGATTAAAGTTAGGAAAATGGCGGCGTGAAAATAAAATATGCCGGTGGAAGAACCTAACGAGGCGTTTGTCGTCGGGGAAAGAAGTTATGATGAGAGAAGTCTCCCCCTTCGCATTGTGATGACAAGAGAAGATCGCGGAGCGACAACATGGATGAGAACTCTGGATTCGTTATAGCTCTTAAGAGTCGTAGGGGAAAAAAATTCTTTCAGAAATAAACGAAGCGGAAATGAGAATTAAAAACGCAACCCAAAAAGAAGAAAGACTAGCTTTTAACTTAACAACGTGCGCCTCTCGGGACCGCTTCCGTCAACGGTGACAACCACAAGTGAAAATAAGTCTGGTTGTTATGTCAGCGTGGCTAAAAGTAAAGCATTTTTAAGCTGATCCTTTTTGCAATCATCACGCCAGCGAGAATTAAAAACGAATACGAGGCGAAAGTTTGTGCCCGCGATAAAAGGATATTTCACCTCCGGGATGCAGGCTTAATTCATCCGTGAAAGGAATCCAATGCAACGTTGTTTTATCGAGCAGAAAAGCAAAATGGTGCTAATGACGAAAGAAACTCGATGAAAGCAAACAGAAGAAACAAAAAATATCCTCTCAAAACCTGACACTCGACATATTTCTGTTATGCAAATATTAAGTAACGAAACAACATGAAGATCATCATTATAAGCGCGAAAATGGTTTTGATTTCACCGGTAAATTAAAGGCGATGAAAATAAAACCAAGGAGGCGCAATAGGCTCACACATTTGGGAATGTAGGCTCTTTCACACCGCTGTGTGTGGTTGGCTGGAGTTATTAGAGTAGGAGACCAAAAACTTAGGTCATTTCTGCTTTTAAGAATACATTGGTAAGGGTGATTAAGCAAAAATGAATTCACGAAACAAATGATCACAAAGTTTGCTTCAGTTAAAACGTGCAAATGACTTCAGTTTCACTGGTAAAAGAAGCCCGATGTATCTGCTACTGTAATCGAGGGATCAGAGCGGTGAAAAAATCTTCTACTCCAAAGCGTTTCAGAGCAATGAGCAAGAGTTATTTTACACAACGGAGGCATGGAGTTTAAAATTGCAACCGCAGGGAAACATTATATGAAAGCTCAGTTATACGAAACAAAAAAGACAACTTCACTATAGTAACTCTGAAAAAAACAATTTATATCGCCGACGGGAAATCTTTTCCAACAACAGATAATGACAAGTGAGAACACCTAAAGACCTAAACAGAAAAATATTAAGAGACGAGGAAAAAGCATGCGCCCATGAATTGAAAAATAACATTTAACTGTAGGAGAAAACTTGCAGGGGCCAAAAAAGTATCTCGGCACACAAAAAGTAATGGGATTTCCAGAAAGTCCAATAGCGGGAAATTTTAATGAATAATATGGGGAGCCAATATTGGTGGATATAAAATATTTTCTTTTTTTAGAAAAAATATGGAAAGCAGGTGTTCGAAAATAAAATGCTCTACAAGGATAAAAATTCAAGAGAACGATAATTTAAGGAGAAAATTCAAAAATGTTTACCCATGTTTAAGGAGGAGCTGAGAGAAGAGATGGATTAGGATTTCCATCAGTGAACTTAAGCAAGCTAGTAGAGAAAGTCAACTCAGTTCTTTCTTTGAAAATCACTTCCCGAAATGAGAGCTTTCTTACTATCGGTAATATTAAGGCATTCCATGAAGTTAGAATATTGTTAATGGTGGTTAGGGAAGATATGGAAAAGAGAATATTTCACATGGATTACATATTTTTACTACGGATGGAACTCAGGATAAGCAGAGAAAATGCATCTGAGTGACTTAAATTTAACTGATGAGAAAATAGTGTTGGAATACTGTGAGCTATAATGAACTTATGACATAGCAAAGGAAAAATTCGCATCCTAAGAAAGGAAATCTTGCATCACATGGGACAAAATAGGAGTAAGTACTTACGAGCATCATTCTCACGTAATAGTATAAAACAATCAAGGGGTCTCCGTAGGGACACTATACTAGGAGAAACTGAGTTTAAGGATAGTTTCCAAATTATATTATTAATGGGGGTATTCCATTGCTCAAAGGCATTGAACATGCAAACAATGTTATCCAACATTCAACACCACTTGACGTTTATTATTTCACTTGCCACATCAAGCCAGGGAAATCTTCAACCAAGAAATGCATTCAAAATTACTTTCGTGCATATAGAAGCTAAACCAAAATACTCATGGATATCAAACTGATACAATCACCCGCAAGGATCAGGAGAGATCGTGGCAAATCGCTTGTCTATGAGAGCAGCCACCCAAAGTGATCCACGCGGATATTACTGAAGGGGATGCGAGAGGGAAATAGGGAGAAGAAGTAAGAATAGGGTTGGATATGACGACCGCGAATCAAAGCGCATGAGATGGCAAACACACAAAAAGTAACGCGCACACACGGCTATAAGAGAGCGCCACTGGGCGCATAAAACAGAAACGGCGGAGGGCGCCTGGGTTGAACGCGTGAGACGCGCCTGCACTCGACACTACAGGACGGGGAAGGCGGAGGAAGCGAAGAGCCCTGTGGATGGAAGATGGAAGGGCTCAGCGGGGTCGGAAATATTGAGAGAAAGAGGAGGGTTTCAAAGGGGTTAAAAAGGAAAGAAGTGGAAGAGGAAAGTAGATGAAGGTGGACGAAGGGGAGGAGGAGAGAGTGGGAAAAGAATTCTCGTGCCGAAGTATGGGATCGAATGGGGCGAGGCGGCTGAGGGAGGGAATGGTTGGACGAGGTGGAGGGGTTGAAATTAACGGTCAGGGCCGAGAAGGTAGGGAAGGGGAAGGATGTAAGGGTGGATTATAGAAGGGGAAGGAGGAGTATAAACCCCCCATGAGTAATGTAAGAACACTAGAAAAAGATATGACCATTTAACTTCCTTCTCTATGAATAAGCGTCGGATTCACTGAATTAAACGCGTTTCATTGATTTAATCTAGCTAACAGTAGATGTGTTGTACGTACAACTGCTAACGTTATATTGCGTTGTATCACCCAAGACCTTCATAAGGAAGAACGTCACGCCATAAGGTAAAAATAATATCAAAATAAACACCTCTCCGAGGTGTTGTTTGAGCCTTCGACCTCGTTTAGCCAGACTGAAGCGTCATCAACTCTAGTCTAATAAGGAAACTTAGCCCGTATTTACTGTGGTTAAACTGGGTAAACTTCATTTTTTCAGGTATTTTGCTTCAGAGTGTAGGAAGCTAGACAAATCCACAACAAAAACGAAGACCCAGTAGATGTACGACAGATCCATTTTAATGGACTGATACAAAGTAAGGTATTTCAAGAATGAAATCCGTCAATCTGATTCCTGAAGGTCTTCTAAACATTCACTTCTCCAATTTGTAACGGCTTTTTCAGATACAGTGAAACCGACTGTAAAGAAGTGCATCCACTTCTGATAAATACAAAAAAATACAGGGCCCTGTAATATATAATCACGAATTCTCACAAATCCTCACTCGAGGATGAAGCCAGGATCCGCCCACGTGTGAGGATCACGGGGTGTGGGACTGCTTTGAAGAGGTTGGCGGCAGGGGGTTGTGCTCGTGTGAGTGGGAGAGGTGGGAGGAGGTGGACGGAGGAGCAGGATGGATGAGGAGGGTCTCAGGGTGGGGTGGATATTTAGAAGGCGTTCATCGGCGGCCGTTTCGGAAGCCGGCGGGATTGCCGAGACAAGGGAGGAGAGAGATGAAGTGGGTACGCTGGCGTGCTGTAGGTGGGTTTGCGCCTAGTCTGCTTTCTTCTTGACCCTAGAGCTACCTGCCCAACGCCTCATTGAGGAGACTGAACGCTTTCGAAGGGGTATTAACGTTCCGTCCACACGACCATCGTATCGATAGATTCGTATGATCTACCGCAAGCGGAATATGCTTAGTGCATGCGCGTCCGTACAAAGTAACGCATACCTCCAAGGCACAACAAATCATTTGATGAGCTTCATTCAGAAGTGATTCTTATATATAAATCAAAGCTATCATATTTAGTTTGCTTTATCATAGTTACCGGTTTATAAATTACTTCTATTATTTTCTCTATCATTTGAAGACATATATTTTATGATATACGTTCATGCTTTATTATACCTGTGCCCTAATCTGTGGTGATTAGGGCACAGGTATAACTGCACTTATGCTATTATATTTAGATTGTGGTGGTTATGCACGGAAAGTTCATTAATCAATGGTTTTACTTTTCTGGTAAGATTTGCATGTACCAAAGACTTCGTAACACTATCATTAATTTTTTCGTGAAAAGAACTTTGCCCGTCCAACAATTAATGGAATCTGAATGTAACACTTCCAACTTCACAGGGTATGCGTTAGAATTGCGTGTAAAATCGGACAACATGAAACGCGATATGAAATCATGGGATACAGTAAAGAGAAGGTAAAAACTTTAATGAAGAATTAATAAACAGGTCATTAGCTTTAAAAATATTCACAAAGTAGCAAATCTTTATGTGGAAGGGGGATTTGTAATTTGGTATTTGAGATGATAGTTTCTCACTTATTCGTCACGAACTTCGGGGGGAAGGAGGGTGTAGGGGGGGAAGCATTGAGTCACGAAGAAAACCCAATAAGTAGTGAGGACGCATGTATAGGTGTAGCAAGACTTATTGGAACTCTCCCGCACAAAAATTGACGTCAGGGAGAGAAGATCATACAAGAGAGGAGGGATAAAGATCCTAAGGTGCTCTCTATAAGTCCCCACTGAGCCCTTAGATAACTCTGCTCGCTCATCAACGCTTAATTCGTTCTCAGTGACCTTAAACGCTCCGCTGGATAGTGCCACCAAGTTTCGCTATACCTATAGATTGGTTACGTTGGTGCGTACGATGTTAGTGCGAGCGGGGTATGGGGTCATAGCAGAGCGGGAGAGAGTCTTCGGGGGAAAGGGTCGTGGCCAAGGGGGTGAGAAAGAAGGGAATCGTTTGGACCCAGAGTCGTGGAAAACATCGTGAGCGCGGAGGGCGGGAGAGTGGATTCTTCGATGATTTATTTTATCAATTACAAGCCCAACACGTCCGAGGGAAAAGATGAATACGCAAACTAGTGAGGTAGAGAGGTGGGTAATTTGGACCCTTCCAGGTTAAGCCGCGCCGGAAAAGAAGGGTTTTTTTGGGCGGGGTGGAGGCCTAGGATTCGGGGAGGAGCTGCTGCGGCTGATTTACGGGAATCACGGAAATGTCCACTTCAGGTGCGAACATGCTCGGCGTTCGCCATGGGGTCAAACGCTGGAGTGCATGTGGTTACCCTGCGAGTACATACGATACGCCAAATACTATTTAAAATGCACAAACTATGAATAAAAATTGTCACTAAAGATTGAAAATATATGTAGAAAATGAAAGGCACGAGAAATGATGAAATACGTAGCGCAAACAAAAAGCCCTTGGAGGTAAAAAATGTTGGTAGAAAAAAATACTTCAGGAATCTGGAATAGAGAGAAGCTGTGTGAATTAAAATGCTTATTTCAATTATTACTCAATGCAAAGAGAAATGACGGAAACGAGGGTATGAGGACGTAATCCTCCCTACGAAGAAGGGCTTTAAGTCTTACGTAATATGGTTTAGAAAGAGCGAAGAAGATCAATAATAAAATATTAACAATATTATTCAAACTCTATATTCCTAAAAACAGCGAAAGTTGACCTGGCATTTATGTGAGATAGCGCTTCAATATTAACGAAATAGTCTGGATTAGATGAGGAAACACTATGAGAGCCTAAATATAAATAAAACTTATCAACACGCGTTTGATCAATGAACTCATACCAGTATTACAACATCGATAAAAATTGTAATTTGCGATTTATCTACTTAAATGTCATTTAACCTGAGTAACCCACTAAAACACTGAAATATAGCTCTCACGGATCTCTATAAGTTATCGGTCGTAAACACTAGCTTCTATCAATGATCAACATTAAGCATGGCGTAATTGGCGAAGGCACAACTTACATCGAACTTGGCCATGATTCACATACGTGCAACCATAATAGGATCTTATGTAGCGAAACTAGATTAACGAAGGAAGATCATGCGCCACTACTTTTCGAGAAGAGGGATGGGGAACATAATTCAGGAATGAAAAAAGTTTTTCACATTTAGGATTATAACTGAACTCGGAGAAAAACAATAGAAGCTTGAACGATTCATTCTGAACACTCCAGGATTCGATTCTCAACGGCCAAATTCATTTGCGTGGGGCAAAGCCGTAAATGCCCTATCCCGTGAGGGTGGGATACGGTGGGAGTCGGTTGGCTTAAAAAGCTCTCCCTCAAAAAGAGCCCTAAGGATACTCATGGCCCTTCCCTCCCCCTCTCCTTTATGAACGCTCCGGCAACCGAACGGCATGAAATTATGCTGCGGAGGAATTCGGGCGCTTTGCTGGGGAAAGTGTACGGGCCCCATCTCTTGGGAGGGAAGGAGAAGAGTTGTGGGAGGGCGCAACAGCTGCTAAATCGCCGTTCTACGGAGATGCGGGATTATTAGACGAGAAGAAAATGGAAGGACTTCCGATTGCGGGTAGGGGAACGAGGAAGTATTACGCCAGTGAGCAAAGGAAAATGGTTGGATAGAATCGGAGGGACGCGAAGAGTATGAATGCGGGCAGAAAAGATGGAACGATAGGGAATGAGCGGATGCATTTGAAGAGAACAAGTCTGACACACCGCAGAGGGTTAACCAAAGGAACTTCTTTCGCCATGAATTCGGCCGGTCAGCAGTTTTATTCGTTGAGAACTGTCACACCGATATTATAATTAGAGTATCCTACCGGTTAAGGTGGGTTCAAATGGAAGTGAGTGAAAACACTCTAGATTTTTACCACCGCAGCCCCTTATCTCCTTACACGATTTATTTCTTCAACTCAGCATACGGCCTCTCTTCATCCCATCTAGAAAGCCTACTCTCTTCCCTCCCCTTCCCCGCTTACCTAACATCCTCCCCTACATCACGGCCTTCAGCACCCCTTCGTCTCTAATTCTGTTCAACACACCTAATCTGCCTTCACCTAATTTCTCCAAGTATTTTTCTCTCATAGACTTGATGTTTTCAGGCGTAACTTTGTGGTAATCCATTATTAAATGAACTTTGCATATTCCACGAAATAATTTAATTTAACGTTCCGATCAAGGTTTCGACTTCGTAAGTCCACAATTTGGTCTGAAAGTTAAATATAATTGTTTCTAGGACTATAAAAAGTTTCCTTCATTTAACTTTCTCTCCTCTATCACCGTACCAAGCACTTCCTCGTTCGTCTTCCCAACCGTCCACCGCACTTTCACTATTCTCTTCTACGCCCACATGTTAAACGTCTGCAGCCCATCTCGTCCTCTTTCCTCAAGAGCCCAAGTTTCTGCAACATACAACGCAATATTCCTATATTACTCTTCGACGCCCTTTTCTTTACCTTTTTACGCATGAGGGATGCAAAACGGAAGAGTTATTTACGGGGTGAACACTACGTATAATATTTTGTTCTAATAACAATGTTCAGCACGCTGCGCCGCAATATTTAATGCGTTCACTTTCTTAAAATCAAAGCACTACGTCCATTCCCTTGCTACAGCTAAGTATCTTGATTTTCACCTTAAACGTTACACTCATCCCGTTCCCTCCATCTTTCTACGTAACCGCAAATCAAAATCCGCCATTGCACCCACACCCTCTTTACTAAAGGCCAATGTTACCACTCATCTCTAAATGCGACAAAAAGAGAAGTATCCGGCGTGACATGGTGAAATATAAATATAATGACGATTGAAATCCCTCACCTTCCCTAACATCCCCCCCACACTCCTTGTATTCTCGCAATAAATCTTTAGGCAGTGGAAAACCGCAATTTCAACCTTCATCTGAATGGCAATGGTGTTATTGTGATATTGGCAATGAAAAACTCCTATATTTGCTGAGTCATCGATGGAAAAACTATTTTCCACAAAAATGAATCTCAAATACCCACCTATATTTGCGAAAAAATACCCCAATTCGTAAATTTTCCCCAGTAGAAAAATTCAACGTCCAAATTTGAAGTTTGACTCATCGATGTACGCAAACCTTACAAGCAATACGAAGAAAACATCAATAATGATTAAAGCAACCGCTTTCGGCAGCGGAAATAATAATTCTTCCCGACAATAAAAGCTGTAGAACTCATTAATTGCAAAGAATAGTGCTCGCTACTTCAGAGAGATATTTGAAAATGGAGAACGGAATCTACTCAAGAGGGTAAGAGATTCTCAAGAAGCTCTAGAATCCCTACGCGGCATGCGAAGTAAAAACTTCCACTCAAGAGGTGAATATGTAATAAGAGTTGCCGTACCTGAGTGGAGGAAGGATGGTTGGGGGAGGGGCAGTAGGAAGAAGTGAGGTAGGCATATAGTCTAGAGGGATTGGTGGAGCTAGAGAGAGAGAGAGAGAAGGGGAGGGAGAACAGAGATTCGGAATGGCCTTCCGTGGACCGTTGAAATTGGCTCCAAAATGAAATGCGGCAAGGCAAGCAGAGAGCAAGAGGACTCCCGCATGGGCAAAAGGACTTTTTTCAAAGGAAAATGACCGTTTTTTTTTTCCACCGCAGGAGAAGTTTTGGGTTATGCGGCTTCTCGCCCTCCCTCGAGGTAAGTCATAAAGGGGTCAGAAACCCCCCGGGGTTGATGTGGATATACATTTTGCGGTTTCGTGGAGGGGGGAGGGTAATGTAGGGAGAGTTGGGCGTTCTCTCTATACCTACCTCTTCTCTTCGTCCCCCTCTATCCTCCGGAATGAAATTCGCGGCTCTTTAAGGGAATCCAAGGGATTAATTCAGACCTGTAGCCACCGTGGGAAAAGATTACGTTTGACTCGTCCATTACGATGAGGAGGCCTTCTTCTTGGGTCAAGCTCCTGAATGGACTAATAAGCCACCGTTCTAAACCTTATGATTTGGTAAAAAAAATATCGGTGAATAAGCAGAATTGGAGAATTCCATAATTAACGAAAGCGAAGGCATACCTTCAACACCTGGGTTATAGCGCACGACCACTCAACGATGAACTTGCTATTGAAATAGTTATTCCCACGAAGTTATCCACAGTCCAGCAATAATAGATGCCTAATCAAATTTTCGATCGCCTACGAGAGGATCTTGGAGATTAATTCTTTAGCTGAAGGTTGGGGCTAAAGTAATAGAAAACAAACACAACGTTAAAGAAATTTGAGCCAAATCCAAGAGCCTGAAAAATAATGCAGTCACATATTTTTTAGTTCCTACTTCCTCCCTTTGCGTGATATGGACCCTAAACCCACAGATTTCATTATTATTTATCATCCATTTTCTTTCATATTAATCCCTTCTTTATTTTTACTTTGACCGATGACGATATGAGACTTCGCTGGCCTAAAGAAAGGATTCCGATTTGGACTCTGGAAAGGAGCAACAGAGGAAGATGTCATAAAATTGAGTCAATATTTACGTTATGATCTCACCATTTGCATCTTAATTATATTTTGTATTGGGAAATCATTAAGAAAAACGTATGCATATTCAATGTAGGTATAACTAAAAAAGGCGAAAAATGGACCTCTTCGGAAAAATTTAGCAAAAGTAAGTTAAAATGGAGATAAAAAGTATGATAGGTTTTGCATGCAGCAAGAGTGGCTAAGGTAGCTATGAAGGAGTCAGAGAAGATCAGCAATAAAATAAAATCACAGAAATTCTTCCGACACGATAAAGAAATAACAGAGAGATAATATTTCCGAGAACGCCTAGCGTACACACATCACTGATTGAAAAAGAATTTTAAATGGTGTGAAGGTAATAAAAAGTATGAAAATAGTGAAAAGTGACTTACTAAGTTGAAAGTATAAGACTTTAAGAAGAAAATACTGCATTGGAGAAAAAACGCAAAAAACGGGGACCCGAAGCAAACCAATCATGAACGTGTAATCTGGAGGTGATGGCTGAGGGCGGCGTTGAACGAAAAAGTGCAAAAAAGAACGCGCCCGGCGAAGATCTAATTCCCTCGGAGAAACCTTTGCTTTTTCCCTTTTAATCTTCATTCTTCCCCTTTACATTCCTCTTAAATCCCTTTTCTGCTGCCTCCATCCCTCTCCACCCAACTCACCCCACCCCAGAACGTAACCCTTGCTTACACCTTGTCGTCTCCTGGTAAGGATCCAGGTGAGCCGATTTTCGGGAACGGCCAGGGTTAAAATGATTTACCCTTTCATTAAGGGAGGTAACCGTTTACGAGGGAGTTGGCGGGCAAAGTCGAAAGGAGAAGCGTTTCCCTTATTCCTTCCTTGGAACTTAACGTTATTTTTTTTCCTCCGACTCGACCAAGGTGAGGTTGCTCGGGCGTCGTTTGGAAAAGAGGGAGATTTTTAACCGAGGGCCGTCATCTCAAATGTTCAGCGCCGAGATGGGGTTTGAGGAGAATTTTCCTTTTGGGGAGGGAGGGAGAAAACAGACGAGAGTTTATAACGATTTTGAGGTTTCTTTTCCGTTGAAGGAGTTCCAGACTTTTCCATTTCTTAGGAAAAATAACCGGTGCCGAAATTAAAACCCCCACACGGTAGGCAATGAGAAATACATTAAACATTTGGGAAGGCAAGAGAGAGTCAGCCTTAAGAAAAATTTAAACTTCAATCATGGACAATCAATTACGATTTCCATAAAAATGGATACTATCTACATTGCATGAATTTAATCTGATTTTAAATGAAAAAGCATAATAAGAATGAATTAAACATGAAAAGTAAGGCATAAATAGTTGCACAGCAAGTTAAAATGAGAGCAAGTAACTACATTGCTACCCGTTACAAGCTACTTTAAAAAATATAAATACTCGTATGTGTTGAAATTTAAATGCGACCAGCGGTAAGTAACACCACGGAGGCTACAGGCAACAGCAAAGGCAATCACCTGAAAAAAAACGCTTTAAATGACTACAGCGTGTATGAAATCATATCTATAGCAGTTTGGATCATGGATCGCATGCATAAATTAGATTTGGTCCCCCAAGATTTGAACCGGTTCACGTCAAGATAGCACCCTTTAAATAAATGAAATAACGAAAGAAACGACAGCATGAAGCCGAAAGCAGAACCGCTAAATGTTGCCGCTAACTACATCAAAAATACATATTGTCGACCGCAATCCATGATAAACCTACAAGTTAATTTTTTTCTGCTTTTAAACGTAAAGACTTAACCATGCAAAATAAAACATGAACATTTGAAGTGCTGGTTATAAAATTAATAAGAATGCATTTAAAATGGGTAGAAAGCTACCTATGGAAATGGCTACTTTAAAAATTATAATTAATGGCTGAAATTTAAATTTGGTCAGGGGAGAATACCCTCAGGGAGGCTACAGAAGGTAGCAAAAGCTATAAACAATATAAATCTCAATTACTACAGCGCGCATGAAATCACAATAGTTTTGATCCTGTACACGTCAATCATGCACGCTTTAAATTACTAAACGAAAGAAATGACACCAAGGTGCCAAAAGCAGAACGACTAAATTAAGTCGCTCATTTAATTGAAAAGATATTTTATCGACCGAAATACATGATAACCCTACAAGCGCTTTTATTTCTACGAACAGGTTCCCATTAGGGATCGCACACCTTCGTCGCGGTGGTCTTAGCATGGACCAGATGGGAGTCTTCGATGCAGAATGGGGGGCTTCGGGTACGGGGGTTCATTTATCACCAACCCCTCAATTCTTACCCCACGCCTCGAATCACCTCTTCCGCGTCGCCATCCTCGCCAACCCTCCCCCCTTTCACTCCCGAACCACTAAGGGTCCGATCCCCCCCTCCCCCAGTCCCCCCCTTTACACACATCGCTGCTCTACCCACCTCATCAATCTATTTTATCCTCGCCAGAAATTTTCCCTCGACCACTCCCCTCCAGACTTATATAAACGAATACATACATATTACTCGTAAATACATACATACATACATATATATATATATATATATATATATATATATATATATATATATATATATATATATATATATATATATATATTTTTTTTTTTTTTTTACGAGTCTTTTACTTTTACTTTCGGCTGGCATTTTGGCTTTGCTTCTTCGCTTATCGCTTATTCCCATGATCTGGTTAGGCCGCATCTCGAGTCCACCACGATTATTTGGGATCTTGCACGGAAATATTTTCATTCTCGGAGGCTACACGCTGGGCTAAGATTACTTGAAAAATTCAGATTCGGAGAGTTTCAGCACGATACTGAGGATATAATTTTTATCCCGCGCTCTATCTCATGAACTGATAGAAGCGAAACTACGAGAGACACACTGCCGAAATGATAGGTACAAAAATTCCTTCTTACCACGCACTATTAGTGATTACAACTCAAAGAGAGTGGAACGAACATAAGACACATCGTTTACATACAATTCAACTCTCCCCTTCTTTTCCTTATTCCCTCCTCCATCATGGCTGGTGTCCTAAAAGCCCCTGCCACACGCCTCAGCGGCCGCTCGCAGACTAATATGTAGATAATCCACAGGAAACAGAGAGTTCACTGTCGTGTGCGGGCGCGCCCATCAAGATCATTCTCCTCTGTATGTGAGCACATCGCGCGGTCTTAGAGCTTGCGAGAGAGACTATCAGCTGACCGAGTCGAGAAACGCGGAGTTAGTTCCAGCTTCCTCTGTTAGATGTCTCTGGATTGGTCTCCTCGGAGGGAACATTCAAGGTGCGCTGTGGAATCAATCCCTCCTCGAATATTCGAGCTTCTCGACATTTGGCGAAGTATTCCTCGCAGTAATAATTATCAGAACGGGTGCGGATTCCAATGACATTGTTCTGCCTTATATTAGCTGAATTTATATTTCGGAAATGATGAAATATTAAAATCTGCTTGCAATTTTTACATTTTAAAAAGAATGACGCAAGAAATCACAATGAATGATTGAATAAAAATGCAACTCAGGTACCAAAGAATAAATATTATTTAAATGATAAATTTAAATGCTTCCAATTAAATTGGGAAGGAACCCGTGGATGATGCCAATGCGTTGAAACCGTTAGTAAAAATAAAAATTTCCTAGAAAAATATATTTTGCATTATTATCGTAAAAGATAAATTTACGCATTGTTGAAGCCAATTTCCTCAATTTCATTAATCAAAGATTCACAATATTTGTATTTGTGCGTTGAAAGTTTTTACTTTTCGATAATCACCAGAATACCCTTTCCAGAATGTAAAGCCATGTTAGTGATACCATTACGGGAGACCAGAGACAGAAACCCTCAATTATTACAAAAAGTAACCTGAATTAAATAAATAAGCTACAAATAAATAAATAAATGGCAAATCATTCTTTTTAAAGAATGCTTTGCCATTTCCACACATTCCATACACAATTGTGTATCTTGCTCGTTCTTGTGCTTGAGTAGTAGTCATTAGTTGAAACAAAGTTTTGGGGGTGAATGATAATTTACATAACATGTGATTAGTTATGTAATGCTCGAGGTGAGCTTGAATTAACTTATTCCACCTTTTCCACAGGTTATATGTTCATCCATGTTCCCGACAGTAAACAAAAATTGAACATGGAGGATGATATTAAGCAGATCAAAATGGTTAGCTTGATTATTTCAGACACTTTTTTCATAGATTTGAAATTGAACATACTTTTTTTATAATGTTTTTTAGATTTAAAATACTGATAATTGCCAACCCCAGATTCTATAAAATCATATATTTATGGTCACAAAGCGTGGAAAATACGAGAAATTTTGAGGGCCAGATAGGAAAACGATAAGGTAAAGAAGTTGTCTGGCATGGGTTCAAATTTTTTTATTACCTATATTATTCCACATTTAAAACAGACATTTCGAAACGATATAATTAATCCGACCACTAAATGACTCTGCTTCGTTAAATTTGGAGTTGGCTATATTGTAACTAACTAACTTTAGCGAATTTATGATTAAAATATATTTACAATCATTGAAAATGCCGACGAAAGATTAATCCATTAAACCATTAACCAATCCACTGACTAAGCCATTAAAATTAAATATATTTACACCATTGATAGTTTCTCAACCGGCTGAAAACGATGAAATTTCTTAGGTCACAACTGATACTTAACTCACAGAACAAGAAGAAAGACAGAGCGTGGAAGAAAATCAGAGGATAAAAACATAAGTGGGCGGTTGCAGAGCCTCAGGGGTCTGGCAAGTGGAGGAGGAGAGAAAGAGAGAGGGAGAGAGCTAGACAGAGAGGGATGGAGGTAAGATGGGCAAAGAGACACAGAGGGATGGCGCCGAGGTTAGGTGAGGAACGTCCCGCCCTTGCTTCATCCTAAACGGCCCTAAACAGTGCACCGATCCTTGAGATTTATTTGGTTCGGTCGGCGGTTTGCGTGGGTCACTGCGGGAGGAGAGGCGACGCATGTATGTACCTTCCAGAACGTGGAGAGATGGCACGGAGAGCAGGAGAGAAGGGGTCTTCGGGAGGAGAAATAGCGTAGGCTGTGAAATAAGGGAGAGAGAGCGGAGTAGAGGAGGGAATGTTTCACAAAAGGGAAGATTCCACTTTAAAGACGCTCTCCTTCGCTTTCCCATTTCCGCTCGTTTCACCCAGAAAGGGAAGGTGGGAGCGCGTCTTAGGGGGAAGGAGAGAAGGGGGGAGGAAGGGTTAAATGACCCGATGGCTGGCTGTATGAAGGAAACATCAAAGGAGGGAGGAATAAATAGTTGAAGCGAAGGCAAAGGAAGGAGTGCTCATGAAAAACGAAGGGCAGGATGAAGGGGATGAGGAGAGGTGAAGAATTGAGAGGAGAATTGAAAAGAGAGCGCTCTTGAACTGGGAATAAAGGAAAGCGTGATACCTGGAAAACGATGTTTAGAAGAAAATAGCAACATATTTCAATGAATTTTTCTTCTGTCAAATTTAATAATTTCATCACTACATATATCAACTCGTATTAGATATAGCAAACGGAACTATTCATACAAGGCTATCAGAGAAGGGAAAACGAAAAAAATGAAGAACCGTTATAATTAAGGTATACCAATGAAGAAGAATTCTACGCAAATATTGTTATCTTATGGGATGAATCTCTCTCAGGGTCTCAATTCGGAGATAAGTTTGTTTCTCTGCCATTAAGAAATATCTAGGCGCATACGAAGGACACGCGAGTGATTTAATGTTGGAAAATACATAGGGTTATAAAAAATGTTTGATAAAACTCCCCACATTTGGGGATACGCAGGACTGTTCATGAACTTACCAATCAATAGGTGGGACATCTATGATAATTTTGACAGGAATGAGCTCCTTTGAGGTAATTTGCTCCGCAACTTTCAGGTTGATGACTTCCAGTGTAAATATATATAAGTACTTTATAAATTATTAAATATAATTTACTCCATAAGTAGGTTTACAAAAATTCACAATTAAAGCCAGTATCTGTAAGCAGTTTTGTAACCAGAGCACGTAAGTAGCTACTCCTAACGAAGCATTTCCGCAACCGTCTCAAGAAGTTACGTATTCCCCGCATTTCCTACGTAATCGTGTCGGCTGAAGTGTTGGCGGAGATGAAATTCCCGATTGACCGGTCTAGCACCGTGCCACAGAGGGCAAATCTACGTGAGGGGACCAGGTGTTGCGGCTTAAATACATCGCCTCCACCTATCACACCGATTCCCATTTTTAGTCAAGCCACATATATTTGCGTACACCGAATACGAATTCCCATATTTCAAGCTCCGACACTTGGCCACCTACGATCTTCGGCGTTTTATTTTATTTTTCAACGCTGTTCTCCACTCTCAGCCCTTATGGTCACCGCCGCAGGAAAAATCCTTGAACTTGTTTCGTACACACCTCTTCACCTTTAAAAGCTTGCACTCTCTGTTCCTTCCCGCCAAGTGTGGAGGAAGTGCTCTTGAGTTATTCATCCCTGCTGTGGGATGTTACGAGAAGCGCCATGGTTTAAATCCGTGAATCGAATTTAGGAGATAAGAAGATTTGGGAGGTGAGTGGCTTACGAATAACAACCTAAAGTGAGAAATTATTCGCTAAGCTTGAAGAAGTAACATAATTACCATATATTAATATTTGCTCATTACGCATATAATAAGGAAAACTACCAAAAGAAAAATAATATGCTTATCATTTGATCCATGGTTCAGTTGTATTGCATCTCCCAAGAACTCACGATGATATTTTCGCTTGAAAAAGTCGAAAGCGTCAGCCAGAGAGCCATGCATTAAAAATGAATACGCTATCAAATAGGTTGAATAAAAAGGCCATTTGGTAAGTATTCATACGCCTTTCTTTACCTCTGTGTAGATTTTTATGGGCCTCATTGAAATTTACGAATACCCAGGAGAATGGTTGGCGTGCTGGCTAAAGAAGGTACTACATAGCTTCCCATCCCGAGAGTCCGGGTTCCATTCCCTGAGTTGTTGGATGACGTGAGATAACGGTAAAATTGTCTCAGTTTACGTTTAATAATGGATCATTATATATTGATTCTTCTCAAGGATCTAAATACCATATGGTATAGGAGACATTGAGTCTGTGGGCGTTTATTGGAGGATTACTGCATTTTAATCATTCCAGGCTTATGGGACGATGTCTCGTTCAAAACTATAAAGGCAGGCAAAGCCCACTGCCTCGATTCATTAAACATCAGGAACTCTTGTTGTTCATGAAATAAGTTTTACAGCAAGGCAAGATCAGAGTGATGTGACGAAAAATACTGCGTTATTTGCAGAAAGCTTGGAGGGGTGGATAAAGAAAGGAAGAATGGGAGTACAATGACGACGATAAACGATTAAATGACACCTTTAGCCATTCTAAAACACCGAGTTACATTTTAATTGGGGAAAAAGAAGAAAACAGACGATACTCCCAACAATAGGCTGTTGCAAACGTTTGAGGGTGAACGACTTAAGACTGCCACTTAAAAAAATGCGGACCATTTGGTGTCGAGCAGATTCCATCTCACTTTCCGGCGTTACACTGTGGACATGTCGTAATCAGGGCTGACGGCCATTAGTACGGCCACTTCGTCCTTCGCGAGGTGACATGTCCTCTTGTCCTTCCCACCCTTACCTAGCGTCGCTTCCTAAATAAGCCCCGGGTGCGCGGAGATCAAGATGAGCAGATCTTTTAAGGGCGACCCAAGTGAACGAGAGAGCAAACGGGGCTGGATGCGAAGAACGGACGAAGAACTACGGCCGCGCTAGCCCCTTTTTCTCTATCCCCTCATCAATTCCACAATAACAGGCGCAAATCGATTGGCTCCACTTATCGAACCTGGTAATCTCGAAAGGACCAACCACAGTCTCCAACTCAGAAGGTCAGTTTGACAGGCTATAAGGAACGGCTCACCCCTTACCAACCACAACGGAAGTTCACACATCTGG
Source organism: Pyrrhosoma nymphula (assembly GCA_963573305.1). NCBI lineage: Eukaryota > Metazoa > Arthropoda > Insecta > Odonata > Coenagrionidae > Pyrrhosoma > Pyrrhosoma nymphula. Next base: position 76,424,407 of record OY754330.1, on the reverse strand, counting down.
GCAATGGGAGTAAACTACTGCACTACGCCGCCCGTATCGTGGTTATTGGAGAAACACTGTGAACAGGAGTGCCATTTAAGAACAGGTGAGTAGGGTGGTAAGGGAGGGACCCATCACCCAGAAATAATCACCAAGCATTAAACGAATATTTTTTAATTCCGGTTTTATTAGGTTTAATATACTTAAACGTAGAAGAACGGGACTTGGTTGTATCAGAGCGCTAAAACGATACGTAGAAGGTGTTTGAATTGATAGTAAGCAACTTACAGAAAGGGTAGACGGCTGGGACGCAATCAAAATGAACTTTTAAATTGAATCGTGTAGATGAAGTTCCGCGAAGGCATGGTCGCAGCGACTATGTACGTGGTGAATACTCATTGGCCCCAACTACCTTTAATTAAATAAACCAACAGCACCAGTTCAGGTTTCTCATTCATGAAACGAGTTACATTGTTTAATCAAACGATGACTGTGTCATAGCCTTAAGGGACAATGCTTGTTCCCAAATATACGAGGTGATGCACACTTATTCCAGAACGCACTGAACTGGACTTGAACGTGAGACTCTAAGGTCAGCAGACAAACGCTCCATTAACTGAGCCACCCAACAGTACAATGGGATTTTTACGATTATTCGGGATCATGGGAAAGAATGGAGAAGAATTAAAAACATAGCAGGGCGCGTGGGGTAAGAAACAGGCGGGGTTGCGTTCCGGTCGCGCCTTGAAAAAAAACCACATCCTCCCTCGAGCCCCTGTAACCGAAAAAGAATGCAGACCATTTGGTGTGGGCGTCCTGCGGGAGGAAAGAGAGGTGAAATAAGGCGATTTGTGCCCTAATGAGGAAGCCAAGTGGCCATCGCGACGCGTCGTACGCGGTAAGGGGGGGGGGAGAGATGGGGGAGACGACGTCGCATATATTGGGGCAGAGCGGCAGGGGCCATACCGATAGCGTGCGCGGCAGGGTTGGCTGAAGGCGACACCGACTCCGAGACACCACTCGGTAAGGGATGAAGGACAGATAGCACCGACTCCCCCCAACATCAACCCCCACCTCACTCACACGCGCACAAAACATCCCCTCTCCTCTGAAATGTGTTTTCTCTTTTCCCCCATACTACCCTCTTCAATTTTTTTCCGAGGCCCATTAGCGGCAAGGAATAAGCGGTTTAGAGTTTTTTAGGGGGTTAAGAAAAAGCGATCGGTGGTGGGAGGAGGGAGGGGGGTAAAGGAACGAATTTTTTTAACGGGAGGTAGGAGGGGAGTAAAGGAAAGAATTTTTTAACGGGAAGAGCGGTAAGGAAAAGAGGACGGCAGGAAATCTTCTCGGAAAGTCGAGGGAGGGGGGGTTGGGGAGGGATACAGGGGTTGGTACGAACAGAGATCGAGGGAGGGAGGGTTGTTATCTTTCACTAGGCTCAGGGTCGTGCTTCGGTGTCGAAAGGTCAGCCGGCAGCTAAAGATGGGGCCTGGGTGATGAGATTTGGGTCGGTAATTTTTTTTGGGGTTTAAAAAGTACAGAAGGGTGGGACTATGGGAGAAGGTACTAAAAAGACTTTTCTAAATTCCATTTCCCGAGCGTTTCAAAGAGGCTAAAGATACACGCGTCCATATTTCTTTCACCCAAGCAATGCATCGTGATATTCAGGTGTGTTTTCTTTTCCTAGTAAGATAGAGGAAGACCACTTCGAGTCAAAGCACATTCGTGCCCCGTCCCCGCTTAGTAAAATCCACAATGGTGTGATTAGAAGACCCATAACAAAATGGCATTTCTTGAAATATGACCTTAAAAGCGGTCTCTTCTTCATTCACAGTAAAAAAAAAGTTTTCCTCAACTCTCAGGAAGACGTTTTCAATGATGATTTGCCCCGGATATATAATGTCACGTCCGTTGTTTTCAACGCTCAATATTCCGCTTGTCTCACTCTCCATATCTTAAAGCTATAACAACAGACCATCGCCACAGGTTTCTGAAGAATGTGGGTTGCAATTTTGCTAAGTAGCCTCTTTCTTTTATTCAAGCGCATTACACCAACAGACAAGCATGCCATTGAGCTCTAAGGCAACAGATCAAACGCAAAATGATTGTAAAAAGTACCCAAGAACTATGGTGAGTGCAAAAACAAAAGAAATCAGCATTTCCTACGAAAATGGATCTTTTTGAAGATTCCCGATGGAGAAAACAGGACACAGAAGGGATTTCATGACCAAAAAGCGATATTTCCACGCCAAATCCCGATTCGCCGAGCAAAAAAATAAATATTCCGGAGGGAAGTCAATACTTCCGCCGGAAGGGAGCAAATACTTGGAATAATGGATGAAAAATATACGAGCGCAAAGTGGCCGCGAGGATTGACCGGAAAAAAGTTATTAATGGTTTGGTGGCAGTAGTATAAAAAAGGGGGGAATGCTACCCGACACACCGCCCGTGCGGAGGCTTGCGGGGGCGTAGTTGCAGATCAGTTAAAGGAAGAGGCGACCCGGGCGAAGGAATCGAATTCGGGTCGGGGGATTCGTGAGAGGGAGGGTGGAGACGGGGGGAGGTGGAAAAAAGAGCGAGGTCTTAGATTGATGCGTGGTTTGATTAATGGTCTCGAGAGGGCAGGGCGGAGGTCTTGGGGCGTCCATCCCGTCTTCCAGTTGCCTTCACTATGACGTTCCGAAGTGGAAGGATGGCAAGACAAACGACCGATAAAGCACTGAAAGGGGAAGGAGGGAAGAATAAGGAGAGGAGAAGAGAAAATAGAAGGGGGAGGAAGAAACAGGAGGGAGAGGAGAGATGAAGAGGAATTTTTTGGTCGTGCCGATGCGGGCGGAATACAAAGTACACGGGATGCGCTTTTGTTCCAGGGCCGGGAGAAATGGGACAAAAGGTGGAAGGTACACGTTGATAAACCGTTACATCCAATATATTTATCCGATATATCTAAATATTTCAATATATTTATAAATTTTTGAAACCATGATCGACGTCATTTTCTTTCACGGCAGGAATTTCTGGGGGAAGGCATTAGGGACATATAGCGGTTATATCGATAAGCCGATACAACCGGCATATTTGTCCAGGTATATCGCAATTCAGTTCAATTAGAGTGCGATGGGAGGAAGGCTCAGCGGATAGGAGGTAAATATTGATATGCCGATTTATTTTTCTGTAAATTTGTAGTGTTTTAGAAAGTTATATCTGTATATTTTTAAACTGATAGAGTGGTATAATCGACGTTATTTTGTTTCACGGCAGGGAAGTTCGATGGCATTAGGGACATATACCGGTATATATATATATATATATATATATATATATATATATATATATATATAAAACTTCCAGGAAAATCACTTGGGTGATAAATATACAGTATGCCAAGAGGGTGGCCGATAAAAAATATACACACGGAAAAAAGAACACTTACACATAAAAATTTTCGATATTTCGGTGAAGTCTAGCTCCACCTTTCTCAAGGTTTAAGGTAGGAATGAAGAAAAGGAGAGAGATTGAGGTATGGGAGGGGAAAGAGGGGGAGACGAAGGTGTAAGAGGGGAAGGAGGGGAAAGAGGGAGAGAGGAAGGTGTAGGAGGGGAAGGAGGGGAAAGACGAAGAGCGGGGAGAGGGCGTGGAGGAAGCAGGGAGAGATGAGATGAGGGGGAGGGAGAAACTAGTGTGATTTATTGAGTCCGGGGGGCGAGAAAGCCTGGTGGATTAAAATACAAGAAGATTCAAGATCTTTGAGCTGAAGGGGAGAGGAAGAAGGGGGAAGGGAAGCAAGTAGACCGACTTTAAAAGTGTTATTGAAAGTGGAGTTGTGGGAGGAGACGTGAATGGCGACAGGGAGAGAAACAGAGAGGGAGGGGCAATCGTTACAAGACGAGCGGTGCCCATTCATTCTAATATTGAGAGGAGTGGTGGATAAGCCAATATAGAAAGAAGGGCAGTATTGGCAGAGGAGGATGTAGACAATGTTAGGCGTGGTGCAGGAGGGTGAGAGGACAGAAGGGAGGGGAAAAGCGAGGAACTTGTCCGGCAAGGGCTGGGTGATGAGGATGGGGCAAGTTTTACATCGCGGGCGGTTGCAAGGGGTGGGAAGGGATTTGGTGGGTTTGAGTGATTTGGACAGGGGTTTGGTAATATTGAAAATGGCGGATAGATTGGGGGGGCGTCTGAAGCTGAGAGAGGGACATTGGGGGAATATTTTAGAAGTGGTTAGGTTGTCCGACAGGATAGGGTAGAGGTTTTTAATAATACGCCTAATAGAGTCCACACCTGGGAAGTAGGTGGTACAGAGGGAGATATTGTGTTGGGAAATGCTATTAGTAGGAGGCAGTTTGGGGGAGTGTGGTTTTTTGAGGATTTTTTTATTGAGAAGTTGCTCTGGATAGCCTCTGCGAAGAAGAGATTGATGGAGGTTAGTAAGGAATTTATCAAGGGAGTCAGGGTTGTTGCAAATTCGGTGGCCACGAATAGAAAGGGAGTAGGGGAGGGAACGTTTAGTATGGGAGGGGTGGCAGCTGTTATAATGGAGGTATTGTTGTTGGTTGGTGGGCTTGATATGCACGGAAGTGCTAAATTTGCGGTCAGAGAGGGAGACGTTTACGTCTAGAAAGACGACGTTAGAGGCAGAGATGTTAGAAGTAAAGGAGAGGGGAGAGGAGGCGTTGAGGGAGGAAATAAAAGAGTTGAGAGAATGAATACCATGTGGCCATAAAAGGAAGATGTCGTCAATGTAACGAAGCCAGAGAAGAGGTTTTAGTGAGCATGAAGATAGAAAAGATTGTTCAAAAAGTCCAAGGAAAAGGTTGGCGTAGGAAGGACTGAAGCGACTACCCATAGCGCATCCTTTAATTTGAAGAAAGAATTTGTTATTGAAAGAGAAAGCGTTGTGGGTTAGGATGAAATTGGAAAGATCAAGAAGGAACTCAGAGCTGGGAATATGAGGAGCAGGGCGTTTAGTGATGAACCCCTCCTTCCCCTCCTACACCTTCCTCTCTCCCTCTTTCCCCTCCTTCCCCTCTTACACCTTCGTCTCCCCCTCTTTCCCCTCCCATACCTCAATCTCTCTCCTTTTCTTCATTCCTACCTTAAACCTTGAGAAAGGTGGAGCTAGACTTCACCGAAATATCGAAAATTTTTATGTGTAAGTGTTCTTTTTTCCGTGTGTATATTTTTTATCGGCCACCCTCTTGGCATACTGTATATATATATATATATATATATATATATATATATATATATATATATATATTTCGATATGTAGATACACCCGGCATATTTTTAAAGCTATATGGATATATTTTTTAAGCCGATTTACCGGAACTAGCGGCATTATTTTTCAACACCATCGGCATCCTAAATATTTATATTCAATCAATTTTTCAAAATTAACATTTTAAAATAATCTCAATGAAATTTTTAGAGGTAATGGTGTGTAAATAAAGAGCTGACAATTTAGATAAATTTTAATTTTAGAAGAATCTTTTAAGCTTCTATCAACGTATTATTAATATTTCATTCAATGATATCAGATGAAGATGGCAGCTCAATTAAAAAGGCAATGAAAAGTGAAAAATGTATTTCACGATATAGAGGGTATATTTAAAAAAACACACATCAGAAAATCACTGTATTTTAAACACACCGATATATTGATATATTTTTATTTACCTCCCTACCCTAAAAGGCATTACAAAGAGGCGGAGAGAAGACTGCCTATCAGAGATAGACTATATTTGTTTTCCCTCAGAGTCCTCGCCATCCAATTACCGGATTTCAAATGATGAAACACTGTTACATAAATAGAGTATTTGACAATTAATTTCCGACTCATCCCCGATGAGAAACGTCAAGACAATGCTGGGTTGAAATAATAATGAGGAGTGAATGAATCGTTGGATTAAACAAATTAATTTATGTAATATTAGTTTATGCAAATTCTTGTGGCCAGACGCTAATCGACGTGCACTTAGAATAATGGAATATTCGACCATGTTGACACATTACTATCAAGAATGTCGAAATTATTTAATTACGAAACCGTTTAAAATATAGTAAATAATTTAAACTCTGAGAGGGAAATTGGCATGCATTTTTTCTTCACCATTTCGAATGATTATCATGTTTATTCAACCTTATGACCGACCAAGAGAAAATTCAAGCGTTATTAGATGTTTTAGCGTCAGAATTCAGGGTATTTTGCCGTTTCCTACTCTAAATTTATTACTGAAAACTTAAAAAAGATCATTGAATGAAAAGCAATAAAACCTGGTACTACAGAAGTGCCAACCACCTGCTTAAATTCATAACTGAATCTGCTAACTTTGAAATTGTGTAAGCAAACTTGGGCTTTTGGTGACGAAGAAAAGTAAACGGTTAATTATGCTCGAAATGAATATAATGGAACTAAATTGTATTTCTCCAAATTTAGAATAAAGCGCCAGAAATCAATCATATTAAAAACGAAGCCTGATTTATAGGCGAATGTTACCGTGTTTTGGGGCAACAGACTCATCAGACAGAAAGAATCAAGAATCGTTAAACTGAAAACCACCATAATTGTCGATTACAGTGAACGATATTGGAAAACTGCTTCAAATAAAATATACGGTTACTTACAAAACGTCATGGAATACCCGTGCGGAATCGAAAACGCCACGGGGCGGCGGAAGAAATATGTTCATGTGAAACAGTCGAGCGAAATACGTGAAGCCACTCCCTTCAGGGCGCGTCGATGAATGCGGGGATATGCAGAATAACTTATTAATGGAATGGAATGCCATCTGAAATCGAATCGCTTCGAATACCAGCCACCAGTGCCGGTTGATCGAGGCCGCAGCCAATGGAAGGTATAGATAGCGGAGGGGAAAGAAACTTGAAAAAAAGGGAAAGGTATCCTCTATCACAATTAGCTCATGCGCATGGAGGCGAGCATTAGAAAATTCGAGTTTTTGTGCCTAAAGCTTTTTACGCTCACCTCAATACATATGCCCAGATGAATGTGGAGCGCGAGGCTTCACTCAAGTCTTTCTGAATTTAATGGCTGTTTTATTTTTCCCTTAACCTAGAGACCAAACGATGGCCGCGTCTTTTTCTTAAATCTCTCCGAGACGGGCAGGGGAGCGGACACACCCAAAATACCTACGCGCGATTTCCAAGCATGCTCACAAGAATTTCCACTAGGTCTGACAGTTGTCAAAATATATAATTGACTCCGCACAATGATACATGGCCGAGTAGGAAACACTGAATTTAATACAAGTCATGATGACATAATTTAATATTCACTATTATCTCATGGAGAAAAAACTAAATAGATACTTAAGAAACTCAATTCCAATGTCGTAGAAACGACATACGTGACAAGAAATAATTCATATGGAAATATTCTTTATAAGTCTTCGAAAGGTTTTGGACATCGATGGAAAAAAATAGTCATCATGCAGCCACGACAGATTGGTTATTTTATTTTTTTCATTGTCCCTTAGGTGGCTTTGTAGCACAGAACAAATATTTGGATTGATGAAGCACCTGGATAGTCATTCTGGAGCGCTCAACCTCTCGCTCAACAATGAGTACTATGACAAAGTAATACCAAAATCTTACACAATTTTCTCTCAAATTAGAGACTATGCTATTTGTGAGTGTTCAGTAAGACTGAGCATTTAAAGAAATCACAACTGAAGGTTAAATAGGACATAAATTCCACGAATTTTTCGGTCAAATAGTGTTAGGAAACACCAGTTTCTACGGATGGAGCAGCGTCTGCCAAAATATATGGGGAGTAAATTTAACTAATGCATTGGATGAAAGACTCTTGGTTAATATTGGTACATTAAAGGGCGTGAGGATTGATTCGACAGACTAAACCCTCAGCCCAACATAAACACGTGGAATTGGAATTATTATCGCATTAGGACCGGATTTTGGTGGAAGGGTGGGTGATTTTGAAAGGGAGGTGGGTGTGGGCGGATCAGTTTGGGAGAGGGGGGTCGGAGCAAGGGCCGGGATGGTGGGAGAGATTTGAGAGCAGGGCAGGGCACGGGGAGAACGGGACATCAATCACCAGGGGCGGACGAAGTCCATGCTCCCCAAAGTTGCCTCATCGCGCATGCGCGGCTTTGCGAAATCGCGTTCCCCGAATTCCACATACCAGGGTGAATTGGAAGCCGGGGGGTGGGGGAGACCTAAAACCTCCGCATCCCCTCACGCCTTCCTTCCTGAGTCGAGAAAAAATATCCCCCTTACCGACTTCCATCCACCACCCTCCAGGGTTTAAATCCACGATTCCAACCACCTCCCGCAACCCCTGATATTCACGACCATACCCATGCATTAATGTTTTTCAACCGCTGGAACGAAAACCGTAAGTGATGGCTATTTGATGGTACGGGACGAACTATTTCCAAAAGTTCAAGCTTTCCATTCACAACAAAACATTTTTTCCTTCCAAAATTTCCTTCTTATGGGCAGGTGTTCTTTAGGGCCTGCACCCAAGTCTATTTCAACTGTTCAAGGAGGCTATTGCAAATAATAGCTTTAAACATTTAACAAACCTACTATTAGGAGCGTCTTGCACTACACTTTCACTAGAACGTTTTCCAACAAGAGGAGCTACAAGCAGTCATTTTCCTATAATTTCCAGACTCATTGTAGTAAAACTTTGAGATAGCAGTTGCAGCGCTCATCTCGCTCAATAATTAAAATATGACGGCTGTAAGGCTTACGGTACTTAGCCGCATCGATTGCCCATCGACGAAGAGAGTTGCGCACCTAGTAGTAGTATTTTAGTTTAACGTGCTTCGACGGCTAAGGTCATTTCGCACTTACTGTCTGCCACGTGCAGACAGGGGCAACAGCACTCGGACGAATCGGAGGATCACCCCTCCAAACTCGAGCCGAGCCCCACGATGCTTAACTTAGGTGACTGATCGGGAACCGGTGTTTCCATTGTAGCAGGCCGTTGCCTATGCATATCGAATGCCGCATGATATTGCATGTATGAAATGTTATAATGATGGACGTACCTGCACAAGTACGGGAGTATTACGTATACTAGGGGGTTCAAATGGAAATGATTGGAAAAAGAATACGGAAAGGTAATATTTTTATGCGGATTTGATTATAACAGTCACAATATCTTCCCTTCTTCTTCTTCCTCTATGGTGGCCTGTTTCTTCTTCAACTACACCCTTCTCTAGTTTAGCTTGTCGTACCATCTTTATCTTGTCTGACGGACGTTTCTTCTATCCGTGGGCAGTTTATCTCCTTCGATACGTACTTGGTAATCAGTCGCTAGTCATTTTGTTTTACATGATTTCCATATACAAGTATTTTCACTTCTTTGCCGGTCTAACAGCGTTTTGCCTGCTACAGTTCGAAATATTCACATCTCTGTTTCTATCAGAATATTCAATCAGTTGTTTATTTAGGGAGTCATGATATCGTTTTCAATTTGTTGGTTATTTTGGGAGGCAACCGACAACTGAGGTCATTTGGACAATCTAGGATACTTGGATCGGTTTGTAATGGAAGGATTGTTTGATAAATTAAGGCAGGATTGTGCGAAACCTGGCGTCAGCATTAGCAAAACGAAAAGCATAAAGGAAAGGTACCTAGGGGCTAACAGTTTAACGTCCCATCAGAGGGGTGGAGTACTCCTAGTACAGTGTTCTCCTCGTAGCACCCAAGTACAGATCAGGTCGTCAGGCCGAACTTGTACCTGGTGATATTCTCATTCGTCCTATTCTGTTACTCCTTCAGGCATGCTAGCTACATTTGTCGGAAAGACTATTGAATGATATTATAGCTATTCTACATATAGTATTTTACAGTCTTAAACCGGTCAAATCGAAGCAAAAAAGGCGACTACTTTCGTCATCTTCACTTGGAAGTGAGGTAATTAGATAATGTGGAGATGGGAGATAATTTTAAAAATCATATCTCTCGAAAAGGTCTTAACGAGTTAAAAAATAACACTACTGGAAACTGAACTCTCGGCAGCAACGTACAACCAACGCGGTAAATCACAAAAAGTACTACAGGATGAAGTGCGAAATCACAGCGGAAGTGAATGCCAGATATATTTTTAAACTATCCTCATGTACGCCATCTATAGTTCAGAAATACAAAATCACGTGACAAGAAAAGGGACCTGTACTGGAAAGGAAATTGCACTGGTACTAGGTTGGAAATAATGAAAAGTTTCCATTCGATGAAACCCACAGTGGATCTCAAAGGGATAGCACTCAGAACTAGTAGGTGCGATGCAGGAGGAAATGCAAGGGGTAAAAAGGGCCAAACCCTCGAAGATTTCTATGATGGAAAAAAGATCGTTTGTCGCCAGCTTAAGTTGGCCCACCCAAAATGCCTCATGCCAATGCATACCCACGCGTCGAAGAGAGGTGGGGAGGAGAAGAAGAAAAGGCCTTATTCACTCCTCAGTCATCTCTCTTCCTCTTCTTCTCCACTCTCTCTCCTTCTCCTTTCCATCCCTTCCCAACCTTTCCCGGTAAAAAAATTCCTTTTTAAAATCCTCTGGAGAAAGAAGGAGGGAGAAAAGAAGGAAGGGATGGGATTGGGAATCAGGGAGGGAGGCTTGCTTAAGCCGGATGAGTGACGGACAAGCCGAGCGGAGGCAAAGGTCTTCCCCGGGGAGAAGATTTGGAGCCCCAAAGGGAGAGGAATGGCATTCTTCCCCCCCCCCCCCAACCCCCCCTCCCCGGATGGGAGAGACAGTCTCGGATTGGTAAGCGCGGAAGGGGTGGGGGGAGGATGATTTGGGAGGAGGCAAGGGAAAGGGGTGCACATACCTACATAGTCTCCATGCAAGCCAAATTGAGGGTGTGTGGCAGGGAGTGTTTTTCATTTTTTTCGCGAACGGTTAGGGATCATTATGGCTGCATTACGACTTTAAACAGGGAACAAATGCACAGAAAGCCAAAAATCGGGTTCTTCATAATAGGCACTAAAGTTTGAACACCTCTGCATGAAACCACCAAAACAGATTTTTACAGATATCACATCAGACTTTACCTTGTTCTTTTTTACGATTAGATTTTTAAGAAAAGTAACTTAACTTTTGTCTGGTAGAACTTGCCACAAGAAAATATAGGCCAGGACCGGGAACGAAACTTACACAGCAACAAATGAAGACTACCAGCCGAATAACCGATTTATCCCCAAATAATGGCAGTGGGTATGATCTCTTAATTGCTCGCAGAAAAATATATTTTAGCCTGACCGTTCGGAAGACCAATTCACCAGTTATATCCCTCATTTTCATGATCTAATGAACTATGGTCTGCCGGGGACAGTAAAACGTTTCCGACGTCATCATAAAAGAGTTCGGTTTCAAATTTACTCCAAATATATTAGGCCTAAATTTTGCCCTAGGGTCTGACAGTGGTTTCCATTCGGGATCTCCATCCCCATACTCATGCATGTTGTGGGGAGTCTGGGGGACCAGAAAAAAACGGAAGAGGTTCCTCTCGTCCCCTTACTCCTAGTCCTCTTGGATGTATCCTGCGACGGGAGGAGAAAGTGATCGCTCAGCGGTAAAGCCTTTCCTTCTTTTTTGTCCCTGGAATCTGGCTCGGTAGCGGGACGGATTTATTTCCCGAGCAATTACCCCGGGATAATGCCGAGGCGGGTGCGCCCGCCAGCGATTCCGGAAGAGCTCAGCCCAGCTCGCGACCGTGCGATGCGCAAACATTGTGTACGAACGCACACGCTGTGCGTGGGACGTATGTTTTTTGTCTTCAGATAAACTGCTTCTTTGTTTTTTTACGCGTTTTCCCAAAAGAGCGGTTGAAGGATGAGGGAAAACTACTTCGGATTCCAAGAAAAATCACAGATTAATGATCCCAATGAGGATTCGGGTTTCCCGAAAAAAATCAAGCCGATTTATCAAGGCCTTTAAAAAACAAAATCCCGCGCTTAAAAGAGAAGATATTTTACCAACTGGTGAGACCTTTAAAGAATACTTCTTCATGATTTAACGAAAACTGATCCAAAAGGAGGGAGAGGATCACAGCCGCATGCTATTCAAAAGTCAGAGTCTAAACATTCAGATCAGAGCAAAGAGCTGCACTTGAGCTTAAAACACCAATAGCATAAAGCACTAATATATTAACAAATAGAAGAAAATGACAGATGAAGCAACAAGAGTTCTTCTAAAGTAGAAATCAAAACATTTACCAGGTAAATACGATGTACTCAAGCTGAAACATTACCTATCTGTGTCAAGAAATAACGAGGTTCACATAAAAACAATAAGCAAATCAACGAAAGTTCTTCATAAGTAAACTTTCAAACTTCCAAAGAAAACCAAGCTGCTTTTAACCTTAAGAAGTCCAATGAATAATAAATGAGGAGGAAAAACATAAAACAATTAATAAGAGTCGAGATCCAAACATTAATCAGAGGACCGAATTGCAAACACGCTGAAGAAATAGCATCAACCACCAATAACTTATAGCTCTAAAAGAAAATGATAAACAAATCAATATGAAAATGCTCTCAGCGCCTTCTCCCCCATAAGAACGTGCCTTCCGCGATGCACTACATCACGGAGGCTTCCCTTTAAAAATTCTCGCCCGCGAAAGAAAAAGAATATAAAGCAAATCGCAAGCTGAGACTAGTTCGGGAAAGTTGCCAGACGCGATTCTGTTTTTTTTTAAACTACTTTTTCTTCGCTCTTGCCCTCCCTTCCCGCCCTATCCCTCCAAAACCACACGACCATTCCTTCGCCAGCCCCATCGTCCGCGGATAATAAAACTAAAAGACGCCCGTGTGGGAAAAATCCCTTCCGAGCAATTTCATCTATTATTTTCCGTAATTCGGCTTCGGGAAAACCTTCGGGAAATAATAGGGACGAATCTCCATGCGACTATATAGAAACGCTGTTCTAGGGGACGCCGGGACGCTGATGGAGGATGGGAGCGCATGATTTAAATATAATTGCACATATACTCTCGTGAGACGCTCACAGAGTTTTGCACGGAATCTTAATGAGCCTATTAACTGCACTTCAAGTGAGTCAAGGTCACTTAGTTCCCTCCCACTTCCATGCATGGCATATTAAAAATAGTAACATGGTGTCGCCAGGTATTATTAAAATAACTTTTTGACTAACATGCGAGGAAAATAACATAAGGAGAAAGAAACGCCAGGAATAAAATGGGTAATAATCTGCTTGTTACGCTGAAAGTTATACTCGACCAGAAATGGATGGAACCTCTCGTAACCCATAACAAGTATTTTAAAGACCGAGGCTGGCAGAAAGATGGGAATATCTCAAAACATCTGAAATTATTAAATGATATAGGAAAAAGTGTTATTTTTGGAGACAGCTTGTTCCCGTGGCATTCCGGAGTAAAAATATTTCAGGAATGATAAAAATTATGCGAATTTCACATTAGACAGTTTATTCACGACCCGGGTTTCAACACATTATGTCACCTTCAGGTACCTGAAGAAGACATAATGTGTTGAAACCCGGGTCGTGAATAAACTGTCTTTTGTGAAATTCGCATAATTTTTATCATTCCTAACATGGAAAAATTTCACATAATACACCCTGAAACCGCAAATTTTCTTAAAAATATTTCAAGAAAGATGCCACAATTCCGCCTTAACTAGAAAAGCCTTCACACCCGAAGGTTTAATATATAATTTTATAAAAAGTATTACGGCTTGTAATGAATTTATTTTTTAATGAATTGAGATAAAATGCAAACTAAAAAACTCTACTTGTACAAATACTAAAAAAACTACTCCTGATACGATCAGTGTCAGAACTTCCTCTTATTTTTATATTTAAATTTCTCTGGATCGCATAGCCGTACCATGTCCCATGGAAAACGGCTAGTATCTACATTTTGGCAAATATTTCAAAAGCAGAGCAATAATTAGTTGATATTTTGATATTATTAGATAGATAAACTGAATTTTATATGCAGTGATACATAACGCTACTTACTACATTTAATACGAGCCAAGTACAGAGAAGGAGGTGTATGCACGAATGTACTTTGAAGGGTTAAGATGGAGATGAATTTCGAAGAGGGTGTAGGCTTGGAAGGGAAGGAAAAGGATCGGGAGAGGATTAGCAAGGGAGGCGGCAAAACATTCCAAGCCCTGAAATTGTTTACTGACGGACTATTCAATCACTCTCTCCACATGGGAATAAATCCTCTTTCCCTCCTACTGAGAGACAATGGAAGCTAAGAGCAGTGGGGAAGCACGCCAGTTGACCTTCCCAGCGATACAAATTGCATTTGCACAGGATTAACCAAGCTATTTTTTCGAGGAAGTGGACCAGAAAAATTTTTAACCCTCAGAATATGTTAACAACGGATCTCCTACTGTAATTTCGCGAAAGAAAATTAGGGCGCGGTGCAAATGAGATAAAAATAGCCCTTCAACGGAGGCGCAGTAGCTCGATCTAAATAATGAGTTTTCCTCGATGGTTACCTTCTGCAAAAAATATCTGCTTTCAATTTCCTTTTTGAATACTTTAAAAGTCAGGCTATAGTATTCATACAAAGGCAAATGCGGTGACTATGATGACTCGAGGGTTTCCGGGTTCTTATCACGTTGTTTCACCCTGTGGATGACACTTTCGCTGGCAATCCATACGGCATCTTCAGGTCTGTAGTGAAATTCGATTACTTCGGACTTGGAGATGCCGACTGGAATGTCAGCGAAACTGTCGTCCACAAGAATGAATCAATGCCCAAAAAAACCGAAAACACTCGAGTCATACAGTATTCATGACAGATGAATTATTTTTTTACTACCTTCCGGATCAAGCTCAGCAGCAGCTGTACGAGGATAATTTATTAATTTGTAAGGAAAGGAGGACATTGAAAGGAAAGGAGGTATATGTAAGGTAAGGAAGAAGGTATTTCATTGTAAGGAAATGGAGGATAATTTCTTAAATTTTGCAGTCACCCGGATCCCTGAAAGTTTAGCGACAACGCAGTTACAAAAACTTTTTTAACTTTTGGCCGCAGTAGAGTTGGTGCGCGCACAATGGAGGATGAGACGACTCGCCCTACCACACACCATAGTTGCGCTTTACAGGGTATCATGTAGATGGCTCATAAAATGCCTGCTGAAACTAGTAAGCTAGCCAGCTTCACTTCCCACTTAGGTATGAATCATTGTTAATTTAACGCGTACATTTTCAGAACTTTTGGGATATTCTGGAAAAAAGCGAGGGGAAAGGGATAAAATATGCACCCAGGAAAGAAATAAATATTCCCCGTTTTATGCGGGAACATGCTTCACACGACTAAATGGTGACTCAAATGGAACGTAAAAAATAAACGAGCATAGAATGAAAATAAATGCTTGAGGACACAAGGAGCCAACAAATCCTGATCTCGTGACTTCTACGAGGGAAACTGGACTATGCTATGTTCACCAACCCTTAAAAAGTCTGTAACTACCTACTTTGCGGGAAGATGCTTAAGAGTAAACTGCATGGGAATGGTACATGATGAACGAAATAAAAAGTTGAGAGTGACTGACTAAAGAGGATGAAAGAGGAAGATAAAAGTTTTGAGGAAAAATAAATATATATGTATATATTGACGCGAACGGGACTTTAAAAAAACTCATGCGGGCACCACTTTTTCACCCCGTCTCCCATGAATTATGATGCTTGCATCCTTCTATTTTTTCCGCCGCCGTAAAGAGCCTCCATCCACAATTCCCGAGGACATTTTGTCAACGTTTCTAAACGTCGGACACAGGTGCAGCCGAGGGGCAGTGTCACGCTGAGTGACCCGGAGCGGAAGAGGTGAAAGAAGGGGAAAGAAAGCGACATAGGTGTACCTCACCGCTGGAAGCATATTGAGGGAGGAGGGGGGCGTCCCAGAAGCGGACGAATGAAGTGGAACTTGTGAGCGGTGAGAGAGAGGGGATATCCGAAATGGAAAGTTTTTCTTTGACCTCTACCACTTGCGACCCACATATGTGTGTTTATAAAAAAGTAAGGACGCAAGGGGAGACGTTCCCTGCGCATAAAACTGCTGGGAGGAGTAACAGGATGGGCGTCTTGTGTACCAGAAAGAGGGGAAAAGGTCGGCGGGGATGCGGGGAGGGAAAATATTTTTGTGTGTGACAAGGGATTTGGGGGAATGGGCGAAGGAAGGTGTCTAAGGAATGTGTAAGGAGAAAGAAGCTGGAAGGATATAGTGATGAGGCTAGTAAGGGAGAGGGGAAGATAAACCTTGGGAGAGGAAACAAGAGTAAACAATGAAAGTAGGGACTGAGATGAATAGAGATAAACTGTGAAAATGAAGAAGAGGAATGTGAAAAAAGGACTTATTTAATTTTTCCTCGTATTTTCATTTGACCATGCTTTCAACGTGTATGACTGACCAACAGCACAGCCATGTTGTAACTGCTGCATGCATTCACTTTTTGGTAAATCTAATTAAGGTACGCTCTACGCTTTTTAATAATGAATCCACTCAATAAAAAAGGGACAAGAGAGAAGAAGGGAATATAACAAGGAAGTATGTAATATTCCTTTAGTGTTTCCAGCCCCAACGCACACGGTCAATTCCTTCTAGACGACATTTCCGGAGAATACACAAATAATCATACATACTAGATAGCTGTTTTCAGCATAGATTCATAAAATCTTCACTTATGAAAAAATTTTGAGCAACCACTATTCTAGTATATTCTACGGTTTAACTGCTTGATAATACTAAAATATAGTTTCAATATGACGGGACTGAAGATACCATAGTTTTGCTATGGTTTTTTCCCGAAAATTGGATGCGGAGGTGAGGTCTAAGGTAGAATTGCACCCAAGTAAGGGTAGCAGCAAGATGAGCTGTTAACAGTGAAATAGAAGTGAGAGGAGAAAAATTTACTTAAGGATTATTGATCTTTGATCAACAGCGTTAGTCTGATGTGAGATAATCCAATGCGTGGGCTTCTACAAGAACATAAATAGGAAGAGTTGCGTAGAAGGTAATAACATCATAATGAATCCATAATTTCAAAATGGAAGATCTTCTTTTACTATTTTTTGTTATCTTTCAAATAAAACGATGTAAAAAACGCGACTTTGAGGACAAAAAATATACTGCCCTCATAATTTCTCGGTTGATTGATTTTTAAGCAAGTGTTGAGAATAAGATAATTATCAAGGGAGGAGTAATGGGAAAAGGATAAAAATGTTAAAGTTAAAACTCAGCAAAACAAGTATGTTTTAAATTGACCCGTCTATCAGCCAGGATACTTAATAAAACTCAAACGCTTTGAATAGGAGTTTCCAACGACCATCCATTACATGCTGTCAACGCGAAGTTTTAAACGAACGATGTTTTAAACACCTGCGACTTCCGGCGAGAAAATTAGCATTGCTTGGATACACCGTTAGTCGACACCTCAGTTAGTTGTGAATCAATCAATATGTTAATTAGAAAAGGATCCGTAACTGAAAATCCAACATACTACAACGAAAGCGACCTCCAAGCCTTTTGAAGGTGAGAAAGTGTAAAACTTTAGAACATTTTTCTGAAAACGACCAGCGTATTTTGCTAGCTTCAAGGTATTACGGTAGAAAGAATAACATACGCAAGATAAAGGAAATAGATCTCATTACGACAGGTTACAAGTGTAATTTTTTCCACCAAATATAAGTGGCTGTAATGCTTACGATACATATTGTCAATGAAACCATTAAAATCACTAGGCTCTTGAGGTTGATGATTTTCTTTTACAATGATCAAAACTTCATCTAATGAATTTGTATCCCTTATTAATCCGCAAAGTATTCTAGCCAATTTACAGCTTGTAAGCGTGTTTCACAACCAAGAAGTCTGAGTCTTGTGTTGTTCTCCTGACCGACTTCTGGTCCTCGATAAGCGACCAGGAGTGAGGTGCGGCGTTTGACCTTGAACTAAGAATAAAATATAATTCTACATGTACTAAGTTCTTGCGATTCGCCACCTGGGTGTGTGGCATTGGGTACTTCCACACCAAGGAATCAATTTTCTTCCCAGTTCAAGACCGAACCCCGAACCCTCAGGCTGCTAAGCTAGCGCCAAAAATCTCCCAGGAGAACAGCTATGCGCGGCTAGATCATTAAGTAGGACCTATACAAGAGTGTTTCGGGAGGAATCTGTACAACTTCCGAGAGTGATGGGGGATGTGATTTCAAGTAAATTTTGGATTTAATGGACATTGGGTTGCAACGTCTTACTTACAGAATAACTGTGATCTAAACAGATTGAAGAGATCTAAAATTTGATTCAGAGTTGCATAAGATATGCATCGTTCTTTTCATGTTGCCACTCATGAAATAATTATATATTCTTAGAAATTTGGCGTTTACATGGCAACTACAAAAGGTGTTTAATAAAATGTTTGCGTTACCATAAATAAGTAAGGAAGGCGTTCGACTGCATGCGAATTAGATGAAAAATACCTAAAATCAATCTCCCAGAATTTACGCAGATTTCTCTTGAAAAACTGTATATAAAACATAAATATTAAATGCCTCGTGCGGAATATCCCCGAGCCATTTTTCCAGGGGGTGGCTCGCACTACACTCGTAGATGTAGGTGAAAACTTTCGGGGAAAAGTAATGGATACACTAGAGAAAAAAACGCAAACTGGGAGGAAAAGGAGTCACAACGTGACGTCCAGATGCTTTTTTTTACGGCGAGCGGGAGAGAGGGAATAGGTTCCCCAAAAGGGGGGAGGGGTAGGGGAACAGATGGGACGAAAGGGAGCAAATGGAAGGACGTAGGGGACCCGGGAGGGCTACTCTCGGGGACTCGCGAGGGAAAAGTCGGAGAGCGGGGAGGGGTGGTTGACGCACGACGGCGGAGATCGACGCGGGGCCGGCCGGGGAGGGAGTTGGCGGGGAGGGAGAGAAATGCGACGAAAGGTGGAAAGGGAAAGGGGTCAGGAGGAGCAGCAATTTATTTGCAAGAGGCGAAGAAAGGGAGGGACGCAGGGAAAGAAAGAGAAAGAGCAATTTTTTCTCGCGTAGCTTAAAGCGGGAAATAAGACGGAATGAGTGAAATATTGCGTGGAGTCGTATATTTATTCTCGCAGAGTAATTTTATGCTAAATCATATGCCAATTGCGTAACACGACAAGAGAAAAACGTATTGAAATCTTAAGTAGAAAATTTTATTTGACTGATAAAATTCTAATCCAAATCTTATGGAGAGTGACCGAAGACGGATTTCTGCGACTATTAGAACTTTCAATCATAAGCTTACATTCCACAGTTAAAATGCTATCTCAATGCTAACTAATGGTCATTGAAAGGAAATAATTCTTAAAATTCAGGTAGGCCGATGTTCTGTACTTTTCCACCACACTGGAAGAACTGAAACTCAGGCAGTCTTCAAGATTCAGTTGTTTTCTGTAATTACACGCAACTGAAACATTTTATTCTATGGAAGAACTGAGACTAACAGTGAGCCATCAAGAGTGAATATTTGTAAGCTATAAATTGTCCGGAAAATACTTTTATTGAATTTGAGGAAGTAAAAAGAAGGAAATCCGAAGACTACTACGTTTGTCACAAAATAATTCCAGAAACATGTTTTAAAATGTTAGTTGAGCCATATATTGTTACCTTGGACTGCAATACAAAGAAAATATTTTTTAAATTGATTTTCAACAAGTTACCTGTATTTAGTAAATTACAGGTAAGGATAAATTAAGAATAGAACTTGAAACTTTTACGCATTATCCCAGAAGGAGAATAACATACTGTTATAATGACAGTAAAATATGATATATGAGAGAGGTAATGAGTCAAAACACAGGAAACATTCACCAAATCTCTTCTGATGAATATTTTCACATAAAATGTCTCAGAATCACATAAGATGAATCAAATTATTTAAGATATATATTTCTTAAAATAAATCAACAATATGCAGCTGAAACTAATACTTTGTATGCAGATGAAATTAATTCATGCTCTTGGTTTTTCAACAGGAAAGCTAACGAATAAGGCAAAATCTTGAAGAAATAACACAAGTGGAGTAAATTAATCACAGGAATGTCGTTGAAAACTCGTCGCAAGTCCACCGATCGCTCACATCTCTGTCTGCGTCATGAGTCGTCCATTCCCGTCAATAAACAACAACGGCTGTAACGATGGAAATATCTTAAAAAGGACGATAAAAACACCAAAATAGTGAGTTTGATCTGAATTATCTAAAGTTGTAGACCAGTATTCCCAAATCGAACGCAAGAAAAAACAGCTTTCTCGCGCAATTAAGTCCAATTTTCATTGCATTGATTGTATTTTGTCATATCTTAAAGTTGTAAATAAAGTACTCTACCTAAATGTTTGCGGTGATTCTCATGATATCCATGAATTGGCCTTGAAATATTTTCTGGACTCAAATTCGGTCCCTTAACGAATTTTTCTCATCAAAACCATTAAGAGCAGTTTCTCCTTCTTCATATGACATTTACTTACTACGTTTTCGCACACATAATACGTTATAGCGTTGAATATTAAGTAATTGCCCTATTAATATCATGAAAATTAATATTTTTATCTTCATCTAAAATTACGCATAAACGGTCTGATGGTCCCACTTTGGCTCGACATTAAGCCGCTAATCAATTTCTTATTGTAACCAACTCTCACCGCACACGCCTGAGGCATCAGTCATGAATAAAAATTGCCAACAGTTTCGGAGGGGAAAGTCAGAGAAATGAGCTATTTAGAGACAGGTGGTACTTTACGTTAATTGAGCGTCACTTAGACCATGCAGCATGTACTCAGGACCCCAGGGAGGAAGTGCTAATTGATGAGCCATAAAAAGGTCCAAAGAAGATATGCCAGATTTGTGAAAAGAAACCGCTACGACAGAAATGAAACGGTAACTGAGTCACCGGATAAGTTAGGATGGGAGTTCCTTTAAAGATGAAAAACATACAAGCACAAGAGGAAACCAGAGAAAGGAGCAGAGGAGTTGAGTGCACTTCTCATACTGGGAAAATAATAAACTACATCGGTAGATTCGATAACTTATTTTTAGATCAGAGGAAAGAGATGGAAACCGATATACTTAAAATATTTTTTTTCTCGCAATATTCGACACTGCAAAAGAGTAAAGGTTAAGGAACTAAACAGTTCAATGCGATAACTTTGCATTCACATCGAACACTTTTTCTGCAGAATGTAAATTGGAAAATTAGTAAATGATGACTGATGTCTTAACAATACCTTCCACTCGCCCCCGCGGTGACCGCGGAGTAATGGAACGCAAATAGATCCTCCCCGTTTCCCATCGTCCCGCACTGAATCCCAAATCTCCGCACATTCGCGTCACTGCCCTGTTGAGACTGTTTCAACATCCGGACCACCTTCTCCGTCTCGCCAACTCGCTCGCACCGCTTCACTCCGACGTTGACTCACCTACAGGGGACAACCCCCCACACACATGGTGGCCGGTGTACGTCGCGCCCCGTCGCCAGCCCACAACATAATATTTGGCAGCGGCCTAGACAGAGGAAAAATAGTAAAAAAAAAATTCCTCCGGAGGGGCAACTAATCTTTCTAAAACGTCGGAAGACGTGGAATATGACAGATGTCAGGAGCATAGCGCGTCGCTCGGTGACACGTTCCCAAAACACTGATAATACAATTTCGTCGCGCTTTCAACCACATAAACAATTTTATTAGAATAGCATACGTCACCACCAATTAGACTGCGCGGAACATCTTCACCGAACAAAATTAGAATGATGGGCGGTTAAAAAATTCCCGCGGTGATACTTACAAGAGTTTCCAGTCATAATGGTTTAGTTTAATGGTACCAATGAAGGCTTTCGACAGAAATATATAAACCTGTTTGATACAACACTATTGAGTCTTTTTCAAAGGGTTTTCGCATCGTATTCCCAGAAATGTGCCTCAAAAAATATCCCAAGACGAATCTTTAAAAAAAATAACGTGCAATATTCAATAAGTGAGGGCTGAGCTAATCTCTCTCCGTATTTCGGTAAATGTTCTTTTTACTCTTTTTATAGGAATAACTCTCACATAATATCTCATTAGGAGCCTAAAAAGTAAGGAAAGGATTCAGGCTCTACCAAAAATTAGCCTTGTTCTGTTAATACCAAGATATGGTAGAAATATTATGCTCACTGATCATAGGCATTCTTTAAGTATTTTCGTTTGGCTTTGTTTCATAACTTTGGAGATTCGCCCTCGGAAATAAAGTCTATACATACGGCCCTATTTTTAATTATAATTGATCCAAATTAGTTGGTATTGCTGACTAGTAGGTTTTTGAATAGTCAAAACTTTAAATTTGCCTCCATTAAACTTTCTTATTGGAACAGCAAAACTAACTCAGCGATTGAAATTGTTACAAAACCCACGCATAGAAATTACGGAACTGGATACATTTAACAAAAAATCACTTATCGACCACTTGGGAACTGCAGTAGGCAATGTCCCCAGCAGAACACACTTCCTTCACGAATATTCAACGGGAACGGAGAAGGAGCAAGTTCTGAGGATCCCCGCCATTCGTCTCCCAACCAGACCGCAGAGTAAACTCAACGGAGAGGATTGAATTCAGGAAGGAAATCGCCATCATTTCCCCAGAGAGGGACTTCTGCAGTTAAGCACGGCGGGGTAATAAGTCTAATTTGGCCCTCAGTTCCGAGTGGTATGCGCTCTGCCGTCAAAGGAGACGACCTTTGTACGGCGACATTCTCGTCAGGGGAGTAAGTACATGCAACAATGCGGGGGAAGGAGTGGGGTCGATCGCAGAACAGACATCTAGTACTAGTCCCCTCCCTTGCCAGGGCACTCCAACTAGCCCCTCCACGCATCCGCCTGCTTCACCTTCCAACCCGCAAAACTCCATCCACTACGACCTTCCGTGACCTCACCTGCATAAGGCATCGGCGCCATTATTCAAGAGCGCCAACCCATTTCCTGATGCACCCGCATCTGCGCTCAGGGAGCGGTGGGAAAGCGGAGGATATGAGGGGAACAGGAGGAGAAGGAATAGTTAAGTGAGCGGGAGTCTGGAAGGGTGTAGTAGGGGTAGGTAGGAAGGATATAGGGAGAAGATTAAGGAGAGGGTTTAAGTCGCGCATTCGGCTCGGGAATAAGAGACACACTCAGACTGATCCCGGACGAATTTCCATTCGCTTCGTTTCCTGGTTAAGGGTATTACGAACCCTCAACAATCATTTTCTTTCGTCCCACTCAAATTTCCAGAGCGGTTTAGTGAGGCAAAAAATATATATCGCTTTTCTCCATCAAGGCTACGAGTTCTAACCTAGAGTAAACGAATACACCTAAAAAGGTATATACCCCGATTTGTAAAACGACATCCCGCAAAGAATAACAAAAGCGAATAAGCTCTTAAATGTCTTCACTTTTTAAAAATTGAAGCAAACTCATTTTATATAAGCATTCGGTTTCACATTAGGGTAAAGTAAAAATCTCCTTTGGCTCTATACAGTCATAAAATTGGTTGCTAACTGATTAAATTGTTCTTCTTTGATTACACAAGCATGAACAATATTTTTTGAGCAGCACTCAGGCACATACAAAAAGCGTTTAGTGGTTAGGTCCCCAGTAGTTTTGCACATAAAGGAGGCTAATATCTCTAACTCCGCTCATCCTTCTCATCTGAAAATACAGAGAGGATAAAGCTGCGTAATAGGCTCGAGAAAGGAGACTCACTCCTGGTGGTCCAGGACGTATATCCTGCTCACATTCCGTTTCCTGGTAGAGGGTATTTCCATTTTTGTTTTATCATTTTTTGTTCTCTTTCTTTTTCCCCCTCGTTCACGTCGGGGTCAGGTTAGTCAGGTGGAAAGTTTATAATGCCTTCCACAGACAAATCTACAAGTTCAAACCCAGAGCGAACGACTCTATAATAAAAGATACTTCGACATGTAATCCGTCGTCCCGTCGGCAAAGAAAGAATATATTGAGCCCAAATGGACTTTGAACGGCCAACATTGAAGAAAATAAATCTAATATTGAGAACGACTCCATAAAAAAAATCTTCAATAAAAATAAAAAATTACAAACAAAAACAATAAAATTATTAAACGTAAATAATTAAATTCAGTCAAAACGTTGGCAGAAGCAAACTACGTAACCCGGTTTGAATCCTGAGAGCACATAACAATTACAAATATGTAACTCAAGAATGAAGGAGTTTTTTATTTAATTTTACATGCATGAACAATACTTGGGGACCAGCACTCTAAACTAGCACATCTCATAGTCGTAGTACGTAAACAAATAGGCTTGTGTCAGCACTGGGATTCCCAGCACCCAAATATTCTAGCGTTCCTACGTCATTCTCCCGCCGTTCTTCTAATTTTTAGGAAACTCAATATAATTTGATGGAATTCTTCTTCGATGAAAATTGACGAAAATTTATTATTTCGTAAATATATGGTAATGAATATTGAAGTAATTTGGAGAGCATTCAAAATATTAACGAAACCTGAGTATTTTTCCTTATGAGATTCATTCATTTGGGCTAGTTTAGGTTAAGAATTGCATAAGTCGGCTCCGCAATCATTAGTTGAGTCTGTGTTTTCAGGAAGATGGATAATTCAATAATTTATCAAGCGAACGCCCGCGCTCAAGAAAATATGGTAATCCTAAACAATTTCAATAACGCTGCCACGCCACCCAGCACTGCACTCAATAAAAAACGCTGTCTCATTTGAAAATAATTTAATCAATGAGTATCGTAGACTTACATTGATTCCTACGCGATACGCCTTCAGCTATACCTTGATTACTTCAGCTACCTATACAATTATTTATCCATTTATTTAAGTCAGCTCCGCAAGTATTGGGATAGCCCATTTTTTCCGCCATCAAAGTGAATCCATTTCCTTCAAAAGTTTCCCGGCGGACATCAACAAAACCGATTCCTCAATATTTTTAAGGATACCCGCATTACAGCCGGTAGATGAACTCTCAAAAACAATACCCTGTCACCTTTGACGTGTTTGGGAAAATAATATTATCGGCTTATATCCCGGATATTCTCCCGTTGAATCCCTCGAGTAAAGCCCGTTAACGGTACACTCACCATTCCCACGTGAGCCGAAAGGGACCCATATCCGCACCGCTGTGCATCGAGTGAGGCAGACGAGAGAGCATTGTTCCCCGGGCGGGCGTCGCCGAGTGCATTCGGGGCTCCCATCCCATCCATCCCTCTTCCGCCGCGGTGCTATCTGTTCGGGAGCTTAAAGCCGGAGCTATCCCCAACGCGCGCGCTCTGATTTCCCCTTTCGGAGCCGCCGTGTACTACTCGAGGGCGTCACGCGCAAATGGAAAAGCGAGACGAGGATATCGTAGAGCGAGAGAAGAGGTCCGGAGGTTGGAGAGAGGAGTGGGAAGAGGTTCCCCGCGTGATGCATTGGGGATACTTGCTGCACCTAATCAGTCTTCGCCCCGAGCCCCATTTTACGTCCAAATAGGCCGCTTCGCCCATACGACGCCCGTCCTTTTAATTCAAGATAAATTGGCTGCAGGAGCAGGCCATTCCCCGCTAAGAAAACCTTCACCCGAGGACGCTTTGTAAACGTACTCGTAATTATTAATTTCCGCCCAAACAATCAATTAACAGATACATGGAAAACTAGAGGAAACATGGCTAATCCCACGTATTTTACTTAGGGTGTGATTCCAAATAAATACTTCATGGAATATACTTCCAAATGTGACTTCGTGGAATCTGACAAATATTAATTTTCTTTTTTTTTCAGCTCATTCCAATGACTTGAATAGGAAATCATATTTAAAATTTAGATTTTTTAGTTGGGCAAACTGGTAATTATGATATCTGTAATTTTACGATAACTGTATCTTTTTCTAGGTGATCATAATAAATAAATTTAACAACTGTTTCTCACTTATTCATGAAAAATCTGCAAAAGTCGCCATAATTATGCATGGGTACCATAATAACAGTTTGTGAAAATTTTATCGAAGTTGAACATCGTCCAAACTCGGTAATATCAAGGCTACGACATCACGGCCTCTACAAATATTAACTTTTCAATATGCAAAAACCGGGATTTTTCGAGCGAGAGATATCAACATTTCCGAGAGTTCGAAATTACGAAGCCCTTCCTAAATAATATCAATGCCTGCGGGACTCGATACTGCTAAGATTTGAAAATGGCGATACAGTAACGCTACAGACACGACAAATCCCGATCCCTGAGTTTAAAATTGGAAAATGTCGGGATTATGATGCCACAAACAAGGTAATATAATCTCAAAGAACTGCGGAACTGGCTGCGCAGTAACTTTAACGGAGTCACCCGCTAGTGGTCGCACAATTGTGTGAAATTCACAGTGAAAAAATCATTCGCCTGGACTGGGATTCAAACCCAGACCCCCCAATTTCGCGCCGAGTGCTCTACCAGGTAAGCTACCCAGGCACTAACTGGTAGAGCACTCGGCGCGAAATCGGGGGGTCAGGGTTCGAATCCCAGTCCAGGCGAATGATTTTTTCACTGTGAATTTCACACAATTGTAATATAATCTCCTTTCCCTCGGTAGAAAGTGATGTCATTCTAGAAAAAGCAGGAAAGTATGGCATGAAAGTCATACTGACTCATCGTCAACAATGAAAATCCCGTTCCTTGATTATCAACGCATACTTATATTACTCGTTTAGACAGTTGAATTAACAAGTCCCATTGTAGTCCACTTGAACAACAAATGAGCTTAACGTTAATGGGTTTCCATTGTTCGTTGAAGTTCCTGCATTAACCTCGAGCAATTATTATCCCCAATATATTTTTTTTAATAACGACAAGCGTCAAAAGTCATCAATCACCCACTGGATGAACTGAGGCAATCATGAAGGGTAATGATAAATACACCTCCTCGGATAACATTTAGCTTTCCTTTCCCCGACTTTTCAATATCCCTCCATCTCGAGAGAAAACACTCACTTTGCGCCGTCCATTTATTATTAAACACGCTTGCGTCAAAAATTCTACCATTTTTCTCGACCCCTGGGACTTTCACCCTATTACTCACAAAAAAAACACAAAGTCGAGGTGAGCTGAAAAAAATACCTTTCATCTGGTTCTCGTCGAACCAAGCAACAAGACCTGCATCTCTCACTTCTCTCAGCTTTTTTTTACGCTAAATGAAACCTTCCGTCAAAACAAACACGTGATACAATCACATGATGCAAGCCATTTTTAACCCACCAACCCCCGTGGGGCATTTTCCCTTCCCCCTCCCACAAATTCTCCTCTTCCTCGCCTTACCCTTTTCAATCTTGACTCCCTTATATCCTCCACTAGCCCACCCCTTCGCCCTTTGCCGGAAAAAATCTATCTACCTCACTCCTGGGGGGTTTATGAGCGTCGCTTGAGGAAGGGAGGACGAGGACGGATGAGGAGATGTGGGAGAAGACAGGAAGGGGAGGGGAGTGAAAAAATAATCTCAACCCTTGAGTTCTTCCCATTCTCTGGTCTCAGCTCGTGCAAGGTGAGAATCACTTATGACTGGGGGGGTCTGCCTCATCTCAACGCGCACGACCTCACCCCCCAATGCGGCGTCTCCTCAGTTTCAGCATGCCTCCTCTTTTCTCCATCCACTTCGAGGTAGGCAAAGTCAAAGAACTTAGCTATTGCGGCTGGGCCTAGGAAAATAGATCACTTTTAATAATTTCTTCCATTAGGCTCAATCCTTGTATACCTCTTTCGCTTCCACTACATTCATACATTGCTTCATACACGATCCCCTATTCTTAAGATTCCTATTATTCTCCCTATTGTGATTTTCCTCCGCCACATTCACCCAAGGTCCAACCCATCTGGATCAACCTTTCCCCTTGTCTCAACATGAGAAAATAACGTTATATCTGAGAATGGATTACAACGAGTGAAGAACCACGACTACAAGATCCAAGTTGCCCCTCAACGCAAGGGAAGAAGGTAAAAATTAACACAGGAGTCCGACAAGGATGTAAACAATCACTAGACCTCTTCAACATATACTTCGGAGAAGTTACAAAAGAATTAGAAGAAAAATGAATGAAAAGTATTAAATGAGATGAAAGTAATTCAACTTGCTCCACTACGAACACGAAAATGCAGTCGCATCAGAAAGCCGAGAAGATATTCAGCCCTTCTTGGAAGAAATTGGAGAAGTATTCCCAAAATATAGCATTTAAAACAAATGAAAGAAAAAAATCGAACGTGTGAGAGAATAGGAAAGCAGATGTGCACTTAAAAAGAAAGTCATTAGAGTTAGTAGAATCTTCCACATGACTTAAGGAAGCCATGCGACGTATGATGGAAGAAGTAAAACGGACAGTCAGAGAAGTATCGCTAAAGGGAAGAATTCTTTAGTGATGAAGAAACAAGCTACTATTAACCAGGAAGACACGGCGATACACAAGAAAGCAGTACACGAAAAAACTAACCTAGGTCTGGCACTCCAAGGCTCATTAACAACAACCATTAAAAAAGTGAACCAGAAGGGAATGGAAGTCTTCAAAACTCAGTGTTTGAGAAGAATGCTAAAGATGAAACAGATAGAGTGAGAAACGTGGAGACGTTGAAAATGTTATGTTTGCAGCCAATAATAAAAATCACCATATTTGCCACTGAGACTACAAATAGGCTCTTCGGTAGGTAGAATACATAGTTCAATTGCTGTACCTACACATATTTTTTATTGATAAGCAAACCAGTACTAAGAGCAAGTCTTGTACACCAGATTTACAATCGAAATTCTTACATTGCCATGGATGCATGTATGCGATAATTGCAAGAACATACGCAGCTCCTAAAACTTAAGCAGCATATAATGTAACCCATCCTTTGGCGAACAATCACCTTCTGCCATACACCTTTGAGGTGGCTTGTAGGGCACTATATAATGCAGGGAGAGTTTGCAGAAGTTAGGGAAGAATCGAGGGCTGCCGTTAACTTATCTCAGAATTGAAAAAAGATGATGTAGACGACCCCACACCGAGTGGATCCTCGCATCACCCTTTCCAACCCGTTCCCAGAAAATGAGAGGGTGCATATTCGGACACGGGAAGATGGAAAAGGGATGGCGAAGTGCTCGAGGATGGAGGTTTTGGCGGCAGCGTCGGAGGTGGAAGCGTTGTCATGCGATACCTCAAACTAATCCATCAACCCCACTCACCTCTAATTTATGCTCCAGTTTCTTGATCCGGGCTCAACAAGAGTTTCCCTCCTCCGCCTTCATATTCTCCCCCGCGGGACGACTGCCACGTCCCAGGGAACTCAATCTCGTCAGGGGCATCCCATTCCCTCCCTCACTCTCTCATCTCCTTCCCGCGAGGGAGAGCTTATTTCCATCCACCAACTCGCACAAATGCACACACAAACCATCTCCGTCGCCTTTTCTCTCTCTCTCAGCCACTCGTAATCTCTCCATCTCCCAATCTCCCTCACCTAACGCCATCCTTATTCGGGCGCTCGCAAAGTTGTAGCTAAGATTTGACGAAACGACTAGAAAAGATACGGAATAGGTCGTCAAATGTTTTACTATCATTATTTGATACTTTTAGCTATGCATTTTTCATTCCTTCACCGTCACATAGCCTGCTGAAAACTAAAATGGAAGGAGAAATGAATAAGAATAATAACAGAAGAAAACCAAGAATGGAATGCATCAGACAAATTATGAAGGATGTCAAAGTGAAAAATTATGAAGACATGAAGAGCGAAGTGAGAGCTGCAGCAAACCAATATTTGGATTGATGACTATAGATGACCAACGTCACCTCAGCTATTATAATTATTCGTATTTTAATTGCAATTTTTCAAAAGTGTTTGTTGTGCCTGGCGGTTTCGGCTTTTGACAAAGCGCCTCAAGAAAGGGCCTACGAAAGAGTTGAAGCCACAGCCCTTCGGGTTTCACCACGAGTTTGTCACCCTTTGACATGCATCTGACCTAATTTCGCACCAAATCTATTTTATTGTCATTCCATTTCTATGTACTTTTGCTCACCAAAGAGTCGCTGGAAGACTGAAGCGAGTAGAATACATCTGTTAGATAACATTTTTCACCTACAAAGTACCAAATTCGCAGATGATAAAATATTTTCGTTAACAAACTCTTTGGAAATATTTCCACCAATCACAGCGTATTACATAAAAATCAAGCTTATGATGCTGAAGAATCTATGTCAACATATTACGCACCTATTTTCGGGTAAGATTGAATGATTATCGTCCAATAATTTTAATGTACATACATAGTTGGGATAGAACAATGAAGAGCTTTCAAGGTCTTCCTCATATCATCACCTTTTAATCTTGCTGTTGACTGACTTTTTTTCGTAATTATCTTTGGCCATTTTCCTTCTAACATCCCTTATTCCATATTACAGTTTTTTGTTCATTCCCGGAGTATACCCCCTGCCGTACGCCTGCCGCTCAGCCTATCAAGACTCAATACAGACATAGATGAATATCAACCCACCCTCCTTTCCCTTATTCTTCAAAAACCCTTCCGCCCTAGACGTCTCCTAAAGTAACTACGTCGGATAGCCCTTCATCTCTCAAACTCCATCCATCGTCATGCGAGACACCTATGACTCCCAATTGGCCGCCCTTACCCACTGCCCTCTAACACACCAACGACCCCGAGACCCTTCTACGACCCTCCTCTATCCCCGTCTCGCCTCCTGCGGGTTTTTTAAATCAAACCCGAGCCGCCCGGAGGATATTTTACGCCCCTGACTTCCTCCGGAGGACACCTGCGAATCCCCCTACCCACCCACTTTCCAACCTTTCCCTCACAGACACCGACGACCATTCCAGTCAACCCTCCCTCTCCACCAAACCAATGGGATAAGATGTCTATCCGCGGAATTTTCCTTCCATGGCCCAGCTGACTAAATACATACATGTGTACGGGTGACTCTTTTAATGTAAAAGTAGTTCTTAGGTACATCACATAAGAAAATCTTCAACATAATGCAGTGTTCCAATATCCACAAGAAGGGCAATAGCATGTTTTTATGCCGGGACGATGGCCAAATGAAAGTAGCACAAACGTTTTTACATTTGGTTAAAGGTATTTGGCATAACTCAGTGCAATTACCTCATCATTACGAAACTAAATCTCCCTAGATTATATCCGTGGAAAAACCCAGGGAGTTTAGTTTCATAATAACTATCAATATGGAACAAATGCACATATACGGGTATCTAATTAGGTAGGTATTTCGGCCTTTTCTCACAATTTGACATAAATTGGAAATAGAGTTTACTTATTCATCACGACTAAATACAAGAGGAGAGTTACGCTTAATACACTGGACATAAGCTCAATCCAAAAGCATTACACTTATTGATCAAATGGTACATATGTTCCCATAATATAGCTATGTAAAGGGTTTCGATCCAACCTGCAAATAAAATAATGCATCAAATATTTATCAATTTCGAATGTAGTCAAAGCCACGAATCCAACCTTTGGGTGAGCTCTAACTATCTAGCCTCCAAACCTTAATCGAGGGATTTCTGTTCTTCAACATCCCCCAGAGCGAAAAGAAACATGGGATTTCATGGAATGACTAAATTTTGGCAGTGAAGTTTCAACGAAAAAATGGTATTCTGCCATTTGTGAGACAAATGAAAATATTCAATAATTATGCTCCACTTAACCTTTTTTTTTAAAACAACAGACTACTACCATTACATAGACTCACTTGAAATTTTATAATCGCTTATCCTGTCCAGTGGCTAATTAAGTTTGTTAGTTTGGGAAAATATAAAACACAGAGCTAATTAAATAAATGAGGCAGAGGAATCTGAATATGAAAATAATTTAGAACCTGCACGTGGAGTGCCACAACTTTGTACGCTTCTGAGAGAACCGTTTAAGCTCGCCCGTTTTGAATCGGAGAAGAAGAAGTCTTCTCGTAGCCGTATTTCCTGCGCGAGCGCTGCTACACGAGTGAGATGTTACACGGGATAACCAAAGGAAAAAATTGAAAAAAAGTATTAAAAGAAAATGAAGAAAAAATTCAAATGTTCACATCTTCGCGTCTTCCCAACTTCCACGGAGTCAGTTCAAGCCTTTGGAGAGAAAGCCTGGAGAGCAAAATAACCCCGCGCGATACGTCCAAAAGGCGACCCGCTTGTCGAGCCATCCGAGATTGTTTTAAGGGCACCTTCGAGCAAACGCCGGAACCCTATCATTTTTATCATTTCCTCTCCTCTCCGACACGGATATTTTTAAAAGCTTCCAGACCCGTATATCCTTCCCTCCTTCCTTCCTGAAATCCCCCACTCCACCCTTCATCCCAGTTCTTTTCTCTACTCACCCCTACCTCACTCCCACCCCCCCTCCCTCGTACGCGCGACCTGACTCTATCCTTCATCCTCCGCCCCTCCCTCTGCCCCCGCTCCGCTGCTCCTGCCACCACCACGGCATCACCGAAACGCTGCACCCGCCCCGACCCGCGCCTCCGCACCCGGCCGCTCCTCCTCAGCGACCAGGGGGTGGTGGGAAGAGCAGCAGCCACGCGGAGATTAATGGCTCTTCTCCTGCCTCCCCCACTCCCTCCGCCACCCCTAAACATCTACCCGAACCCCAGAAAACCGTCCGCACTATCCCCCCTTCCCTTGCCTTCTCTCATCCTCTCGGGCGGAGAAGTCACAAACAGAAACTTTTTAAAGAAAGGAGGCGGAAGAAGAAGTAGAAAGAGGAAGGTGTGAGAGAGACACACGGAGATAAAAGAGGGAGAAATGTGGGGGAAAAGGAATCTTCTCACCCTCCATTGCAAACCCACTTGCCTCGTTCCGGTCATTTTATCGAATCGCTACTCCGCCAGGTTGACGCGGTGTCTTAAAGACGACGACCTTGCCGTAGAAGGTGCGTGTACCTCGGTGATTAGGAGAGTACACCTGAGTCTCCATACATGCGATTGGAAGGGAAGAAATGAATTAGTTAAATTTTTAGAAAAAATAAACGATAACGCCGATAAACCTGTATTCCGATAACGCAATGATATTTTTTGAAGATTCGTTTGCCGACCTATACAATGAACTTGTGGAGTTTCCATTGACAAATAATATCAAAATTGAAGAATAACGAAATTGCGACGGCATTGCATTTACAAATTGTCTGCTTAATCATATTTTACAAAATTAAGGCCCTCTACTGTATGCATTATTGTTTACAAGAGCTGGCAGTATAGGCATATAGAACGCAAATATTTTCACTAATTTCAAGGTAAGCGCTATCAGTGAAAGCTTGCTCTAATGCAGTGGTTCACAATCTGTTTTATGCCCCAAATCTCTAAAACAAATGTAATATATTCTCGCACCCCTATAAGTAATAATTTATTTAAGAATAAAGTGAAGGTGACCAAAACAAATTTGCATTATTAATTTATAATAGTGCATAAATGAACATAAAATATATGGAAAATAAAAATATTACAACAAATAAAAAATTGCATAAACCCTACAAAAAGTACCCTTAATACAAACAAATAGACTGAAATGTTAGCTCGCACCTCCTGAAGCGCTATCTCTGGTTGGTTGGGAAACCATGATTTAATGCATTTGATTACTATTTCTGAAAACAGCGAAAAAAGACAAGAACCTACTTTTCATGGTAGTCTCATAGACCATAATGAGCGTTCTTCTATCCCTGGCGATGAAAACAACGACGAGGAGTAATAAATTAACATGCTGTTTTTAGACGTTCCAAAACGTTTACCTCCTATGAGAGCAAAATATTTGTATTCTTATTGCCACTACCAACTTATTTCCGCTACCACTGAACTTTTTTTGTGTACCTCCATATCGCCTAGCGCGCAAATTATTGGGTATGCTTACCACTGCTCTAATAAATGATGGAAGCTAAGGAATAAAGTAGCGGCGAACTTCAGAACCCATCTGGCACCCGTACCAGCAAGCGATAAAATATCACCTTCACGTCGTCAGCATGCGTGTCACACGAACCGCGCTCATAGGACGGTCTCAATGACGAGGCGGTCGCTGGGGAGGGCCCTCATCGAGTGAAAAGTGAGGCAGGCACACCTGAGGCGAGCAAAGGTGTAGAAAAATTGGTGACACACGCTGGTGTAGAGCACGATATCAGAAAGCGTGACATATATGACGTGCGTAAGCGTGACAAGAGAAGTGACATATATGGGCCGTGATTCCCTCCGGATGCTCTTACGGAAGTCCCTCGATACTTTAACCTGCTCACCAAACCCTTGATTCACTCTAAAAGATCTCAAACTCTCCGCTAGCGAGTGCCACCAAGTTTTGATATGCCTATATTCGGGTCCTCATACCTCCCTGGCCGCCGTCGCCTTCATCGCGCGACCGATTTTTTTTTCAATTACTCCCGCGGGATAGGAAGCGTCGAGAGCGGGGATTGTGTGGACCGAGAGCGCATCTGCCACCGCAGGCCACCGACGAACCGAAGCCGCTCCTATAATTAAGCCCGCCGGAGAGAGCTTTTTATCAGTTTGCTTCCACTTCAGCGGAGTTTTAACGGCGCCTCTAAGAAGGCGCCAACGGGCGATCCACGGCGAGCGATAAAGTGAAAGTAAGTATTAGTAGGAGATAAAACTGCGGGTGTAAGAGAGAGGGTTGGTTCCGGGGACGGTCGGGAGAAAGGATGGAGATATGGCGGCTTTTTTCTCTCGGAGCTGGAGAGAAGGCGTTTCGTAGGGATGACGAAAAGGCTAAGGGAGTAAAGGAAAGGGTTCAAGGGGTGATACGAGTGAGGGCGATAAGTTAAACGAATTTCGCCGACGGAATAAATCATTCGGAGGAAAGTCGCGGATTCCTACAGGATCCGATTTCGAGTTCCGGGGAAAGAGTTTTATGGGGATGTGATGAAATGCGTTTCTCGTGAGGAGATACGGGGGCTGCTCACACGGGCGTGGAGACCCATGCCGCATTCATCACTTGAGCGCGAGAGTTTAAAGGGTGATCACTTCAGGCCTAATGATTGCAGGCACCGACTGAATCCTTTCAATATTGAAAATAGAAGTTTATTTTTAATTTTTACACCACGATTGGTTGGCAGAAATACGATATCGTTGAAAGAATGTGCGAAGAAGTTGAAGGTTGGATTCAACGGCGTTCTCATAAAAAAAATATTTACTCACAAATACACAACTAATAGTTGGCTGTTCTTACATTTATTCCAACACCTAAATAGTGTTCCAATACTGTCTCTTCTAATTTTAAATTGGCAATATTGCAAAGAATAACTCAGATACGGATGTTCCGGATACGGTAAAGCACAGAATACAATAGATGTCGGAAATTTGAAAGAAACAGAGCAGGTGGATGGAGGTAATGGCGACAGGAAGAGAGGAAACTACTCTTTCTATCGCACTGCGTATCCATGCTGCGTAATTGTATCGATCAAAAGCCATTTCACTGAGATGATATAAACCAAGCATTCATCGGGGAATATTCCCTCGCATTCTTTTATAAAATAAAAAAAATACAATATGGAGAATAAGGAAATTAAACTTTATGAATATTTTTCTTTCCACATGCCTTACGGAAAATTGATTCTTTTTTCTGAACAAACACCAGTTGGATCAACAATCCTAATACACAGCACGATATATAACAACGCGGGGTGGTCAAAAACCTCATGCCCTCTGGCTGCATCGTGGATTACACACTTGCTAATAATCCAGGGGACTCGTCAACAACTATCATCACGAGAGGTCGGAGGGTGATCATTAAGGGAGATATTTACAGAAACAACGTCTGTTCACTCCATCGTACTTGAGCAGTCCTACTGTACCGATGAATAGCACCACTAAAGAAAACAGAAATACAGCTTTTGGCGGCCAAAAGAGTCCTTCTTACGACACTGAGGACGCGCATTCTCAAATTGGAACTCAAGGGGTAACTTCTCATATTAGAATCTCAACTCGGTATCCAGAGAATGGATTAGGAGAATTTGGTTAAATAAATTCACAAAGGGGCAATTTAGTTCTATCTTACGGAGATAAATTAAATAAATATTTTTAAAAATCCAAAGAAAATGTATTTTATATAGCTAGGAGGAGCAATAGAATTACTCATTGCAGAGGGCTACATAACTTTCCTTAGCATCAATGAGAATTGATTTCATTCCGCAAATTAATTCGATCAATAAGCGTCAAAAGGTTCACATTTTCTTCTTACAAATTCAAAACGATTACAGCAGCCATTAAAAAAATGAACAATCGAATAGATACATAAGAAGGAAAAAATTATTTTAGCTTTGAGATATTCAAAATTAAGAATTTTAAATTCTTACAAGGTAAAACCTCACAGTTAATTAAATGTATAGGTCTCCAATAATGTCAAATACCAACGGAGATGAAATAGAAGCCACCCGACTTTATGATGCATAAAGAGTAGGGTCATATCATTACAGAAGGGATCGTTGAAACACAGAACAAGCATCTTTAGCACACCAAAGGGTGAACAAGATGTAGGGACCATATTATCCTAAGTACATGCATTACTCCTATGAGCTTGCGATCGCACATTGGAGGAAAATCAACACGATCATTCAGCGTTAAAGCTTCATGTAATTCTCGAGATCAACATTTCACTTCCATGAAAAGTTACTTCCGCAAAAGAGAGACGAAACTGCAATGGGTGTGGAGGGATGAGGGCTACTTACAAGCTGGTCTTAGTGGGATTAGTCGGGCACTCCACTTCTGATAAAATATTTCTGATATCCGCAGGTCACGAAATACACCGCAGCGGACTTCAAGAGGATGAGGTCTCCGACCGTAAAGCGGCGATGCTCCTGAATGTGTCAAGAGGTCAGGGCACCTTTTGCCGACGCATCGAGAGAGCACCTGGAGAAGTCTTAAAGCTCTACGTCTTCTCGAGCGACGAGCAAAGCGCTTAGATGATTGCCTTGTAGTGGTCAAGCACCTTTTGCATAAACAGAAAACGAGTAGATGCACTTACGGAAAAGAAATGCTAATATTTTCGAGCATCTTCTGGGAATGAAAGGCCTTCCGCGACATCGGTAATTTATTTTACACTGTGAAAGAGCTCAAAGTTTATTACACCCCTGGAACACGAAGCTCGAGAGGTTTTTCACTAGTCGCCTTAGGCTATGTTTGTTGGTAAAGGCCTGGATTTAATTGCCCATAATGACAGGCTTTTATTTATTAGAGTGTGATGTAATTCTCAGAAAGTGTTTATTTACTTTTCTTATTTTTCGTACCATATGCTTTTTCCTACACCGAATGAGTCTATGAAGGTAATAATTGTTTTACTAGCAAATAAACACAAAAAGCAGTATCCTATAAACACAAATTTCAATTGAAAAGGTGTATTTATGAAGTACCTAATCCAAATTAAGTGAGCTGAGTTGCACGCGCTTTTATTTCTTATCAAACGGAAATATAAATAGGTTAATTCCGATAAAGTCAATGCTTATTTTTTGGCATCCAATATCATAATCTTCGGCCATTAGAATAAAAAAATAATTGAAGCGAAGTTAAATCTATGTTTTACTAGAAAGGAAGAATAAAAGAATCTAAAATGTTGTTCGTTCGCAAGTTTCCGCGGCGTTGATCAGATGATGACAAAATTATCCGGGCTGAGTACGCGTATGTTGTTTGGAGTCGTAACAGTTTCGCCAGCTATCTTGCTGGCGTCCTCATCCTTCACCTGGGGACGCCAGCAGGATAGCTGGCGAAACTATTGTGACTACAAACAACATACGCGGACGCAACCCGAAAAATGTTCCATCAGCCTAAAATGTTGATTGCTCGATACATTGGTAATGATTATTTTCTCGGCAACCTCTTCCATTAGAATACGCGAGATATAACTAGCAGCGAGTTTTCATCAACAATGGGGTGTTCATTAGCAGAGTAAACATGATTTCACAAAGCGTTTATCTTTGCGTGAAGGTTTCCAAAAAACGGGGACAACAATTATTTTTAAAAGCTACCTGTATTTGAAATTCATATTCTACAACGTACAGGACCAAAATGAAAAAAAAGTTACACACGCCCTGGGGCGTCAAAAAACTACGCCATAGAAAATATGGAGTGTGATGCCACGGAACGGTATAGCTGCCGGTAATTAGATGCATTTTCACGTGAATTACAGTTGGTTTATTAATAATAATTAAAAATAATCATTATTTTTTGTGGAAGAATGGAACTAGTAATATTTGATCCTTGTAGCCGAAAAGTAGGTACGCAGAGAAGAGGTGCGATGCCGCGCAGTGACGTCAGACTATTGTACGAAATTTTTCTATCATGTACACTACTCAAATGTGAGAAATAAATGTTATTCATATTCCACATTGCATGTAGGATGGGGGGGGGTATCGATTATCAACGCAGCAGCAAGGACGGGCAACTTTAGATACGAAGCGCAAGTGGGCGCCATGTGCAGAACACTGCTATTAAGATCAACTCGCGTAAGGACACGCCCTTCGGGCCTCGCCCTGGGATCACGAGGGACTCTTTAAGGGCACGGCACGAGCGGGCGTTTTATATCTCCGATGTCATCCCCAGATTGAGAGGAAATACGGCCCTCTCGCCGAAATTTCGGAATGCAGGTGAATGGGTGTTGGGGGGAGAGAGAAGTGGGGAAGAGGGAGTGACGAAGGGGTGAGGCCACGGACAGGAAGCAGGGTGAGAGGGAAGGAGCCGTATCTTTAGGGAGAGAGGGAGGAATGGAGAAATTTTCAGGGAAGAGAGGAGCCAGGGAAAATGAAATGTGGAGGAAGACGCAAGGGAAAGGGCCAGAGGAGAGACTGGGGGGAGAGTTTTGCCGCAAAGGGACGATTTTTTTTCTTAAACCGGAGATCGAACCGAATGAATGATTAACGCATATGCGCGTGCAATGCGACACTTCGATTTCTGTGGGCCGTCTTCGCTGCGGCACGCGTTTCCCGATTAAAGTTTGCTGGCTGGGGGGAGGGGCGGGCGTGGGAGGGGGGAGGGGCGGTCGTGGGAGGGGGGGGGGGGAAGAGAGGCCTGTTCGGGAGAATACCCCACGGAGCTGGTTTTGGAGCCCACCGAGATTATCTACGGACCAATCTGTGAAGCCGCGTGGTTAAATGACCGATTTCGGTCTAGGCGAGTGAGTCTACTTTTACGAATTGCAGCTAGAAGGGGTTGTGAGTGCTAGTGGTCATTCTCCAATGTTGAAAGCGTCCTCCAAACTAACTCCCCCCAAAAATATTTCCGGATCTCTTGCTGTCGTTTTACGCGTTAAAGTGCCAGGAACGTTCAACCGACCTCTTATCACAATCGTTGAGACTACATTTTAACCCGCAAGGAAGATCCCTTGGTTACCCACAAAGCAACGCCCATCACGGAAAAATATCGAGCGTTTTTCACTTCACGAGGAGAGTACAATCTCTCCGTATTATTTCGAGTATAAGTGACGCGCTTTAACAAGAATCTTAAAACTCGTTCAATCGTAATTAATGAACTTTCCCGAGTGAGTTGTAAGATAAGCGCTAGGGAATTACATGTCATTTGATTTTTCTTGGGCAACTTTTGAGAGCCAGTGTGTCTGGTTGGTTCTGGCCACCAGGTGCACTCTGGGTTTCCTCATGGATATGTACTAATTAAATTAACAACAATTATTATAAATCACAGATAGGTTGCCATTGAATTTTTAATGCATGAAGAATATACTACAGGCTCTAATTTTACACAAAGAATAAAGAAAAAACTATTTCACATCTCGTAATTAAAAATATGGTGAAACACAAACAGAGACAAGGACATATCACTGTTAAATCTTCTGGCCCTAGAAGCAAACAATGATATATGGCTGGGCGGCACTCTAGGGGCGAGACTAAAATAACGGAACAGCATACGCATACAACTTACGGTGAAATCACTTTCTTTCGATGCAAGTCACGAAAGGTCTCTCACCTTCTCCCTACCAATTCCCGCACCGAATTAAAATGCTCCAGCGCAACGGATGACCGGCAACAAGCGGGCGACGACAGACATCCGCATCGCATGCATATTCCAATGAACTGTGTCGAAAACCCCGCGCACGGAACTGGCGCAAACCATTTGCTAAATTGAGGCATCCAAGGAATAAGCGTGCGAGGATCGGGGAGGAATGAAAAGGAGAAGCCGAAGGCGACACGTAAGCATATATTTTACACCAATCGACACACTACCCTCCCACGCCACACTCCCCTCAAAGAATACTCCCGGAAAAGAGAGAATAAGGAGAGGAAGGGAGAGACTTGGTAAAGACGAAGGGACACAAGAGTTAGGTAAGAGGGAGAAAGAATGCAGTAAAAAAGCATGGGCATCAATTATCAAGCGCGGATCGTCACTGCGTTTAAAACATTCACGACCACCGGGTCGCGACATATGCCGCCTCCATCCCGCATCACGAATGCGAGAAAAAGGAGGAAAAGTAAAATAAATGAAAGGGCGATCGAGGTACACAAAGCTACCTCGGTTTCCCCATGCATGGCAGAGTTTGATAGCACGAACAAAGCGTTTTTAAACGTTTAATTAATAAAAAAAAGATTTTTGTAATTCAACAGTGGAGAACCACACTTTTTTCCGCGTTACTCTAACTATTATTAAGATCATTTTCTGAACCAATGGAGCTTCCAGGACACATCATTTGTAGCTTGCGTATTAATTGTGAACGTGATTACAAAGAAATAATTCACTGAAAACACTTAATAGTCCTATCCATTTCTCAAACCGTCTGCCATTGAAACTGGAAGATTCCACATTACCAAGCCACATCAACTCGCACCCAGAAGACAAAGTTAAGCCCATGGACGTAAAAAGTAAGAAATTAATTAATTACCTACGACACTCTGCAGTAACTTTTAGCATATTTTTTGAGGAAGTCTGTCAGCAAGCTTGTAGATTGTGGGTGACCATTAAAACTGACTCAGTAAACCTTAATAGGAACCCGTTAGGTTTCACGCTGATGTCGAAGTCTACACCTGAAAACATTTGTAAAAGTGCCAAAACTACTTTAACTCAAACAGAAAATACAAAATCAGGAAATTTTACGCATCATTGTTCGAGAAGTTGCGTAAGGAAAAAATATCAGCGAAAAAAACCTAAAAAAATATAAAAAAAGTTTCATAGTGTTATCAAACGCATGAGAGGCAAATGACGTTTCCTCCCATCAATAGCTGGGAGGAAGAGGTAGAAGAGATGATGCCGGTCATAGTAAGGGAAAAGCCAAGCAAGGAAAGAAGAAAAGAAAGACGAAAAGAAAGGGACGTAGAAAGTGAGGGAAGAGAAAGCGAAGGGGAGAGAGAAACAGGTAAAGGGAGGGAGGAGGGAGACTAAGGGGAAAAGTACGGACCATTTGAGAGATGAATTCGAACGGGGTGAGTGTGTGGGTCAGGGAGGTGGGAGGGAGGAAGTGTTGGGTTGGGACCAGAGCAGCTCCGTCGTCGTCGCAGTCCGCGCCACGGGGGCAAGCGTGTATTATAAATGAGGGGACCTCCGAATGGGTCGCAGTTGTAAGAACTTGGATGAGTTTTGGATGAGGAAATTGCGGCAGGGGTTAAGTAAGGGGGGTTGCAGAGGGATGGAAAGAGGGCAGAGGGATGTTAAGAAGGCAAGGAATAAGGAGATGATGGAGAGGAGGAGGAGGAGAGGGGAGGAGCGAATTCCAAAGGAGAGCGGGAACACGGGAAGACTGCGGCAGTTTCGAGAAACGAGCGTGTTCCCAGGAACTTTCCGACGGTCACGGTAGAAGCGCCGCGCGTACTCGTAATCCTTCTATTTTAAGAATGCAAGCGGTCAAATTTCCGAGCCTATTTCCATCGATTAAAGGCAGTGTAAATTCATAAAATTAAAGAGCAATCTTCGCAAAAATTGTTTTTAAACATCAATTTTCGACAATACCACCATAGTTCACCAAGCTCGGTTCATACAGTATTTTTTACTCAAGAAGACAATGAAAGGAGTCTAGGGCCCTTTTACCGATCTTCTTTGACCAAAAAAATAGGTACTTTATTAACCGATCTTCGGTGAAAATACTTCAAAGTAAGTTTACGGAATTTTAAAGACTCCCTAATATATTGCCTAAAAAATTATAGCTAAGTGAAGTACGCCTTACTAAAGATGGCAAGGAACGAGTGTCACCCGAAACATTAACGATGGATATACCATTGAAAATTCAGTACGGAGGCACGGAAATATGTAATTAATTAACTCATTAACGTGCTAATGGGAATATCTCTCCAGTAAGTTCTTGGGTTCGATAGCTTCGGATCTATCATAAGTAACGGCAGAAATGAAAATTAAATGAACAGAAGTCAAATCATGATGAGCAAAAAAGTTGATGATATAAAATAGCTCCTGCGAAAACGAACAATATTAAGGCGTCCTACACAGCTAAAAAAAATAATACAATCACATATTCAGCTTTAGGGTGCAAAGATTTTATTTTACTCGGCTGAGGAATTTGGTCTAGACGCTTCTTTCCGGAGGTATAAGGTCCCATAACGACTTCTCCGGGTCCAAATAACCCGGCATTCATCATCTCACGAGATCACGATCGTGGTGGAGGCCACCCCAGGCCTCTGAATTGCTCCATGCGTTTCGGATGGCAAGAGAGGAGGAGAAGGTTAGTCGCAGCGAGGGGGGCAGGAGTTTGGTGAGAGAACCAAGAAGAGGAGAAGATACGGGGGTCCGGAGGGGTACAGGGAGAGGGGAAAAGGGTGATCCAGAGAAGGGGGAGGTGAAAGAGACAGGGTCCTGGGGAAATTGCGGAGGGACAGGGGGACGTGTGGGCGTTTGGAAGGACAAGAATCGAGGGACTGGTCTGAGAAAAGGGCCCTTGACAACGGCCATCGGAGGCGAGAGGGCTGAAATGGTGAGAGGGGACGAGGAGTAGGTATAAGTGAGAAGGGCAGAGAGGACATGGAGGGTCAGGAGGAGGACAAGGAGATAGAGGAAGATGTGGGTTTGGGTGTGGGAAGGGAAATGTCTTGAGGGCTGGAGTTGATGTCGGACGGTACACGCGGACGACGCCTGGGTTCAATTCGTCCGGCTGAACCCCGGGGAAGAAGCGGCGAGGAAGGAGGAGAGTTAGCGGCAAGAGCGAAAGTGGGAATATAAGCGGAGCTGGAATGGTAGAGTCTAAAAGGAATGCACAGAGGGAGAACCGAATGGAGCAACGAAAGAAAGAAAGAATTAAGCTAGCGCAGGCGGAG
This sequence comes from Pyrrhosoma nymphula, assembly GCA_963573305.1. Lineage (NCBI taxonomy): Eukaryota > Metazoa > Arthropoda > Insecta > Odonata > Coenagrionidae > Pyrrhosoma > Pyrrhosoma nymphula. The sequence continues at coordinate 76,381,197 of OY754330.1, read as the reverse complement.
TAGGGAATTTCGATTTCATCTACAAACTGGCAGGGAAGAGGATTTTTTTTGCGAAACCTTTCAATTAACTCCGATAGAATTGGTCATTACCGACTTGATTGCATATTTTCCTTTATCTACATCAGCAATTTTGGCGCGCAAAATTAGGGAAAGACCCAGATGGGTGAGATGAGTTCTTCATGGGAAATCTTGAAGAGTTGGGGCTCAGTAAAATGAGATCATTCACGGAAAATATACCGCAGGGTAGTTGTGAAAAGAAAAAGTACACGACTAATGTCATCATGCAGCAAAGAACAAAAGAAAAATATTCAATCTTTGGTTTAATCCTTGAATCTAATAATTATACGCAATATAAATTATTGACAATGCATTAATCCTTATTTAAGGATTTAATTACCCAATGGTCCATGCTCCTATTTTTCCTTTCCATCTCACGAACTATTCATAACACCAAGCAATGTAAACCTTCGAACCAAGCACCCAAAGAATTGGGCACATCACGCCATAAATATTCGTACAACGACATATTACTAGTAAAAATTACTTCGTTGACTAAGGTAAAGGGGAATGAAATCAAATTCTCTCTCGTAAGTGAGGTAAATATGAAGTAAAACAGAAATCAAACAGAGAAAGTGAAAACATATTGTTAGATAATCTTAAGAAAAGTCAACACTTATCAAATTAAAATACGCTGCACTCTTTAAAATGCTATAAGTATAATGGACCATCACTTAAGCGCCAATAAACAGTAACAGGAAAGTAAAATACAAGGGAGTAATCATGGAAAAGCAAACCAACCACCGAGGGGAAGGGGTATGGTAAAAGATAGGTCAGAAGGAGTGTGCGAAAGGGTCTAAGAAAACGGGGAGGAGGAAGGAAAGCTGGGAATGTTCTGGTCGTGACGTTTACGTCTTAACTCCCATGATGCTCAGCGGGGATCTTAGTCTCCAATAGAGAGAGAGAAAGAGCGGGAGAGAGAAAGAGGGAATGAGCAAGAGCAGGAGGCCCCTGGCCCCATGGGTGTCTTCAGCCTGTCCCCCACTCATCACACAAAAACCAATTATTTCGGGAGAGGTCTCGGAGAATGAAATTCATTGTCCTAGGGAGAACGGTCTCAACAAAGCGGTCGGCAGATTCAATTAATCTCAGGGTTAGGGACTTGTTTCCATAAAAAAATGTCTCGTATCAAGTATAAATGAAAGTCCCGTCACGTCAGAACTTTCGGTCGTTTCCTCAAGTATCCGCAGATAGTTCCTTGACAGACGGTGACTTATGATATTTTCGTAAGTGCTTCGCACTATGACTTCGAGGGATTTTCCCATCGACTCCTTTTGTGCAGACGAATTTAAAGTTTCTAATAATAAACTGATAAGATTCTACTTTAAATAGCATTAATAAATATGATTAACTGATATTTTATCAGAAGGGACAGTATAACTGACCATAGTAAGCTTATAATATTTTCACATAAGTATCAGGAGGCGTAAATATAGAAATAACAAGCAAACTTTATTCAAACACTACTAAAATAATTTAGGAGTCTCGGAAACCATACTACCAGGGCTAATTTTTGGCGTTGATTAGCTATATTAGCTCTTTGTTTTTTGCTTGCCCCGCTTATTTTTTGGCCAAAGAATAATTAATGAAATATCACATGAGCCATTTTTATGGATTATACGTTCTATCGTTCTTTGAATCCAAGCAGATTAACAATTAACTATGAATAACATATGCTCCCATAGTAAATGCATCATAAAGTAACTGGTTAAATATTCATGAATACGGCCGTGTTTGGATAACGGATATAATTAACTAAAACAATATATTCTAAATAGGTCCATTCGACAGCTTAAAAAAGTAGCCCTCGATATGAAAACCTGTATCCAAATGAAACAAAATAATACTTATGATAAACCTACCTATTGACGCGTAGAGAGTGATGTGAATTCTTTCATTTTGGAACCACAAGCAATCACACCTACTCCGGATTCATTTAACGCATGACCGATAGCATTTTTTGTGGATGGAATAAATTAAAACTGAAATGCTAACAATCTCAATTGAAATTCCGGACGGGAGTCAATTTGCGTTGGGCAAAGGTAAACCATTCGGATCCAGCCTAAAAATAACGGATTCATGGAAATCTCCATGTCTGGGAGATTGAGAGCAACGACAGCAAAGACATGAGCACGAATATGAAAATAGAGGAACGTGTTTCCGATTCAAACAACACAGCCGTTTCACCAGAGAACTAACATACCTCCTTTAAAATCAAAAGATCCGGAACGCAAAAAGTGATGTGGATTCATGGAATAAAAAAATGGGCCACTTGGAGAGGATTTTCATGAAAGTCATAAATCAACCATTGAAATGATAAATAGATAAAGTAACGCGTACTTTTAAACATTTACAGACCTAACCCATAGAAAACTGTAAAAATTCCCGTAAGATTATTAGGCATAAATCTTAAATGTGATCAAGGACTATATCAGTCAAATGCTACATCCGTATCAATCTAGCAATTAGAATTATTTTTATTCTAACCGTAATTTTTCTAACTCATTTTCCTTTCTTCATTGACCTCTCCAGAATTATCAGAACAATCACTTGACAAAACCATTCAAAACCAACAAATAACAATACTGAACAAAATATGATTGAAAACATAGATAAATGAAATTGCATAAAACAATACAATGACATCACTTCGAGACAGTGAAGTCGAGAGTAAAAATCTTCAAGCACATACAAGGCAAAGTAGCTTAAGGTGGTTGGAGCGGTATTCATGAGTCATCGAGTACACATTTTTAATAATTTTTCAAGTAAGTCAGAAAAAAATTCTAGGATGGCATAGTTATTTAAATGTATCTGTTTAAGCGGTGGAACTCACTATACATGCAGTACTGGAAATACTAAAAGAATTATAGTTTACATTTTTTTCTTCATTTAAAAAATGCTAAGACTTGAGTTTTCGGCGCGGTCCTTGAAATTTAGCCGTAAAATACATTTTAATATGTTTTTTTTCGAATCGGCGAGCCACCTTCATATTAGTTTTAAACATTTATAATAATATGAAATGTGCTATTTTGCGTTTAGAAGAAAATCTGTACGTATGTAATCGAACTATTACGAAATGTATATCACGTGCCATAAGGCTACCTGCAGAAATAGGAATAAATTTCCAAAAAACCAAATCTGTAACATGCATATTTTTCACCTTTATCTATATAAATTACTAATAAGAACTTGTACCTAAAGTTTCACACAAATCTGGAAATAAAAAAAATGCTCCAACCTCTTAAACAAAAGAAATAAAGTTATCACATGGTAAAAAATACTTTCAAAAAAGAGAAACTTATGGAGCTCCACCACAAAAATAGACTAATTTCATCACGCTAAATTCCAGCGGCATAAAAATTAAACCAAGCGGGGGCACCTGCGATCTGCGCCAGTTAATTTATAAAGGGGTCCCTCAGAGACCATGTCTCGGCCCGGCGAACTTCGGACGACGTTCGATTGAAACGGGGAGAGGGATATTTGCAAGGGATTCAGGATGATGGACTGGTGGGGAAGGGGGAAAAGGGGAGGGTAGATTTAGAGGGGGTATGGAATTGAGTGACATCTCCTGCTAGGGGTGGAGAAGGACGAAGGCGCCCGGTAGGAGGCAGTGCAGAGGGGTGGGGCTTTGAAAAGCGAGGGTGATGAGCAGTTTTTGACGAGATGAGGGAGGCAGGGGGGAGGCACTCTGATTGGAGGGCATTCAACGATCAAGGCCAGGGGTGACTCGACTGGTGGTGGGGAGGAATGCAGCCTGGGGGTGGGTTCTCGTGGGGCTGAGGGGTAGTGGGATGAGAGATTCGCGCCGAAGGTAGTGGTATATTCCTTGGGCCGCTGCTTCCGCCTGGGGATCTCTGCAGTTGAAGGGAAAGTGATGGGCGGGAGGAAGGAATAGGAGGATGGCAAGGAATAAGGCGTGTGGACCAAGAGGGGAGGAGGACGTGGATTAGAGAGGTGGAGACGTGATATGGCGAATGATGCGTGACGAATCGGACAGATTTCATTGAGGAGAATCGATTAATTCCACTACTAATATATAGTTTTGATAGAATGATTGAAGGACTACGTGAGTTGGATGAACCGTCGGAATACCCGGCCAAGGGTATTCCGACGTACTTTAGAAGGCTTGACTATAGACATTATGGACTTGTTTCAAACAGGATCCGCACGAGCATGTTCCTTCAATACAATGCAATAAAAGACGAATGATATAGATTTACTGTCTCCAGACTCGACTCCTTCACATCCGCCATTCATAATATTAGCTTAAACTCATTTAAGGAGTGTGCTCGAACATGAACTTTTTTAACTATCCAATGTCTTATTTAGGTCACACAACCAAACTTTTGCGAATTGTGCACGGTGATTGACGGTCTGTAGTATATATAACTTAACAAGGAACTTAAGAAAGTATTAACGAAAACATGACGGAGTAATGAAACGCGCGAAGCATACACAATTCAGGTGTTGTTACAAGTTCGTATAGGATCGGCAGGCTCCTAAGGATGGGAGGTAATACGGTACAGAACGGAAAGCAGAGGAACACCACTAGATAGGGAGCTCAACTAGGCTGCAACCTTGAAACCTCCGAGATAAGTATTATCTAAGCTTTCTATTACTTATCAAAGTTATACCTACATGATAATATTCACATTTATTGAACGGAAGTTCAGGGAGGGAATGAAAACCAACTTTTGCACTCCAGGATAAATTCTATCAACGCCTCGTAAGAGAAGGCATTTTCATAGTACAAAAACTAATTTATTTATAAAAAAAGGTCTGCGGAACAAAGGAGAAGCTACTCTTTAGTGTTCCCGCTATTTTATACTGAAGTTTCCTAAGCTTGTAGAGCCTTCCGAGACCTATACAAATGCACGGCTAGTAATTATGTACATCCTGCCGTCCAATGAGCTAACTCGTCTCGACTTGAAGCTACGCTTCTCAACGCCAAGTAAAAAACAACTGAGAGCACAAATAACAATGCCGTGCGTGGCGATGTTTACTTTGGAACCATCCGGACTCCATCCGATTCGCACAAAAGAAGTGCCCATTCATCAAACACTTACGTGGCGATGGAATCCGTCCAACTGTGGCGAACGCATTGTAATGATACGCGAAATCACCATTTAATTACCAAGTCGAGTCATGCGGAGAACAGGGCGGCACTCTCGTGTTCATATGTTTTTACCCATAAATCAACTCGGGGAGAGAGGACAGACGAGATGCAAAGGGACTTGACCAAAGTTTTATTCGCGGGAGCGGGGGCTCAAACAGCAATGCGCGGCTCATATGGTAATCAGCTGGGTGGATACAATCGATGAACCAAGGAGGAGGTAGGAGGAAATTTAGCCATGTTTCCACGTGGGCGGAAGCTCACGGACGAACAAGTGAACAACGCCCACCCGTGTTCCTCTTGAGTAAAATAATAATAAAAACAAGAGGAACGAATAGTGAGCGATCGTCACTTCCGTTTCGGAATGGATGAACAGGTGGGGAGGAGGTTGACATCCATCCCAGGCATTCCGCCAGGCATTTTAACGTTCCGGAATTTCAAATTACATCAGAAAACTTTGAACAGCGCCGAAACGCTCATGATTATGCACCGTTAAAATTTATGCTATAGTAAAATTTTACAGCCTCGCCCGGCAGCAGCTCTCGGGGACATGCTTTTGCACAGACTGCAAGCGAACTGTATCTCATTACTTACCTTCAAGGATACAATGGCTTGTACGAGTTAATTAATGAACGAAAATTAGTGATCTCTCCAGAGTCTGTGACGGATCTGAAGCCAAGCAAGACACTCATTAGCGTCAGAAGACATGGCGACAAGGGCACACCCAGCATGTACTAATTAACACCTAATTTATCAATTGCGATGCCACCGCAGTTTGCATATCTTATCATTGAGTATTCAAAAACATGCAGAGGATTTTTGAAAAACCAGATCTGCGGTCTTATTCAATGCGGAAACACCTATATGAATATTCAAGTCAACTTCACCGCGGTCACGGCTGAAGAGGAACAGGCTGTTCACTGGAGAGTAAATTTCAAGCATGGAATGGCCAAGTTGCATCTGATCAATTAGAATTCATGCACATCTTTTTAGAGTAAAAAGCATGGGATTCATGGAAAGAAAACAAATGTTAATGGAACACCCAATAATCTTGCTTTGAAAGTGCATCTAGATGTATTACCTACTAAAGATTGTGGCAGTTTTGGGGACAGAAAATTCTCTTAACCATTCAATCTTACGTTTAATTTAATAACACTCACGGCAATGACATAAACAGGACTGTTTACACTGAATTCTCGGTCATAAGAAGTAAGCGCTAACTAACACTGCTATATTCACTCATTATAACAATTTCCTGGGCAAGGTGATAAGTACAAAATAAAATAAAAATCTTTTCTCAATTTGAATCCAGTCCTGACCATATAAATGTCATCCGGTCAAGGAGAAAGTAAATGAAAATATGCATTTCAATTTACTATTTTATACGCAGTGTTACATATCGAGCTTTAAATTTAAAACTCTAATTTGGAATCACTCTATAGTAACCCCAAAACGTAAAATCATACCTCTATTCGAGCATAATAACTAGCTTAAGTTTCAAACTTTCTAAAATAGACGAGGTATATCCCAAAAATTTTACAATTGTAACTCAAGGGTGTTATAAGGCTAGCTTCCGAAACAGTTACGGTATAAGGTTGTATCTGGGATTATTTTTATTCACCCTAACCTACTTTTCTTAGCGTATGCAGATGGCCTCCGAAAGAAAATGCTGCTATTCAAGTCCATAAGACAAGAAAATATCCTTGACGGCTTTGGCAGGGATATTTTCAATTCTCACGCGCCATTAGCCCGCAGAGTGGATCGTAAATAAAGGAAAGATATGTTTTCCACGCATCGTTAAAGCGGCTAACGTCAAGATCTCACCCCTTAATTTAGAAGGCAACCTCTCGCTACTGTTAGCACGACTGTTGCTCACCTTATTAAATAAGACGGAACGCAGAATCTTGAGGAAAAAAGACATTCAGAGTAGCCTTGGAAGCGAGATAAAAACATTGCTTATAACTCCTCATCAATCATATTTTAACGAGCACAGATATTTCTCAAACGAATCTCTAAGGCTTTTACGCACTGTATGTCTTTATTTCTTTATTCCAACCAGCCTTTTCTCCTTGTGTCATAAATTTACATCAGACCCATAAATCATGCAAAACATAATCTTCGAAAAAAATATCTTTAGCCCAGAATCTTGAGCGCATAAAAATTCACGACATGCCGCGTTCTGGAAATTGTCTCTCGCAAAACTAATGCCTTTTTTGCTGACAGATACGTAAGTATCATGCAAATAATTGATTGCTAAGTACGACGACAAATTGGACCTCCGAAAATTGGAGCTCGCCTCAGAAAGCAATAACGAAGAACACTATTGTAAGATCTAAAAGGGAGCCTGTTATGAGACCTCAGGCTAATCCATAAAGTGTTCGGAGAGCTTAAAATACAGGCACCACAAAAATTAGGATGTGTATAGACGAAGCATGCAGGTGAATAGACGAAGGATAAGAAAGAGGATGAGACACAAAGAAACAATACATGACCTTTTTGTCGCGAATTAATGAGTTTCGTAAAACCCGAAAACCTATACGTACATATATTCAATTACGTGAATGCTTACAAAGTACTAATGTGGCATTTCTCAAATTGCTACACACATTTTGTCGGCGTCTTCGTGAGGGATTAATCGGAACCATCTTAACACCAGTAATAAAGTTGTTACTCGATGGGAGTAATTTCCACAATAATTGAAAGGCTAAATTCAAAATGCTCATTTAGCATATTATCAAAGAGTGAGTAATTACTCTATTCCGTGATACATTATTACGACGGCTATCAAGTCCCATGAAAATCTTAAACTACTTCTTCCCTTGTGCTAGTATACAAGCAATTAAATAAATTCCTCTTTATGTGACTTCAATACTAGATCGCAGGCCCTTTAGAACAAACTATATATAATCGTTACAGGTTATTATTCTTAAAAACATATCACCCCAAAATGTTCCGTCCGCACAAGTGAAAGGTAAAGTCTTAAATTCACTCAGTCTTAAAGTCATTTTACGAGTTTCTACTCCAGAAACAACTGAGTTTAACAATTATCACATGAAAAAAGCTGAACATGGACGGCAAGATTTACTAGGCTTAATAAACTCGGCACTCAGCACCCAAGCCTTGAAAGTACTAACCCGAAGGCACAGAACCCATATATTTTCAGTTGAGCAAGGATAAGGTATTCTCAGCGAACAAATATTTTTCCAGGAAAACAAACTGGTTTTATGATTCGTAGACTAGCACCAGTTTATAACAAAAAACTATCTTTACGACGATTTAAGCAGTCGCAGCCGCCTTTTGGGCACAATATGAGAGTGACATTTAATATTTCTAACAATATAACGCGAAGAAATGGCCTTCCATCCCTATTTAAACCAACATATTCCATTATTATAAATTCTTTCAAACAATGACACAAGCAACTATCCAATAAAACGCTTTAGAATATTTACAACTTAAACAACATGTGCTTGGTTTCTGCGCAATAGGAACCAACTGACGAGCCTCAGACTTAGAGGGACGTGCACGTATTTAATAAACAATTCATTACATATAATTCCATATGTACGCACTTAGATTTTATAAAATTAAAATCCTCAGATATATGCTCACGTGTTTAGTATCATACTTTATTCCTCTGTTTTGAGGTTACCGCGCTTTTAAAATAAACATTCGAAAGCTTTCCGGCATATGTTTTAAATATTTACAGATAATGAAGGTAATGACGTTGAAAAAAAGAGAACTCTGAGCTACATTAGCAGCCAATATGGGAACGAGGAAGTGGGTGGGTGAGCATATTTTCACTCAAGTGACGAGAGGAGCAAGGAAGGGTGCAAGGTGCAAGGGAAGAGGAGTGAGTTAGGTGCGAGTCCAAGTGACTCAAACGGGGCGCAGGCAACGGTATGGCGGATGGCATTTGGTTGACTTAACTGCTGGTGGAGGAGGGAGATCCAGTCAACTTCGGGGAAGGAGGGAGATCGACAGGGGATTTACGGGGGGAGGGGAATGGAGGTGGGAGGGAGGGGGGGAGGGAGAGGGTGAGTGAGAGCACAGGAAGCCTTGAGGGCGCGATATTCTCTCGAGGGGACAGGCTGAAGCTTCCGCTCTCTCCATGGGGCGAGCACGAGTGGGTATGAGGGGATTGGGGGGGGGGAGAAGGGGGATTGGAGGACAGGGGAAAGGAAGGATAACTGATAACTGAACGGATGTTGGGGAAAGAGAGAGAGAGACAAGTAAAAGGGAGGAAATGGGAGGAGGTTCGAGGAGCAAAGAGAAGAAGGGGCCCTTACTAAGGGCTATGGAAGGATGGAGGCGAGAGGCAGGGCCACAGTAGAATAAAAACAATGGTCCACTTGTTAAATCTTGTGTAAAAATGTTGCTCGTTGGAAGATAACAATATTTAAATAAATGTGATGAAAAATGATCTAATAAAGTAACATTAAATATATTTTTAATATTTTTTTGTCCAAAGAAAAACTGAAAGTAAACCAATTTGAGGATGGAAAAATATGTTCTTTTTTCCAGTGATAATTATTTTTCTGAAATTATGTCACTTACTGTTCATTAAACCATTTCATTTTTTCATTAATATTAATATCCATAAAAATGATAAAAGAACAATAAGTCTCACATCCTGACAATTTTTTAATGCTGATAACAAACGTAACAGGCTAAATTATATCAGATTTAGTATCTAGCAGGTCGGTAACAATATGCGAAATTATTCCATAGAATAATTGCTCCATCTGCGTTATTAATGTATGCTTCGGAGAATCGAAGGTGGTTTTTCAAGTAATTGCCATATTCAATCTCACTCAGGTTAAAATAATGCAAAATGAATCCCTGACAGCCCTTGAAACTACCCAGTCAATATTGGTGGCGAAGGAATTTCAATAAACCAGACATGCCCTTGGAGAAAATGTGAGGGAGGCTCGAAGTGTTGCATGAAATGTGGTAATAAAAGAGAGAGAATGAACCATTAGCAGCCATCAATCCGTAGATTGGTTTGCTGCAGCCCTCCGCTTCATTCTCTTCTCAGCAATCAGCTTCATTCCTACATAATTCTTCAACTTGACGTACTTCATGATTTGCTTAAAATTCTCAATTATTTGTTTATCCCGGGAAATCTTCTCACTAATGAATTCAATACAAACGAAAAAAATAACCATTCAAGAATTTCTATGGAATTTGACTAGAGGAATAATATAAATTCGGTGCGACCAGGTGACGGTGGTTGTCATACGAAATAGCTGCGTGTTGGGAATTGGGAGGGGAAAAATGAGATTGGCCTAAGACGGAGAAAGGAACAGTGAGGGAGAGAGCAAGCTAAGATGAGAAAAAAGTTTGACGTAATATGGCGGGCAAATGACGATAAAAATTCGGGAGGAAAGTTGAAAAAGAGTAAAGAGGGAGGAGAGGAAGTTTTCATCCCATCCAGTGTTTCGTCACCCGCGGTGGACAGGGTTAGAATGAGAGAGAGAGAGAAAGAAAGTGCTTAAGGAGGGGAGGGCGAAGGAAGTCAAACAGGAAGGATAGAGAGTGAGAGGAGGAATACTTTCGGGCCACTGAGGGGCAGGGGGGCACGGTTGGAGGGAGAGAAAGATGGCCGATGCGCGAAGTAAAAAAGAGGAAAGATGAAGAGCGTCATAAAACGGGGGGACGAGGGAGATAATGTGCGGAGGAGGAGGAGGTTCGGCACACAGAGGAAGAGATCAAAAACGGGTGCGACAGAAGTCATAAAAAGAACGCGAAGAAACTTGGGCACCAGGAGGGCGCGTTATAAACGGGATACCGATGGTTGCCACAACTACGACTGTAAAAGAATCACACATGTCCGCATGCGATGGCAAAGACATCACACGATACAATGGCGACACTGCAAACAAATTCCTAAATTATTGGAGGTGCGAGAGACCGGGTTTGATGAGAAAAAATGCAATGGATTTTGGATATCTCCTCGGTGATGGACTGGACGTTTGTAATGCATAAATATTTACGGAATTTTAATCACAACGACGGTTGAACCGATCCAAGATGCACTCTTCCATTATTGCCTATGAGCTATGGAACGTGAAAAGAACCTCAAGTGAACCTCCAGGGATTGATATACTGAATAGAATAATGTAAGACCATCGAACAAGGAAACAAAAATAGCCGTCGAAGGAGAGAAGACATTGATTCACGAAATTAAAGTCAAGGCAAAACTACAAACGAACCGAAAAATCAGTATCAATGGAAATGTGAAAGGTATATGAGAGAGATTTTGAATTTAATTTTGCTAGAATTTTATTTTAAAATACCTTCATAGAAAATAGGGAGATAAAAAAGCAGGTACAATAAAAGAGGCTGTGGTAAGGAGATGACGGCATAACTCACATTACCTTCATGCAAAAAAAACTTTTTCCCTTACTCCAAGAGTGAGATATGCATCATTACATTTGTGTCATGAGACGACGAGATTTCCCCGAAGAGTTATGAGGGCAATTACATTACCTGCTGTAAAATTTTAACATTTAACCTAAAGAACTATATTCGTCCACCATATGTTATGAAGCTATTTCAGCGCCAGTAACGACCTCTAAGAGCACTTTATTTATTTTACCATACAAAAATATATCCAGCTCTATTATCCATTTAGGCTAAATCGGATTGAGATAAATAAAATCACCCAGAAGGAAGGCAGTTAAACCTTTAACAGACCACGAACTTCGTTTCACATTACGTAATTTAAAACTCCAGGTAAGAATGTGAATGAAATCTGATAATTCCAGCATAAATCAAAGTTTCCAGCAAAGGTTTTTGCCTTTGCAAAGACCCGAATCAAGCCACGAGCTTCAATAAGAGTTTAACATTAGCAAGAAAAAGTTTCTTCTTCGGTGGTTATCAGCCCTCAGGCTGGTTGGCAGCTATCGCATTCCTCCATAGGTATCTATTCTCTGCTAACCTTTTCATTTCGGCATAGGATGTGCAGCCGACGTCTTGTATTATTTGCCTGATATATGTCAGTCTTGGTCGGCCAATACAATTTTTCCTGGGAATAGTACCCTCTATTATGGTCGTAAGCCAGTCCTCGTGCCGTAGGATGTGTCCAATCCATTCATCTCTTCTCCGTTTCAGGCTCTCCCAAAGTGTAGGATGTTCTTGAATTTTTTTAAATACCTCATTGTTGGAGATCTTATCTGTCCAGCGAATTTTCAATAGCCTCCTATAACACAATAACTCAAATGCTTCCAGCCTCCTTCGTTCGTCTTTCCCAATAGTCCAAGTTTCAGAGCAATACATTAGGACACTCGCTGTTATTTTACTGGCTAGATATGTAAATTCTTGGACACTTTCCAGTTGCACACCATGAATGAAAACCTTTGTATTAGCTTCATAGGTTTTCCCCACTCTGAGTATCTTCGTCTTCGTTTTGTTCAGTTTCATATCATACTGGCCACCAAGTATAGTTTCCAATTGATTTGGCATAAGTGTAAGCTCATCTTCATTCTTTGCAATCATGGGTATATCATCAGCGAAACGTAGCATATCCAACAGTACTCCCTGGATCTTTACGCCCCTCTCATCTCCTCGATGGTCTTTCCAAAGTTCTCTAACCTCATCTAACCCTTTTTGGATATACAAATTGAATAGGAGAGGTGACAGACAGCAACCCTGCCTCACCTCTTTTCCGATCGACGCCTCTGTCTTACAGTCTCCGCTTCTTATTACAGCTGTCTCTTCTTTGTACATACTTCAAATTATTCGTATGACTTTTTGGTCTACCCCTACGTCGTCTAATATTCGGATGAGTTGTTTCCACTTTGTGTTATCAAATGCTTTCTCTATGTCCACGAAGGCTAAAATGTTTCTTCACCTTTTTGTAGTCTTTTTTCCAGGATAGGTCTCAAAGCCAGTATTGCTTCTCTCGTACCTCTACCGTGTCTGAACCTAAACTGATCTTCTGTTAATTGTTCCTCTACCTTCTTTTCAATTCTAAGAAGAATAATGGTATTCAGAATTTTTGCGGCATGATTATACATGATTGCGGCACAGCGTCAAAATCGGTGGAGGTACTCAAAGTGTGAAATATGATTGTATTAATTTAATTATAACGTAGATGGTTGAACATAAGATCAGGTAGTGAAATTGTAGGGGATATCACTTCTGCAGCTTCTTCTTTTTCTCCAAGTCACCAGCAACGCTTTCAGACGATTTAAATGAAGGACCTTTTAGTGGCCGGAGCTTAGGAATAGAGGGAAGGTGGAAAGGTAAGACATTTTGGCTAGGCGGAGAATAAGGAGGGCGGACGGCCAAATAAAAATTAAAAAAAAAGTGTAAGGGGCTCTTTTTTTATTCTCTCAGGGAATAAAAAGAGGGAGAAAAAAATAAAAAATAACCATGAAATAGAAATATGACCGAGAGAAGGAGAAGGCAAAACAGGGGAACGGTATGGAGGAGAGGAAGAGGAAAAAAATAGGGAAAAGTGGATGGGCATGAGGGAATAGGGGAACGCTTTTGGGGGTCTTCGGCATTCTGGGAGAGGAATGGGGTCCTTTAAAGGGAGTCGGGGTGGGTGGCAAACAGACAGACGCTGCTACGGCCCATGGGGTATTTAAGATTAAAAGTTATTGGCCGCTGGGGAGGGTGGAAGTGCGACGGAGGTAGGAGCTGAGATAGGGGGGTGTGGCTGGGGGTGTGAGTGTGTGGAGAGAGAGGGAATAGCGGGAGGGAAATAAGGGTGGTGGAAAGTGGTCGAAGAACCAGGGGAACCGGCGGAATTCTTAAGGGTGGCAGGTGCCCTCAAGGTGTATAAGAAGCGATCCGGCAGCGCTAAAGAGGCGCAGGTATACGCCAGCGTTTAAAAAAGCGAGGCAAGGTTAACTCGGTAGCGCTCACTCGGTGGCCTGTTTTATTTTTTTTTTTACATATTCCATCCCCGAGACCCATTTGCCGGAGGCTAAAAAGTAATGAGATACGAGGTGCGTCCGTAGCGGAGGACGACTGAGGAGCGCCGCGGTAAGAATAATCCCAGAGCCCGCACTCTTTAAGGAGCTTCGTATGGAGGAGGGGTTGCTTTGCCGACTGCCTCATCCCGGGGGCGGAGATGGGGGTGTATGAGATCTAGCCGAGGGGCGGGCTTCGGCCGGGGTCGGAGTCGACGGGAAATCCCCCGTCGCGGGGGCAATAAATAACGATAAAAATTCGGGAATGTTTTTAATTACTCTATCAACCCTTTTGAAATTAGTTCCGTTTAACGCTTTCCTCCCTTGTACGAGCTAGGGATGGAGGGTTGATGAAAAATAATCAAGGCTAAGCACTGGGAATGACGATCTTCTAACGTACGGCAACGGGCTCATAAACATATAAACTGCAAATCAAGTCACAATATAATTTTTTCGGGCGAAGATTTTGGATAGTTTAGAAAGACTGAATTCACAAGACAAGGTTTTTGAGTGTAGGTATTTACTTATAGGAACTAATATGATGAAATCTTCTCTCAGTTAGATATTCCGCAGAAATTAAACGCAGAACGACCCAGATTTCGTCACTCTGCATCATCACTCCGACCATCATTACAAGATATGAAACGCTGTGATTCAACGAGACCTCAGTATAAGTCCTAAAGGAAAAGCAAGTAAGTGAAGTTTTCATTTATAAGCAGCACCACTTAATTTCGCAAAATTTCATCATTTTTATGGAAAAGGTTAATAATACATGAAGAGACTATTGCGATTAAGGCATAGCCACTTTGCTAGGTATTTGTCCAAACGCGAATTTAGGCTGTTTTTCCCGGAGGTAAATAATGTAGTATTAGATAAAAATAGAGAAAACGAGAACGTAGTCAAATCCTGGACCAGTCAGGAAATCAAGTCATGCGAAACCATTTGCGTTGCTGCAAGATATATTAGGAATTACAACCATCTTTGCTTTACTATTTTTTTTATTAAAGTATGCATTTGCAGCATTCAGTGATTAATATAAACTAACCATACAAGGTAGTGTATTTTTTCAAATCCCAGCCTACTCAAGTAAATTTGTCATAATGAATTTCACGCATTCGAAATTCTCGCAAACAGGCAGTGTTTGACTCAATCGAAAAATGAGTTTTCTTCCACCGTTAAACATTATTAATTTATACGTTGATAGAAAAAAACGGTCCGTCATCCACACATTTACACTTGAGTTTTATTCATATGTCAATAATGACGAAAAATGTGAAAAAAAGACATTGAATCTGGTCGTGTCGTAAGCAGGAATTACGACTTTGGAGCATTAAAATTCATTCACCTTCAGGAAACTCCATCTTTATCACAAACCGTAAAAACGAAACGTTTTACGTTCTTCCACGGATGATATGAGACGAAAACTTCCTTACAGTACTCGCGTGCGAAAAAAAACGAAATTCCGTGAAAAACTCGTATCCTTAAATCAAAAACCCTCGGCGTAATTAGAAAACACGTCTCAATTCCTTCAACTCCTTATTACTGTCCTAGAAAATTGAATAAGGTCGAGGAGAAAAGAACCAGTGAGAGGTTCCTGGCGACGAAATCTGGAGCAACCGTAAAGAGAAGGGAAAAGATTAATAAAGTCCTACGAGGTCCTATAAAACTTCCTTTCTTTTGCCGTCAGGGTTTTGGCAAGGAAAATTAAAGAGCATGAACTGCGAAAGAAGAAAGAGAGAGAGAGAGACAAACGCAGTAAATTAAGGCCCAGGCGTAGGCGCTCGGCATCGTGCTATTAAAAACCGCATAATTTTTAAAATGATAACCTAATTGAGACTAATAATTTTCAGTCCTTCGGTTTCCCAACACCATGAGAGCATTGATTTGTAAAATTTTACATGACTCACGAAACCGAGACCACACTAAATAAACTGACTTTTTGTAATATCCACATTTTCATTTTCACTGCATTGAATTTTCTTAAGATACTCCTTCGTAATTAAGTGCAGTTTCAATAGTCATTTACTTAAATGCCAAAACTAAACTGCATAGTAATTTTTCCTCCAAGGCTACGAAATTACTTGGCACATATTCCAAAGTATCAACTCCAGAATGGTTATTTCATCACCTACGACACAGTAGTAAATAGCGAAATCACGCGGCCTGCTGATGGCCTCAGTCAAAAGGAGAGTATCCAACTTATATCGTCATTAGTCCTCCTGATCACTGCAGGCAACGGAAGCGAAAAGGAAACATACTCATCGGTTTTACATAAACATACTTGTCGATTCCTATGGATTGCACTCACACTTTTTAGGTTTTTTTCGCGAGATCTTTGAATAGCTCATTGAATATTTAAGGCAGGGTATACAGCAATAGTTTTGCGAAATACTAAACCAGAGTAAATGTAGGATATTTTATCAATAAATTCCATCCGCAAGAATATTATTTTGGCGAAAATGTGGTGAACTATTTGGGAAGGGGATATATCGACCGCTCAGATTAATGGGAAACCAGAATGTAAGATTTAGGGAGAGGGGAACGGGATAGGAAATGATTTTGAAGATGACACGCATAGAACAAAGAGACCAGGGAGGTTAAAGGGGTAGTATTATAAATGAAGTATGGGGAGGGGAAAAGGGAGGGTAAGGGAAAACGGATGAGAGGGAGTGTAGAGCGCAGGGTTAGGGAAGGGACGAAGGGGTTCAGTTCGGCAGGCGGCTGAGGGGGTTATGGGGGAACTATTTTGGTTTATTGAGTTCTTGACGCGGAAAATTAAAAGCAAGTGAGGCATGAGGGCGACGAACGCGGAGAAAATGATAGGGAAAGAGATTTCTTATGGGACTTATATGTTAGCGTTGGTGTTGAAATAAATCACCAAGGACGAAGAGAAGGAAGAACATCTATTCAGCCACATTACATCGCATCAGATTTCAATGAAAAGAAAGGATTTCGACTATCTTGATAATATGCAGAAAACATATATAATTTTGCTTGACAAGAATGAGAATACATATATTTTCCACTGCTTGGGTAAAATTGAACCTATTTTCCAAAAGAAGAGACGGAACCGAAGAAAATGGCAAATAAACGAGTTCGTAGTAAGTAGTATGTTTTTAAAGTTATCTGCACTACGGCGGTATGCAACTTAAGTTTTCTACAAATGGGAAGATGAGGTGGGCAAAGAAACTTCCCGGGCCGGGAATGGAATAGTGAAAAGCAGATATCCTAACCCCTGGACAACAGGGGAATAACAATTCATCTCTAACCATGTTCTCATTCTATTGAAACCGGAAATAGATTTCGTTAAAACTTTTTTCTCGTGCGGTGTTTTTTTTTAAAGACTTCAAATCATCTGCTCACTCTTTTTGAACGTGAATGGCAGTACTAATCAGAGGGATTACTGCTGTACATGAAAAGAATAATAAAATGATAGGTTGAATACATAGACAGGAAACGGGATAAATCGTGAGGAGTTACCACTTACATTTTAACACACTCATAATGCACTGACTTTATGTTTGACACCGTATTTATCCCTGCTATCAACAAGTTCCAAAATGAAGGGCTTACAGACGAGAAAAATGGCGTGATGATCTAAGAAATGAAGGGCCCGCACCTCGTGCGACAAACGAAACAGTCAACGAAGCAGGTCTTTGTGCCCCCTATTCGCCTTTGATGAACATGAAATGTGAACCGACCTTGTCCATGTACACCGTCCGTATTCATTAAATGTACACCAACCCTCAGAGTAGAAAGCAGAGGCGCGATCACGGATCTCCATAAAACCTACGCTTGCGTTAACGTTTATTATGTAATTGCACTCATGAGAGCAAAAATATGATATTTTTGCGTTTTGTATGGCGATAACGATAGCGAGAAAAAAGGAACCGTGATCCCACCCCGGGGCCGTCTTAATAGAATCGGGCGCCATTGGACACGTACAACTCTAAAATAGATTCATACATGTACATGCATTTCCATGCTTACATTCCCCCACTTCCATGAACATGGCACCCCAGGGCAGTGCTCAGGTGGGCCCATGCGTTAAGAAGTAACTGAAAGGAAGTCATGAAAGAAGTAAAATCAAAACCCTACCGGTGCGGGTAGCGTTCGTCGAGACGCACTCTCTTCTGGGGACCACTGAAGGCGTAATCACGCGCCGGACATCACGCACCGCCCGCGTAATGACACGAGACGGCGAACAGGTCGAACTCCACGGCAAGAACAAAAAAGACACGCTCCCCACGCAAATGAGAAAAGTTTGGAATAATTTTTTCTTGTAACACGAGTTTTCTTTTGTTTTTTTTCGTTTTATCTTAAAGACCGGATAGAATATTACGTAGACGGGGGGCAAGGGAACGGAAAGAGGGGGATGAAATGGGGATTAATAATCAACCGTTCGGTGCAGGAGGGGTGCAAAGCATAGAGGGGAATGGTAGCAGGATGAGAAGGTCCCGGAGATGTAGGGAGCATCGGGGGGGAAGGGGGGAAGGGGGAGGGTACAGGAGGCAGGTAGAGAGAGAAGGGGCGGATAAATTGAGAAAACTACCGATAGGGTAGTCGGGGAGAAACTTAGAAAACGGTGTTTTAATGGCGGAAAGGGGGAAGAAAGGTTGGCAGAGGGAGTTAAGAGCGATGGGAGGGGAAACAAGAACACTAATGCCCAGTTTTATTTAGTCTGGTTAACTTTAACCGCTAAATGACGTAGCCTTTACGTCACTTTGATGTCAACTGAGATTTCAAATATTTAAATTATACCAAACTGCCGGCTAGTTAACAAGAGTGTAACTATATGGAGGAAGTATTAATGTCCGTTACCATCTCAGATCAACGATTATTAAACCAGGACTAAGGGAGAATCGGATTGCTGTGGTGACTAAAATATTGGCTTCCCATCCACGGTTCCCGGGTTCGAAACCCATAAGTGACGGAGATTTTTCCATGTAATTCTGGTTCCTGTGTGCTATGTTCAGAGCACTAAAATGCAGTATGTACTACTTCCGTCGGATGGGGCAGTAAACTGAAGATCCCTATGCGTTTTTCCATTACATGTGGGATGCCTGCACCAAACATTACGATTGGTAATTGAATAGGTGACTAGATGTAGAATTTTTACTGTTATTTCTAAGATTGCCGCAATGAATTAAGTATTGGATTTCCATCTAAAGAATTCGGAATCGAAACCCGGCTAAGGAGGAGATTTTTCTACGGGTTTTCCTAATTGAGCACTGCTTTGAGAGCACTTCAAAGGATGACCTCAGTCCGTTGAAAGAGTGGAAATTGAGTCTTCTGGCACCAGAAATTACGGTAAATTTTGACGCTGGGTTTTCCTCCACTCTACCACCGTTCCCGAGGTATTATTCTTACAGTGCCAAACTATCCACTTCAATGACCTCATGTATTGGTCGTTTCCCGTTATAATAACTACTATACCAGTGGACGTAGGTAGATGAGGGATGGATGAATTGAGAAAACTACCGATGGGGTGGCCCGGGGGAGAGGAATGAAAAGGCGGTGTTCTTGGAGGGAAAGGTAAGGTGGTAGGAGGGATGGCAGAGGGGGGGGGGGTGTAGAGCGCGGTGGGTGGGGAAATAAGAAAGCTAAGACAGAAGAGCGGTTTCTTGAGGGGTCGAAGCGTGGAGATAATGGGGGAAGGTTTTTCGAAGAAGCGAGAAGGAAGGGGGGGGGAAGTGGGGGCGCGGTGACTGTAAATGGGTTGACGTTGGCTCCTTGGGTGGATTGTGCAGGGAGGGGCGTAGGGAGGAGTTGGGACGGGCGAGAGCGTGGAGGTTTGGTAAGGGGAGTGGAAATGGAGGGGTGAGGCAGCATCCAGTAATTAATGGGAGTCATTCAAACATAAATTTCTCAGAGTGAGGAAGGACGGCAAAATGAAAAAGGGACAGGGGGAGGCGGGAAGGGGGAGGGAGGGAGGGGTGAGGCCTGGAAATCTTGGGAGGTTGAAGAGAGGGGAAAGGGAGAAGGTAAGAGGAGGCTGGAGAAGTTTAAGCCTGGCACGGGCTGGGAAGGCTAAAAGGTGGGGGGAGGGGCAGGTCCAGATACACAGACGACGGGGGCAAGGAATCAAGATGCTTGCGCGGAAGGAGTTAGCGCTGGGCCAGACGACGACGGTAGTGGACAAGTTTCTAATAATAAAAACATGAATCAGAGGCTCGCACTCGCAAATCTTAGGTAAACCTTCCCGCGGGGATATCTCGGGATATTTGGGGCGTCGGAAATAGACTGGTCGGAGAGCATTAAAATATGCTTTGAAAATATGTAGGAGATTCACCCGAGATTGTGGCACCGTGAAATCTCACACCGGATTGAATTAATTAATGTTTCTTTCTCCATCCACCCCGCTGCGAGAGTCCAAGATCCTCCGATGGGAAAGCGGGAAAGGTAACGTCTTATTCACCTGGTGAAAGAACGTCATGCAACGGTAAACTAATATCAAACGGGGAAGAAGATCCCTTCGTCAAACCGCAGATTAAGAGGGCGACGAAAGATTCATTTTCACCTGAAGACCGATAGAAATTCGGAAACTTTATAAACTCGCATTTCCGGACAGATTGTTTTCTCACTCTTTGCAAAATACTGAACAAATGAGTTAAACTTGTTGTACATAACTAATCAACGAATTTGAAGTAATTTCAAATAGTCTTTGTTAATACTGCATATTTAAAATAAATTACTTAAGTATGTGTTGATTTTTCTCTTTAACTGTTTTATTAACGAGTTTCGACGTTAAATCGTCATAAAAGGTACATGATCTCAGCACAAGGGGACTGCACCTGATGATGAGGTTGCAGGGATTGAGCTAAGGCATAGAAATTTAAACAATGTAAGTGTAAGAGTCTGTTGGATAGTCTTTGACTTTCATCTTAACCTACCTCTAACCGGTAGATTACTCTAATGAATGAATGAAGGGAACAATAATCACATGTTCAAGCAATTTACAATGGAAGATTTCACAACGCCCTGCCTGACAATGTGGATTACTAAGAGCTCAATCGGGATAATTATCTTAGGCGAATGATAAAACATTCATAAGCAAATAAACGAGACGACTTTGTCGAGTTTATTCTAATTAAATACTGAGTAGTCCTGGTTGTCATTATGTTTTTTGTTCCCGTTACATTTGTAGCTATGGGTAGTGAACATTTCTTGGGACCTCTACGTAAGTACAGTCTGTCACCAATGACTTTTTTTTTAATTTCCTGTGCTTCCCAAAACACAAACCAAACCTTTATATCCTCAGGCGACAATTTAGTATCGTCTTCTGCTGATTGCGCCGAAACATACTGCGCAGCAGTGTTTGGTGCAGAGTCATTACAAAAAAAGAGTCAAAACTGAACGGAAAACCCAGGCCGCCTCTTCAAAGAAGCACACCCGGGAGATCATTAAACAACGCTTCAGCAAATTATTTCGCCCTAATTAAACCGCTGACTCACTCCACAAGAGACGGAGCACGGATCTTGAGGACGCACGATTCCGTGTTCCTTCTTCCCCGAGTCTTCTTCCTTCGTGCTCACGAACGCTGGCCAAGTTCGCTTAATCACCTTCCGGATAATGAATGACTTAATTATTTGCTCATCATCCGCATCCAGTTTATTATTTACCGACCATTTTACAGGAAGGCTGCGCGCGGAGAAAAGGAGAGACTGTAATTAAGTAGCCCATGCTGGCCGGCTGGTGAAACGAGGGAAGATAACTTCGTAGGAAACCCTTGGTCCTCGGACGGTATCGCGTTCTTCCTAACCAACACGAGTGATGGCCCATTTCTCTAGGATATAAAGAGTCCTTATGCATCAAATACCCCATTTAACCTACACACATTTTCTTCATTATCCCGTGGAGATTAGTTTCATAATATTGACTTTGATGCTAGTATCCATAATTAAATAAATTATTTAGTACTTTTCCAGAGAAACTATATCTTTAAACTGGAGAAAAGTACAAAGTAGTTATTTTAATAATGAATACTAACTTTCATACCTTCTACGAAGTGAAGCCAACAACAGGGAAGTTCATTAACTTTGACACGAAACAAAACTCTCTCCTTGGTATTTGCATTTATGGCTATGAAATGCTCATTTAAAAATCACATAATTTGCGAAATCATAGTTGAGAGAGCATTACTGGTCAAAATGAAACATTTTGGTAAAAAAGTTTGTAAGCTATAAAAGATGTGCTGATGTTAACACAGAAATAATTAACAGATTTCCCTTCGGGGTAATTTTCAGCGTCCGAAAAAAATCAGCGTCAGGATGACAGCCTAATTAACGTTGTAAGAAACAAACAAAAGTAAATTTAGCCAAAAAAAGAAGTTTATTCAGGGATAGCAAAATACATGAATTCCAAAAATGAGTCAAAAAAAGGAAACGTAATTAGACTATACGCAACCAGAGGAAATACATAATTTGGAATGTATTGAAAAAAGCTTCAAATGAATGCTAAGCGTTGAAATTTAAACGCGAGTCGCAGAATGTCACGTGCAACACGAATTTAAGAAATGAATAACGAATTTTCAACATTGACAATGGAAAAATCATTCGTCAGGACTGGGAGTTCAAGATAACGACTAAGAATACAGAAATAGATTTTCCATAAATACTGCTACGACTCGGGAACTTTAACCAATCATCATAAAAAACTGTAACCAATCCACGACCATCCACTCCAACTTCTAGTACCCGTACAACACCGCTACCAACGCCTTTCTGGGCCATTAGTTAAGAGAAAAAAATGAATGGGTGCACCAAAGGGGTCATGAGTCTCACGCGATCGAGTGCAGCACTGCACAGCGCATCATGGTCCGACCAAGAAGACCACGCCAGGCCACCAGGGATACGGGGCAGGAGAGGAACACCCCTCCCTTTGTAACCTTAGGATCCCGTTGACAAATGTTTAAGCGCCGCGGTAAGTGGAAGAGAAGAGGACGAGGCGAGGCCCGACCCGGCCAACACGGCGGCGGTCGCTCCGCTCGCTGCATGGAGAGGGGGGAGTCATTTTTTACTCGGGGAAGTTGACCGCGAAATGGAGGAAAGAGACGGATCTCTGCGCGACCACTTCTTTTTTATAATTTTTGCACGGGTTCGGAGCGAAAAAGGCGAGAGATGACTTTGATCGGAGCGAGGAGATAAGATTATTTTTTTCGTGGAGTTGGTTAATAAGTAGAGGCGCGGAGGACAGGGTGAAGACCGAGTTATGAGAGAGAGATTAGAGGTTTCCAATCGTGGAAATTATCACGATATAAGCGCAACTGTCACCAAAAGGGCGTGTGGCACTGGCTGATAGCACAGTGCATACTCATCCCATGTCAAAGCGGGAGGCGTTGGCGGTAATAACAAGTGTTATCAATCACAAGTGCTTAGTTCATTCACCTTAGGGATGTTATCAGTTTTCTTCACAAGCTTAACGGATAGAGGTCCCTTATGGCTTGCAGAAAATTTTTAATTCCTCCGCCCAGAGGAATATCACCATTACTTTTTTTTTTTACAGTGATTGCTCCTACTGTAAAGCTTATGAAGATGAGAAAAAATGCTGACCTTCCTTTAAAAAAATGGTCTGTTTTGAACTTAAGTAATGAAAACCAAAGCACATTACATACTTTGATCTGAGTGCGCTTCCAATCCTACATCATTCAGCAATAATTCGTGAAACAGCATGATTTTCGACTGGTTCCTTCTCATCGGCGAAAGAGTGAAGGAACGAATAGGCAACCAGGACGAATAGCGATATCCGAGGAAATAATAAGAGGAAAAGAGGAAGAAGAGGATAGGAAGGAATAAGTTGGAAAGCATCCAAGGTGAAGAAGAGAATTCGACTACCGCGCGGTCTTGATTAACGGGCTTGATTTATCAGAGGAACGGGATTCATGAGGAAATTCTCTTTTCTGGTGGCCTAGCGGTGGGTCCTAGTGGCGAGGGGGGGAAGGTGAGGTGGGGGACGAGGGGTGTGGCGAACGAGAAGAAGGAGATGGGAGGAGAGGAAAGAAGTTGAGGAGGAGACTCAAGCACTCAATAGGTGGCCAAAGCATAGTTAAAAGGAGTTGAGCAATGGGTGTATATGTAGTGGTACCCGCAGAGGCGGAGGAATAGGACCGAGAGAATAAATGTCCAAAGTAGGAATTTGCTACAGAGGTAAGACCGTTAAAAAATCTATTTTCAATTTAATGAAAAACTAAATACATTGGTAAATTGCGCAGATATTTTCGTTCGATAAAACCGGTTCCATTACATAAGTGATATATTCTGGTTATCTTTGCGCCATAACTGTTGCACCAAAATATAAATATTCAAGGCATTATATTTTCAATTAGCACGACTCTTCTTCAAAGTTGAACAATAAATCAAGGATTAGATTTTTGAACTTTTAATTATCCCAGTAGAAAAAGATACCTTCCACAAATTTACGTCAGCAAAACTCAGCCTTTCTGCGCTACTTTCTTCATAGGAATGGTGAAAATTACGTCTTGGGTAGGATTTCTGGGCGGGTATCACTTAGATTGGAGGAAAGACTGTTCAGATAATTTAGTGAGAAATAGTTTGATAAAGATTTCAACAATACGTTTAGAAAGAAGTGCTTTCGGTTCCCGTAGTGACGACGGGAGATATTTGGAGAGGGGCTGCTGAATAGTTGAGGGAAGGACAGGAATGGGCTTAATTTAGGAATTAATATTATTTTTCTTTATCATAGATATGTTTACATTTCAAAAACCTGATAAAATATGCGTTTTCTCTCTGTAAGTTATCTTGTGTATCGCAATAGCCTCATCCTCAAAGGACTCATTTTTATCCTCGAAGGACTTTTAACCTTGTCTTGCAAGTAAGGCTAGATAATAAATTAATTATACCCCTTATACTTATATCGGTCCTTGACCGATTGCAAAACTATGTAGGAACTTCTTTGGGATGATTATTTAAGAAAACTATTGAATATTTCCGATGCTATAACTTTCATTGAAGGGATAAACACTTAAGATACTCAGAAAGAAAATACAAGGTCATATTTAATGTATTAGTGTATATATGGTTTCTTCATATATTGTCTTGCATATTTTTCTACATTTTAAGGTAAAAAATGGCATTTTTCTCTCATTTCACACATCAGAATACACAACGTCACCGAATGTTACACCAATGGGTATCGAAAGCTCCTAAAGTATCAATTATTCAAAATTAACCAAAATATTCAACACCTCACGCACAAGAAGCTTAATATTCTATACGTTCCATCCATGAATATCTAAAATAAATTGGAAATAATATATTAAATGTCGCCGTCAATTAAAATATGAAAAGAATAATGCGGAAATGTATATAATTCACCACGCTTCTACCGATCCGCATAAAATCAAGCCATTCATTTTTCATTCTTTTTACAAATAATGTGTCATGGAGCGTGCCTCCCCGAAAGAAAACGCTCGATTCCATATTTCTCTTCAACCTGTATTTAGAGACTCATTTGGGAAACTAGAGAAAAGGTATAAATGGAGGAGAGCATAGAAGAAAACCATTGAATCTTCTCACAATAATCAATTGCCATGTCAAACCTAACAAAAAGTACAAAAACTCCCTTTCCACGATGAAAATGAAGCCGAACGTGATCGTAAAAATACCGCAGCGTAAAGGGAAAGGCGGGTGCCGTAATTGCTGTAGTTATGGTCGGCTCGGCGAGAAATTGCGCGAAGTTTTCCCAATAAATCCTTCAGTATTGTTTCCGCGCAACGCTAGAAATACCTTGCAACCACCATTTTCTCCGCCCCTTTCCCTCAATGGGAGGGATTCTAGGAAAGTTCTTTCGCTTCCCCGATTGTGAAATGGATGGCTTGGAGAGAAATAGGGCCACCCTTTTCATGAAGCACGGTAGGGCGTTTGTCAAAACACACATTGGCGTGTATATATATAAATAAGCACTCAGATCTGCGAGCGACTGCATCCAGCGAGACTGTACCAAAGGCTCCTACTTCTGTCGCTTTTTATTTCCACATCCTTGCGAAACCCCTTCCACCCTCTTCCTCGGATTTCAGGAAAATATAAATCATTGAGAAGAGTAGGGACCGTGGGTTTCTCACCGTCTCCCGCGCCCCGAACTTAGCCGATCTCCTGAAATTCCACGAGCGTCTCCGTTATTCCGAGAATCGCACCGAAATCGGCCCGAGAAACATTGACTATGGAAGTGGATTTATGGTGGGACATTTCCACGGGGCAGAAATCTGGGCATCAGCATTTTTTTCTTACGGAACACTTCAAGGTTTCGTAAATAAGACGGAGAGGTGGGGGAACAAATGTAGTTCTCACCTTAATCAAGTCTTCCATGCATCCCTTCACGAATGCCACATATCCCTCTCGGAACATCATTTGTGCTCTACAGACACAAATAATGTTCCGAGACCGTAATTATAGAAAAACCAAGGTTAAACTTAATGAAATTATTTTTAGATAACATTCGTACTAGCATAGAAATACATTTTGCGGCATTGAACACCATTATATTTTATGCAAAGTGGATGATTCAATGGATATGACAGAATTAGTCCGGAAACGTAAAAGAATATCAGTTATACTACCAAACTTTTCCCCAAATGCCTTCTTTAAGAGGAAAAATTAAGTCAATATAAACGAAAAAATTAGGTGATACACAAGAAAAATGAAAAAGTAAAGGAGATGATGATGTAAAGTAAAAGAGAGGTGCTATTTCGCACTCGTCCGGCCATAACTTGAATATGCAGTGAGCATATGGGATCCGGTGCAGAAAGGCTTAATCCGGGAACTTGATAAAATACAAAGGAAAGCTGCGCGATTGGTCAAAAACTGCTACGGGCGTACTAACAGCGTTACACAGATGTTAAACGAAATAGGCTGGGAGCCGCTAGAGACTCGGAGGCTGCGCGCTAGGCTTAGATTGCTTGAGCAATTGAGAATAGATATCTTTAAGAGCGACACGGAGAACATCATATTATAACCCCACTATATTTCCAGGTCCGACAGAAACGATAAATTAAGAGAGATATTTTTCCGAACGGATAGGTATGGGAATTCGTTTTTCCCCCGAACAATAAGGGACTTTAATAAATGCTAGGCGTAATTTCATTAGAGCGTATCCTTTTTATATGTAAACGGCTGGTGTCCTAACACCACACGCCTATTGAGGCGGCATGCGGGGTAGTATGTAGATGTAGATGAAGAAATAGTTTCGGGCGTAACTTGGTGAAAGTCCTTCATAATGAGAAGGTTTGACGAAGTTTCGACCCAGCTTTTTCCACATGTAATTTTATTTTCACGATCATGCTTTCCTTACAGAGTAACATCATCAGGAGAATCTTTTATATGACCTGACGATGTTTCTCCGTAACGAAACCATGGTCGCAAAAATAGAATTACATGTGGAAAAAGCTGTGTCGGTACTAATTTTTCCTGGTTTCTTCAGCCAATGCCTGATAAATATTATCAGAGGTTGGTTGAGAAAATCCAAAACTCAGTATCGGAGAAAGCTCACTCTTGGGTCTAGGGTATTTAGTGCTTCTTGGATAATTAATGACATAATAGATTCAGGTATTCTTTCTTTCGGATTCACAACCATGGAACCAACCAGGCTAGTGTATACCAATGGAGGGTAGCTTTTTGTATCTGAATCGAAAAACAGATTATGTTTAGGAACAGAATCGGTCAGGAATTCGAAAATTCGGGCGGGTACAATGGAAAATTTATCCTGACTACCACAGCCACAGGTAGAACTCCAGCAATAATTCATTGTATTCCATACTCATCCCTGAGCTCATTCATCGGCCTAAAGTCATACTACGAATAAGTAAATTTCGGAAATATTAGTAAAAACAATCAAATTTCATGAGGTATATATTTTTCTTTTCAGTGCCAATGAAATTTCGCAACGGCACAAAACTCTGAAAGAGATCACCGTCAAAATACTAGGGATACTTAAGCATGTTCTCCGCTTCGAGAAACGAGCCCATGAGGACGGAGAACCACATCACATGGGCGGTGGTATTCCGGGTCGCCGCCTCGACCCACTTGAAACATTCACGGTGCTGAATAAACAATTAACCCCCTCCGCGAAATAAGCCAACTGGGACAATGGCAGAGATGCCAACCCTCCCTGATTCTCCGCAAGACTCCCGGATTAGGGCAGAAATTTAATTCAACCTCCCGCCTCCCTGATTGAGGCGTTTTCTTCACATTTTTAAGTTTAAATGAATATTTAATAAATATTATTCCATTATTACCGCCGTTTACTACTCACACAACAGGATATGAAACACAATTTCATCGTTTCTCAATTATCTCTACTCTGAAATCAATATGAATGGTATACTTAAAATAAATGGCGATAAATGATGAAAATTGATTGATAGACCTATCTCGAGGTGGACCTGTTTATGCTGCTCATTTATTAATTCCAAGGTAGGCATAATCATGATTTTTTAATCTCGGGAAACGTTTGCTGTGCTCTTTTTTATTTAAATTTGTCAGATGATTGAGTTGCTATTGAGATACTACTTATTGTATGAATATTGTGTCAGTAATTTTGTGATGCATGCTTTGTATATTATAATTCCTGAAGTTTAACATGTGGTCCCCATGTTGTATAAGTGCAGTGTCAATCACGCAAGTGTACGATGATGGTTAAAATCGTATTGAACGTCAAAACTCCTCCACGAGGCATTACAGTAAATTTAGTAAAATAGCTGACAGCTGAAGTGCGTTTGACAATTGGTGCATGCCTGGTGAGGAGTCACCCCCAGCCGCACGACTTTGAGGGGGCTTGCAGGGTACCTAGTGGATGAATTAACCCTTCATGAGTTGGAAAACATAGGCACTGGGGGGACGACATCGAATTGAGTAGTCACGAGCGACACAAGTCCAACGAGAATCAGAAGAGACACACACCATTTCCCTCGACACGAACGCGCTTGCTCCTTCGCAGGAATAGAGGAATCGGTGGAACGGAGGGGAGTGGCGGCCGTCCATTCTGATGGCGATGCCCTGGTACGGGCGGCGCTGAGGGAAGACACTGTGAAGGTGGAGGACAGAATGTTGGCGGAGGAGAGGACGAAGTAAACCGGTGCGGGAAGAGGCATGAAAGGAGAAGATATATAAGGACAGAGAGTAAGGGGGGAGGTGATCTTGAAGAAAGGTCCATATATTATATAGGAAGGTGCCTTATTTGTAATATATCTACCCTGTCACATTATTTGGTTGTTGGCAAACGATTTATTGCAATGCAGCAGGTTCTAGAAAATAAGAAAAATGTATATGAGACGATACGAGAAATATACTGAGATGATCTAATCAATGCAGACGAATTAGTTTAACTCCGCCAGAAAAGAAAAAGGATAATGCGCACTATAAATAACTTTTTATCATTTTAACCCAGTATTTTAGGTGTTATTGTAGACAATTGGTTTGATGATTTGAATTGGTTGGCTGATAGGAGAGAGAAAAGAGGAGAGCTGAAGCAAAACTACATTCGGATTGAGTACTGTTAAT
This sequence comes from Pyrrhosoma nymphula, assembly GCA_963573305.1. Lineage (NCBI taxonomy): Eukaryota > Metazoa > Arthropoda > Insecta > Odonata > Coenagrionidae > Pyrrhosoma > Pyrrhosoma nymphula. The sequence continues at coordinate 76,351,591 of OY754330.1, read as the reverse complement.
GATGATATAAACTAGATTAACAATTTAAATGATAAGTATAACTTAGTTTTTCCACATAGATTAATTACGAAAGACGACCTAGGTTTCTTAATAAATCTATGTGGAAAAACTAAGTTATACTTATAATTTACAACGCTAAGAAAATTCCGCGAAGTCACGCCCGAGACAACGGAATAGATTAACAATGAGAACAAAGACGTGGGTAAAAACAGAGATGCTTGACAACCAAAACAACAAAAGCCGGGGAGGAGAAAGATACATAGAGGGAGAGAAAGGACGGATATGTTGATCGAATGACAGAGACTCAAATCAACAAAAGGGAAAGAACGGGAAGCGCTATTGGCGGCAGAGGCAGGGACAGTAAAAGGGCAGGAAGATAGAAAAGAGGGCAGCGGCGAGTAATAATGAAAAGAGCGAGGAAAAAACAAAACAAAGTAAAGACGAGACGTGCTTAAGGGAAAGCGTGCGGGGTGGCGGCAGCATGGGGCGGAAGGTAGCAAATGAGGATTAAGGGGCGGCGTAATTTGGGAATGGGGGGGATGGAGTAGTGTATGAGGAAAGGGAGCAAGAGGGAATACCGGGGGGGGGGAGTGGAGGGTGAGAAAGATGGAACTTAGGGAGGGCAAGAGAGGGACGTAGGTGGTGGTGCTGGTAGACAAGATGCTTCGGCTTCGGCGTGAGAAATTGGACAAGAAGAAAGAGGCCGTGTAACAGGTCGGGGGTTGGAGAGACGAAGATAGGTAGGTTGGGGTCAAGAAGGTTGAAATACAATGGAGACGCTATTCAGGATTTTTTGTGCGGTTTATGTTACGCCACATCGGTTCGTCAACTTTTCTCAGATCGGAAAGGGCTTCCCTTCTTCGTAAATAATTGTAAGCATGGAGTCATAACTACCATATAGTAAAATTCACCAAGAAATCCGAAAATAGAAGTCCGTCATATATCAATGCCTCTTAGTCACGCTAAAAATGAAAAAAAACATGAACGGCAACAGTTCCCTTCGTCGTTTTGCATCAGAACACAACAACCATTCCAATTATGTGAATTTCCTGTCAAAAACTGAATAGGAAATCATTAATTTTCTTTAACAGTAAAATGTTTATCAGTTTAAATTCCACTTGGAATGTCTCACCTAGAGTAGTTCGTTTTACCTTTACATCAGGGTTTCCAAACCAGGGTTGCTTGAACCCCATGGGGGCGCAAGATAGCATTCCAGGGGTTGCGAAGTTAACATTTCATTTTTTTTGTTTATATTAAGGGTATTTTTTAAAGAGTTTATGTAAATTTTAATTTGTTTTTACATTTTTTCTTTTCAACATCTTTTATTTTTGTTTAAATATTAAAAAAATTGATTTTCCACATTTGTTTTGGTCACCTTGACTTTTATTCTTAAATAAATTATTACTATCAGTTCCTGTTTGGCTTGCGGAAAGGATGGTTGTCTTTCCACTCTCTGAGCCACACACTCAAGGCCATGTCATACTGCTCACAGTGTTGAAGTCTAGTCATATTGCCGGTGAAAAATAAATTCTCTCTCAGTGAATGTGATGTGCATTGAGTGTCGTGCTAATATGAGCAATCAATGTTTCACGTGCCGAAAATCTGCAAGGAATACCGTCTTCATCTCTTGTACCGAGTGCAATAAGCTCTTTCATGGGCAGTGCCAGCCAGTCCAGCTGAAGAAGGAAGATATTGCTGGTATCCAGGCAAGCAATCAGAAATGGAGGTGCTTGGAGTGCCAAAGTTCCCGCAGGCAGAGCCTCAATGCACCGGTGCAACAACTGGATGAAGAAGATTGTGTTGCTAAAGGTAAATCTATCGATGATTAGTATTCCCAGGTGAAAGAGATAGAAAATGAACTAAAAGAGACTGAGCAACATCTAGGGAATTCCATTGAAAAGCTTTATGAAAGGTTGAAAGAAAGTGTTAAACTTATTGAGGCACAAACCAAAAGATTAGATGAGTGCAATGAAACAATATGTGAATTGAAAAGTGAAAATTTACAGGTAAGAAAAGAGTTAACGCTTCTTTCAAATCGCTCTGACGACCTTAAGCAACTCTCACTTTCAAACAACGCGGAAGTTCATTGAGTTCCCTTCAATAAATCAGAAAATTTACTTACTGTCGTCAGTCAAATTGGACTACAGTTAGGAGTTGACCTGACTGAGGAATCCATTGGTACTTGTTATCGTACTAAGCCAAGGCCGAATGGACTTCCTGGAGCTATACACGTGAGATTCCTCAAGCAGACCACGAAATAAAATCTTCTTGCTAAGCGACTGGTAAAGAGGAGTTTTTCCACGAAGCATTTATTTCCTGGGTCTGTTTCTGATGGTCCCATTTGCATAAATGAAGCTTTATGCCCTGGTAGGCATAGACTTCTTAATGCTATGAAAGAAATAAAAAAGACTAAGGGTTATGCTTACCTCTGGATACGCGGAGGCAAGATTTATATACGGAAAGCTGAAAAGGAGCCTTTTTTGTAATATCACATGTTGAGGACTTAAAATCACTGTAAAATATGTTTTGATGTCCCTAACTACAAACAACTTGTTAAGCATTAAGTTCAGCGGTATTTCCGCTGCGGAATCAACGGAATCAACCGGTACATCTGTTCTTTACATAGATAATGCATGACAATGAGTCTTTTACAGTGTTTAATGATTATTGTGATGAAAATGATGAATTTGTCTTAATGAATCAAAATGTTCGAAGTCTTAGAGAAAACTTCAACTCTCTCGAAGTCTTCATAGGTTCCTTAAATAAATGCCCAGATGTAATAGTTCTAACAGAAATATGGATCAATGATTGTGAAACTCCTTTTTTTAGCATTAATGGTTATAGCCGATTTGCCAAGTTTAATGAGGATAACAGAGCTGGCGGAGTGATAGTACATGTGTCACAACAGCTCAGTGTCACTATGAGTACCGTAGATATGCAGACAGCCGATGCAATTAAGGTAACCATTGACCTTGGATGTATGCATCTTAGTGTTATTGCTATTTACCGCCTCCACTCTCATAATGTGCGCGACTTTCTGGTTGAGTTCGGACTCAGCCATAAAAACCCAAAAGAATCTGACCATGTCTGGCGTCACAGCAATAGACTTTCTCGAGCCCCCAAGGAAATACATTGCACGGACATCTCGCGCCCTAAAGGGTATACCTGATCGAACGGTGGACCTCAGCAGAGTAGGGGGTGATGCGTAGGTTAATGGGAAAACTGTAATAATGCAAGGAGGGCCTTCGTGGAGGGGAGATGGCTCAAGGTGGGTGTTCTACAGGTAAGATCCGGCAAGGGTTTCATTATCCCTGAGGAAAGGGTGAACGCAACACCTACTCATCGAACCGAACAGACGGAGGAGATGTGAATCACAAATTATGCGTGTAAACATTGGAGCGACGACATAAGTGATTTTCTAGGAGACCGAATTCATTAAAGCTCACGACGCGTATGGAAATAGAAAACACGTTTTGATTACCTACGGAAAGATTCAGGGTGAAAAGTGGACACCCAGGAATTCAAACCAATCAACGAACAACTTGGGTCCTAATTAAGACCGCGCGTATACCTTTCCTAGTCGTTTCTTCCATATATTGTTCAGTTTCACTCGTAAACGTAAACGGTTCCTTAAATACGGAGATAGGTACTTCCAAAGTGTGCCTCATTACGGAAGCTTCCACTATTTCAGCCTCCACAGGTAACTTTAAATCCATGTCATTCAAAGTTTAATCCAACAAGAGATACATTGCGATGAATAAAATAACCTCCATGATGAAAGAGGGTACGACTAGCTACACTCAAGAATGAGACTTGATTACACATTGTACAATCATGAAGTATTGGAAAAAAAGAAAAAAATCGATTTTAATTGACCGAATGGATTCGACTATGTCGGGGAAGATGCAATGGTACAGCATGTCGATGATTAAATGAAATGAAAACCTCGTACTGGCTATTAAACACTTAAATTGTTGATATCGTTTATACGACTCAGCGTTGGTACGAACTGGTTCCTGATGTTAACGCAGAGGCGTAGAAACGCGTAGAAATTATAAATCACTCTCATTCCACGCATTTATAAAAATAAACAAATCCAAGTTATTAGGAAATGTCAGTAGATAAAACAGAAATATGATATTCCGATACACAATCAAGCCAAGAGGCTGATGAGCGAAAACGAGAATCAGCTGCGCAGTTTATTTCAACTATGCTTTTTAGGTAACTGATAAACAGAATGCCAGAATCTCTCATTTCCACCAAATGAAAATTATGCATTTGCTTAATTTTCATTGTATTAGTTACAAATGAGAAGCTTTCGAGGTATTTTGCTCTGCATTGTCGGACAATGTATGACGTTTCATTTCTTAAGCTACTCAATTTTTATAGCAATTTTGGGTTCTTTTTATACTACCTTCAGGATCACTGCGTTTATATGCTTATGTTTTTGGACCAAATTATTTTACGGACCGACCGAGCTGATTATTATTCCATGAACTCCATACACATACATCTGCATAAATGAATGCAAACTTAGTGCTTTGAGTGACTACAGTATACCTACTCCAAATTGATAATTTGGCTGCCATTACGCCCTGTAGGTAAGGAAGGCAAAGGTTTCCGGCATGATAACACAGATTTGCGTTCGCGGTGCAAGGTTTGGTGCAGGCAGCTTGTGTTGGGTTGGTTGCACTGCCAACTCCGCCGTGTTTGATTGCCAAGGGGATGGGGGACGATGGACGGTTGAAACGACTTCGGAGGCCCTTCGGAATGAGGGGGAGGGAGTATTATGGCGGTAGGGAGGGCAGAGGGGTGGCTATAAAGGGGATAACAGGGTGTAGGGGAGGGGAGGAAGGGGGGGTGAAAAGGGTGAGGAGAGGAATGAGAAGAAAGGGAACTCTGGGGCGACGCGGGGTGCGTGTGTAATTAATTTCAATTTTCTCTTAATGAAGGGTTGAGGGGTAAGCCCCCTTGACGGCGGGGGTTTCTGTTTCAACTAAGTAGGTTTTTAATTTCCATTCTTATTTCTACTTCTCCCTTTCGCTCTTTTTTATATTTTATATTTCCTCGGCCAGCCCCCCTCTTACCTCCCTCACCTTAATTCTCCTTCGGTCTTCATCTCTTTCCTCGTAAGGGATGCGCAGCAAAGAGAAAAAAGGATAAAAAGAAGGAGCGGAGAAAATATATCGAGGAAAAAGATGGCCCAAAAAAGGGAAGCGCAGCGGCAAACAAAATAGACGAGAAAACCTCGCGGTATGCGATCCTTTTTTCCTCTTAAGACCGTATCTCGTAAAAACGAAAATCTGCATTAATTTTTTGTCTGCTCGCGCCCGTGAAAATTAGCCTGTGTTCTCTTTGTAAGACCTCTCTGTCTCTCTCAGACATAACAGAATGAAAAATATACGAGTTTCCGTCGGATTATGCGTTATTTCATTAGCCGGACGTCAGGACTCCTCTTCGCCTTGCAGTCTGCTGAATTGTATATTTTTTCACGAGCTTTCTACGGGCAAGAGGATGGTACTCGGAATCTTAAATGCGATTATAATTACAAAGGTAGGGAAAATGATCCTCGCGTCCGTTACATGACACTGAATCCGCTCTGACTGAAGCACCGCTATCATGGTCACTGTAATGGAAAATGCTGAAAATTAAAAACGATGCAGTCGATGATATCGATTATGTTATTTCTCGTAACTGCCTTGACATATCTGAAATATTCTCAGGATTGCTTGTAAATTTAAACGAAAATGTTCTAGGGTATTCATGAATTTATTGGTGGTCAAATCCTAAGATTGGTTCGCTGAAACCTTGAATCTTTTGCTATCTAATGCTTGTACATAACTTCCTGGTAGTCAGTCTTCATATGCACTTTATTCTGTACTTGGTCAAAGCATTTATCCCTAGGCCTTCATCTTGTGACTTCTCTCTCTATTCTTTCTTATATTTAGTGTAGGGGCTATGTTATATGTTAGTTATATTTTAGATCACATGCTTGGGCCTCATTTTTATTTCAAGGAGCTAATACCACATTGTAGCTTTCATTTAAGCTAAACTTGTTCCTTCGTTTTGCATGTACTCTTCGCTGCCTGCGTATTTAATTTCCATTTTTAATGTAAAAGTTATTTATACTCTGACTCAAAGATAACAGTTGAAGAAAGTGTGATTACGCACAAAGGTTAGAGTACTAAGAAACCATTGATAACTACTAGCCTTCTCTCCAATACTTTCCCCCTAAATCCCTCTCTCAAATGCAATAAAGGTGTTAATTCGATACATGTTTGGGTAAATGTTTAATTTCAAACCCTTGATCTTCAATTCATTACTATTTCTTTCCCTCTGTTAAAAATTCCTCCCTCACACACTCACGGCCGCATTAAATAATAAAAGAAAAAGATTTTTCTCTTTGCTGCAGGGTAAGCAATTCACGGTTTCGTTCGCCGACTCGGGAGGAAATAAAAGCAACGTACGTACGTACATATATAAATATAAAAACGTAAGAATGGAGATTGGATTAAAGGACTCTTGCCTGTGTTTTTTTTACGTTCCCTCCGCATTCTCCTCCACCCTTAGACTCTTATTTCCCCTTTTCCTTTGCGTCTACCTCGATTCTTTCCGTTCTTTTTCGCCCTCTCTTCCACTTCTTTCATCTTCTTCCCACAATTGCCCCCTGGGAGGAACCGAACCATGCCTTATCGCTCTCCCCCGCTTCCTTTACCGGCCAGCAACCTAACTCTTCTCCCTTATATACTCCCCTCTCACCGTCACCGTCCCAAACCCACCACCCTCTTTCTTATATCTGGCCCGCTAATACATTTTCCACCCTCGTATCTCCTGCTCACCTTTCACTTCGTCACCAGAGGGCCTCCTTTCCCCACCCACCCCATCCGACCCCTCAGTACAAATTACCTCGAGAGAATTCCGGCCCTGGACCCGATATAATTACGGGGTGGACCACCGCAGCTATCCGTGGAGAGGAGGCAGAAGAGGGATTCCGGTTCAGGAGGGGGGTGCGTGGTAGGCGCGTCAGGAAAAAGTTTATTGGGCGGACTTAAACGGCGATGAATGGTTTTTATAAGATTAAGGCTTTTTTTAAAAGACTCTGCGTCGGACACATGGGGGAAAGGGGTTTCCATTTTCCCCGGTCCATTTTTATTCCCACCACACACACACCTATGGCTACGTAACTTTTTTCCCCTCGTACTTTCTTCTCACTCTGTAACTTCTATTCCTACTCGGCCCTCTGACCTTCCCCTGCACGACTGCCCTCGCCTCTTCTGGCTGGTTAGCGGTGGTGGGTTCTCGATTGGCCAGCTGGTTGGGTCCGGCCTGCGCGGTGATGTAACGCGATCGGGTGCGACCCTCCCACCCTTTCCCAAAAAAGGGCCAATCGTTGGCGGACGCTGTATTTCATCGGGGCGTAAAAGGTCGACCTCAAATGAGGTGTGACTTGAAATGCTCCCGAAAATTACTGGAGCGGCCTCGTTCCTCGCGCCTCTTTCCCCTTTCGCTCGCCTCAAAGAGAATGACAGAAATAGAAAAAAAATTCACTTCTTCTACATCATCTAATAGACTGGCCCCACAAAAGAGAGAGAAAAACTTTTTTTTAAGCATCCTGATGGCAGCTCTCTTTCTCCCGGCACCGAATAGACGTTAATAGTTCGTGATTGCCGTTCTTTATTCAATTTATGGATTGGTAGTATGCGAAAGAATGCATTTGATTTCACATTGTGACCATCGGGACGGTGGAAATTACACCATCGAAAAGAAGTCCACATTTAAAATCGAAGCGACTATTCACTTTCTTGTGAACGGCCCCTTATTGCGTTATCGCAAACTAATGAGACCTACGGTTATACTTTACTGGCCGTATGTTACGATATTACAGGAAGGCTTCATCATCGAAGGATAGATTTAGTGTGTTTGATATATGAGTTATGTTAGCGAGGCAGATTTATAATGCCTAGTTCAGTCTAACCTTTCATGGAATTCCATGATTTCTAGCTTTATTTATTTCCTAGTACTCCGTACACTATTTATAACTCACCGACATTTCGTTTTCAGAATCATTTTAGCATTTTCCATGACTTTTTATTCCCTGTGCTTATATGGTATGTTTTTATGTTTTTACTTCAAAGTTAATTGGGGAAGAATCAAGAGCCCATTTGGGAAGTGTTTGACACTTAGTTTAATAGGAAACTGTCTATGGAGTTCCTTTAAAGTGAAAAGGATTGACACAGCATTTGAAGATTAGACTTAATCTCATAAATTTGTTTGCGCAAGTAATTTGAGCGAGCAATCAAATTTAATGATAAGTTTAATTCCCTCACTATTAGGCTTTCATTTTAAATTGTTTTAACTCATTTCGAGAACTTTACATTATAGATCATGACTCTTTCATGCAGTATAATCGTTTACTTTTCGACCCACTTAAGCCAGAACGGCTCTTTTAAACAGAATCTGCCAAAAAATTCATTTAGTCATTTAAAGGATGTCATTTGTTCTTTTCACGATAGGTTACTAGAGGGGCAAATGATATGTCGTCGATGAACCTAAAAACCCAAACCAGCCTTCCTATACTTACCTAAGGGTCTTACGGAAGAATTTGTGTACTCCACTTCGCAACGAAGTAAAGAATTTTACGCTGTCGAGGAGTGGGTCCACAAACAAATCAGCAGTACATTCCGGTTGCGATAACAAGCGTCAGTTTTTTGAGAGCCAATGGGAGCGAAAGGAATACGAAGGGGTGGTTTTTCATTATCTGGCGTCTCGATAGGCTCCATCCTCGCCTTTTTCATTCCCCGACTTCTACCTTGACGCATCTGCTTGCAATTAACTTCCCTCCCTTTTCGGCGATTCTCAAGGCAGCTTCTGCTTGTCACACAAAACCAATTACCAGCCCGGTTCATCCATATTCCCTCTTCGTTCCATACTACTTGGATTTCTTCCCGCTACGTTTCGGAGAAATAAATATTTTCGTAATTGATATTTTTCCGAATCCTTTGATTAGTAGGTATATACACACATGCTCCTCGAACGATTTATTGACTTGTTATATGGAGAGACACATGAGGTTATCAGTGTCAGTAAGCCTAGGTGAGTAGGCTGGCGAGGAATCAATTGTTTGTGATTGAGGGAGGAGTGTAGAGAAATCTATCGACTGCATTAGCCTACTCATAAGAAAACTCAGCCAAGGGTCCACATTTTAACATCCCACGGGCGGATTACAATACCTACTTGAATTTCTCTTCCCACAAGTAGGGATCACTGAAAATTATTTGCCATTGCCGGAATTCGAACCCTTATAGTGGAAAGCCAGCAGGTACTCCAGCCACCACACCAACCGTTTCACATAATTTCCTCACCATCCTCACATATTCCTCATCATCATTTTACTCTCAGGAATGTGAAACTAGATTTTTTTAATGCACAGAAATTAATACGCATGCGGCAACAGAATATCAAGAAACAAAATAAAGAGACTTCAAATACAAACAAATGTGTGAATTTTATAGTGAAAAATCATTCACCTGGACTGGGTCCCAGTCCAGGCAAATGATTTCTTCACTGTGCATTCCACACATTTATGTGATCCCTAGCGGGCGACTTCACTAATGTTACTGTGCGGCCAGTTCCGTAGTTCTACGAATCTGAATAAAAAATTTCGATTCCACACAAAATATTCTTACTATTTCAACTAGTTATTTTCTGAAGGTACTACAGCGCAGTAAAATTAGTTGACAGGGTAAAAATGTATTCTGAGGAATCGCAAAGGTTTTATTTGAAGTATCAATTAATTTCACAACGGAATTTCACAAAGTATCGGCCTCAACAATCGCTCATATCAATAACGTCCGAAGAAACGAAACTTGCAGGAATAAAACCCTGCAGGAGGCTCATACCTAAAGGAGCTAAGCCACTCGAAAATGGACAGCTTATTAAGTATTAAATACCCGAGGAAAGAACAACCATGAAAGCAAAGCAAAACTCCAGGGGAGGTAACCAAGGGTAACCCATCCAAAGGGGAGTGAGAGACCAAGCCACCGGGCGTGAATGAACGAAGGAAGACTTGAGTGAAAAGAAATCAATGAATTGGGGGCGACAGGAAGAGAATTACGATGGCCTAGCAAAGAGCGGACGGGGAATTAAAGAAGGGGAAAGGGAAATCCAGGGGATATCACGGAATTGGAGGGGAGAGAGAAAGAGAGGGGAGAGGAAGAAAAGTTGAGATGGGTGAACAGGGAGGCAGTCGGAGGGATGGGGAGGCAGGGAGGTGGCAGGAATATCGGGAAATGACGGCGAGGTTGAAAATAACTCAAAAGGATAGTGTCAGAGGAGGAGGGCAACGAGGGAGAAAGAAGACAGAAGGAGATCGTGATGTATGTGAGAATGAGAGGGGAAAGAGGAGGATAGTGGGATACGAAGAGGAAGGGGAACGAAAAGGGAGAGAGGAGAATGTGTGAGGGATGAGGGGAGTTGTAGGGAGTCGGGCTGGAGGGCTTTAGGGGGAGGGGGAGGGTGGCAGGGGAAGTTGGGGTGGATGGGGGAATCAGCGGAAACTAATAAGTTAGAGTCTTCACGGCTCACCAAACACGATTCTTACCCTCTTTTCGCTCTCCCCCTCTCCCTTTATTCCTCTCTTTTCTCCCTCTCATCCCTCTCTCATCCATTCTTCCAGCTTCTTCATTTCACATCTCCCTTCTTCCTCCACGTATCCGCCTTCTCATTCCCCCTACTTTCGCAGTCGCCCCCGTCTCTCTTCCCCATCCACTCAAACCTATTCCGCCTTTTCTACGTTTTGACGTCGCAGGCATTGACTAACATACTCTCTTTGGGTTGGTTGGATCACTGGGGATAAGACAGACAAATGAGGTCATGTGCACCATTATGGATATATGGGTAGTTTGGAAGGTAAAAGACTTTATCAAGAATGGAGTAAGGGTGGAGAGAAACCTGACGCTTGCTTCAGGCTCTTGTTTTCGAATGGCACCAAGGGATCCTCACTTCCATCCAACTAACGTTCCATCAACGCAACGGATGGAGTATTGCACTTTTATTCTCAACACAGCACCCTAGTAGAGATCAGGATTCTACTGAAAAATCTCCACCACTGCCGGGTTTCGAATATGAGCTCTTCTGGAGGGGAAGCCAGTACTCAAGCCACAACGCCATCGTTATCCCCAGGCACCAACTTTTACCCCATGGTATTACCTTGGTTCCTAAATGAAATATGAATTATTTTCTCTATTTGTATTCTACTGATTCTCCATCAAAACACAACCACATGTTCTAATGTGGCAGAAAGGATAGAGCAGGAGGCAATGGAAAAGTGGTGCTATCGGAGAATGATGACGATAAAATGGATGGAGAGGACTAATGATTAAGAAATCTAAAATAAAGCCGGGAAGAAAATATGATTGATGAAAACAGTGAGTGCGTAGAAGAAAAAACTAAACCCCTCCTTTATGTCCCCAACTTCAGAATGGCAATGAGATTCAAAATCAAGATTGGATGTAATAACGTTTAGGACTAAACAAGTGTGTTGTCATTGTCATCATGAAGTGGTAAAAATTTACGCTCTGGTTCGGTGGTTTCTGCCACAGCAAGGACATGAGTCAGTCTTAGGGGAGGAAATAGATTCCGGATATCCGATTTATTTCCCAGATTTATCTTCTAGTTTGGTACTATGACGGTAGCTTTTTTATCAATAGAGTATCCAAAAGATTTCACTGGCAATGAGTAAAATTTCCCGCTGAAACTATTTAAAAAATATTTTCTCTCACTGAGACTTCCCTTCATCGTCCTCGCATCTTTTTACTGATGTTCTTCCCATTTATTTCTAATGCTACTATTTCCTCACGCTTTCTGATTCTTATCCGGTGGACCGTGGGTGCTCCTTCCTGACCGGTTTTCCTAATGTGACCTTCCCGGCACAGCTCTCAATAGCTCCGTTGCCTGTTATTCTACCCTCTTTCTCTCTCTCTCTCAGTTCTTCTCCCCTCCACAACCCCGCAGGCATAAATCAATCGCCACACTCCTTAATCCCAACACTCGGGACACCCCGCAGCGGGATAGCCCACACCCTCGCGACCTTCCCCCGCAACCTATTCCCAACCACACCCTTACTCTCTCTCCCACTGTATTCTTCCTCTCCTCTTCCCTTTATAGCTTCTCAGCGGGACGCTCCCTTCCTCCACCCCACAGAACAACTTCGCTGCTTTGTCCATACTCCAATTCTTAGCGCCACCACCAACGCAATCGTCTCTCAAGGTAGTTTGAGCGAGGTTTTTCTCTAGTCATGATGGTAACGTTTAGTCATGAGCAATCACAGTTTAATAGAATTATCAGTTTGCAACCTATAATACGTATTGATTGACGGAAAATTTGACTGGCAACAGCAATTGACGTTAATGCCTGAATTAATTCGCAACGACAGCAAACTATTGAGGTGGTTGGAGCGAGATTTTTCTCCAGACTTTATAAAATCTCTTATTAGAATAGAATCCCATATTAGAATTTTATTTTAAAATTAAAGCAGATCTAAGGACAATGATGTCAAAATATCAATACTTTTGACGTAAAACTTTGAATTTATGGTTAAACTTCTCAGTAACTAACAAAATATTCATATTTGAGAAATTCAGTTAACCTAATTGCTTGACGACGTAAGCTGAAAACGCCTTCACTACTGAAAGGTTCATTCGTGATTTTATAAAAAAAGTTCGACGGTGAATTTATTTTCTCCATAATTTTGCAAAATAATGGAAGAAACATACAAGCTACACACCGATACATGTTTGGTGCGACCCGTTCGTCAGACCTAATTCATTCTTTTAATAATATTCCTCTGGAGCGCACAGATGCACCATAAACCGCGTTAAAAGGCTCCTATTTTCTAAGCAAATATCTCGAAAAGTAGTGGTATGAGTACCTGATATTTTTGTATCGTTAGTAACGTGAGATCTTTATCTTTGTAGAAAGACTTCATGAATTGAATTTTATGCGTAGAATTACCTCGCTCAAAGTACTTTAAAAACATCGCAATCGAATGCTCTGCGTATCAAGTCTATTCCACGCTCCATTTCGAGCACAGAGGCACGAATTAAATTAAATACACGCCAAAGCTGAGGTGGGTCGATCAATGTTTGCGTCAGCGTCATACTCACCGTGTAGGCTTTAAAACAGGGAGAGGTGTCGTTTTACGGCGTTCAAACAAACAATCGTAGCCAGTTACGTAAATAGGTCCGTTTCCACAAATGGTAGAGGCAGTTGATTTCAATCAGTTCAAAAAATATTGAATGGGCAAACATGATTTTTTGTGTTAAAAAATATAAAGCTATAGGTGTAGGATCATATTTTTCTAATAAATCGGAAGACATTAAAATCAATCGCAATAAAAAATCAGCGAGGAACAGTAAAAAGTTGGCATTTCGCAGCATGGAGAATCGTACTTGACAAACCGCACAGATGAACCACACAACCAGGCAAAAAGATACATGTCTCTCTCAGGCTACCATTCGTAGTCGACCCCCGTTACCACTCGGGGGAAGAGGGCTTCTGCACCTACCTCCATACTTAACTTCTCTGATCCACAGCCTCTACGCCCCCAAAACCATCCAAAGCCGGCGTCATCTCCCCGACGGAATATCTCGAGACCCACCACCCACATCTTTCCCGGCAATAGAGGAGAAGCCAGCCTTCACCAGCCTTATTTCCCCAGTTCACACTACAGACGTACCGACCATCGTATATACCACTGTAGGTCCTAAACGCCGTGCCGTGTGAACGCGCAATGGTAACCATCGTTCCAGTTGTTTCTAACGCTGCCAACCTTACCTTGGTTAGATGCTGGAGTCGACGACGGAAACCGAAAATGATTAAGCCCGATAATCGAATAAGGTAGTCCAAATGAAGAAAGGTAAAGTGTTACCTTGATAAATAAGGACTGATCAGTGTCATTTTCACTGATAAACATTTCAAAAGTTTCAAAATGTCAATGGGATTCGGAATATCTAATACCGTTCGAAATTAGCTGATAGCTTTTCACTTGTTAGTCCTGGAGGTAGCAGCACGTAGTAAAGTGAGAATATTTGTAGGCAGGTTACGTTGGCACAAACGATAGCTCTCTCCAACGGGTATTACCTAGCTGATCTCTCCAAACCAGCTCCCTCCTTATCCATCGAATGTTACACCGGAAGCTGCATCTCTTCCAGACCCAAGCCACACCCGCTCCCTCCCTTCCTATCCTTCCCCCGACAAACCGAACCAAACCCCTCCGCCCCTGGCAGCAGCGCGCACACCCACGATTCCAGTGGCATACAAACCACAGCTTCCGCCTCGTCGCTCCCAATCTCATCGCGCTGCCGCTACTGCTCTCTCCGACGAAGCGGCAGGGAGGCCCGGGCGATGATGTGGCGGGAAACGACCGGGGGATAGGGGGGGGGAGATAGGGGAGAGTGTTTGGTGAGCCTTGGCGGGGGAGGGTGGCAGGGGGTGCCACAGATGAGGACGGGGAGCGAACGGGAAAAGGCTGTGCGATACTCGTCGAATCATATCGACCATCGAAACGATATAGTCTTCGTAGTAACGATAATACTTACTGGATACATCGAACAGATAAACCAAGGATAGAATGAATATATAGACAATCATGAGGAATGAAACAAACTAAAAATTTATGGCGGAATAAAGCGGTATAATCGATTAATGCAAATGAATTTCCGGATTGATTGCTGCTAACGATTATGACATGCAACATTATCGGATATATAAGTACTGCGTACAGTTGGCTAGGAGCACAACTTTCCGAAATTATAGTACCTACTCATCGTAAAGCAGGTAATATATACCGAGAATGTTGTCTGCCTCACCTTTTCTAAGATAAAAATCAACATTTTACAAAAAAAAACCCATAAGACTGGCAATGATTGCCATGCTGATAGTAAAATCCAAAATATTCCATCATCAAAGAATACAGAAATTTTTGCAATGCATGTATAATATATCCTCCATATCGCCACCTTAAAATACTGGAAATGTCATAGAGACGATAATTATGACCAAATTATTTATCAGCTACTCTTAACAAAGCATAAAGACCTGAGAAAATAAAAAAATGGAAACTGGCTTCGATGCATGTTCCCATGCATCGCAAATCCCTCACTCAGTTGGGGGTCGGTGCGGGAATTAGGTTCTGCGGGAGGTGAGGGAGAGCGGGATATGAGTAGGGGACCAAATCTCCTTTTTGTACCGGTGGGCGGGTACGTTGTATGCTATGGGGGTGGTGTTTAGGAACACTGGTGGTGATCTCCGGTGCTGATGCTCTGTGCTTCGCGGGCCGCTGGTGGCGCGAAATAGGGGGTGGGAACGCTATGTATGGGGATGGTTCGCGAAAGGGGAGGGGTAAAGGAAAAGGAGAGACCATTGGTCGCGTGTGGGGTGAGGAATCGCTGCTGGAGGGAGACTGTAGAGCCGGGGAGAAGGGAGTTAGCAGTTCAAAGGTGTGGCGTTGAGGGGAGCTTTTTTTGCGGGGAGGGTTGTGTGAACCTATGGGCTGATGGCGTACACTGTCAAGTTTATTCCCCGTATTTTTCCTCTTCCTCTCTCTCTTTCAACGGGATGGGGGTTTTTACCACGGGAGAGAGAAACACAACCAAGAATGGGGAGGAATTCGGTCTAATAAGGGGGGATCGGGGAGACCGGGATATTCAGCGAGATAGCGGAGCATCCGGACTGTTTGTCGCCCACCCTGGATATATAGGGGTGGTTTCCAAAGGTGCGCAAGCGGAAGAAAACGGGTATGCACGCGATGAGGGTATTTCCGCAAACAAGTGTCTCACGAGGGAAATGCTACGAAGCCTTCTTGATGGGTCGCATGGGTTGAAGGTAAATATTAGCGGCAGTAGGGAGGCATCGATTTAAAAGGGCAAAAATTAATACCCAATTCAGTTTCATTATCCTTTTCCGGACGCGAAAACTCTGCAAATAATATTCCTGTAGACAAGGGCTTTAGGTACAGCAGATTATAACGTAGCACATATCGTATGACCTAAACCATATTGGGAACATAACTTCTAAGCACGCAGCGGGATTCGAACCTGTGATCCTTGAATTCCCAGGACAGCCAGTTAACAAATTGGGTACTCTGTTCGACCTGAAGACAATGTCTCCAAACTCAGTGCCAGATCAAGGATGCCTGTTATTACAAATGTTAATACTGCTGCCTTAATTATTATTTTTAAAATTGCTATTACAGTTGTTACTCAATTATATTATCTTTAACTACTTCACTGAACTGTCTTCTTCACAAATCTTTGTTCTAATTCTGTATGGATGGAAAACGAGGAAAAAATTTACTACGAAAGTAGATTTAGGCACAGAGATGATATTAAAAAATTATGAGTTACACCGGGGGAAACGTTTAAACACCGGTTCCCGTCAGATCACCGAAGTTAAGCAACGTTGAACCCGGACGGGGGTTGGAGGGATGGCCCTGCTCCGTACCTCTACCGGGGTGGAAGGAGCGGTGACACTCTTCCAGACATATACCGGGAGGCCGGAGGGTAGACCCAGACCGTTGGAGGGAGGTGACTCTCTTCCATACCCGTACCAGGAAGGTGGCCACTCCTCCATACCTCTACCGTGGTGCTCTTGCCCTCTGTCTGCAAGCGGCAGGCAAGTAAAATGTGGCACACGGCACAATGGACCAAGAGGTCTGAGTGCCAGGAGGGCTCCAAAAGGCCCTCGTCCATCCATTCAAATCTACAATCTCCACTCCTGGGGAATATATATTTTAAAAATAACTGCACAAAAGTCAGTACAGTTAAAATATTGAGTTTGTTTATGAAAAAATTCCTAAGAATAAACATAAAATACATTATCTAAGATATTTCCACTCATTTTAGAAATATTCGATTTCATAAAAATTCGCACCATTCCTAGTTCCGTTTGGCGACAAAAAGGAGGCAGTGAATGTTCCCACGGTTGCACACCGGTTTTAGTGACTTCATAAGACACGAATTTGAGGAAAGGCGACGCCGGTGTTTAAAGTAGGCGCGGTTATATTTCCATGCCAAAGGAAGTGAGCGTAACTTACATGAGGCAGCAATAAAAATTACCTTTTCTTGCATATATAAATCACGGACGAAGAGGTAATTTGATTGCGGCTGCGAGAGACAATTACAGGGCGGCCTATTGGAAAATATATAGCAGGATGGTCTTCCTTTTTTTCCTTAAGTATATACGGCGTTGTGTACTTAAAGGGTCGGAGATACTTCATTTTCAAAGATGGTTGGACAAAAAATGAAAAAAGGAGGCGTTCAGCTCGCTTTACTGGACTTTCGCCAAGTGCAATATTTATGCTCCCTATTTCATTTCGAGGCCTAAATTGTTTCAATCAGTCCAACTCTAAAACAATAAACAATTGACTGTTTGCTCGCCGACTAGGAAATCGATTATTCATTTCGATTCATGCATGAATAGTTTTTTCCAGTCGAATGCAGAAATATTTGCTAGTCGACAGCCTCGACGGACGTGCATTTAAAAATGAGCGAGGAGTTTTCACGTAGAATAGCAAGTAGATAGATATTAAACTATTGCCATTCTTCAGGGGAGTTTTCATTTCAGCAGTAACATTTGGTTTGAATGCTTTCCGATAAATGCCGTAATTTATTATTATACTCACAAGGTTGATATGCTAATTCTATCCACGATACCTATTAGTAGAGGCAGAATTAATAATTTATGTACTTGATAATGACAGTAACGTCTTGAAACTTTGATCGGCAATTGAAGCAAGTGTGAAAATAGTACAAAGTTTTAATTTCTCATCTGAAACGTGCGAATTGGTATGCACTCAATATAGCAGAACGAATGGAATTCGATAAATACTCGTATTTTTTCTGTTTGCGTGGGATACATTTCCTTCAACAAACATTGTTGAAATGAAGTACAAACGATTGAAGTATTTCTCAGGACGAAATCTTAAAAAAGAACATGAGAAACTTTAAACCTAGCTAAATATCAAGTTTCATACCATAATTCCAATGCTTCAAAGAGATCACTTTCCATTTTTTCCAGGAACCATGCCAGTTTGTTCTAAAAAAACCGTGCAGTCACACGACAGTGGAGGTTTTTTTTTACCTTAATAGTTTCATAAATCTCAAGTTAAAACAAAAAACAGGCTCAGGTTCACTAATTTCCTGCTGCAATATTTCACTGTGCACGAGTGTTTTTCTCCGTATTTTTAGAAAAGTAAATACCTTGCACCGCCAGTTAAAAGTGTATGCTTGCAATTGCTATATAAAGGTGGTATTTCATGGATTCTTGTATAACTTTTCATTAATATATATGGGAGATAATAACCATTCTTTTAGTTTTCGTGAATCAGCTTATAATAGGAATACCTTGTCAGGAATATGACAATCGGAGGTCCTCTTTAAATAACTAGGAGAAATCAAAAAATTAGAAATAAACGTGTTATTTCCAGTGAGTTACACTTCCAGTCCAGTAGGCCTCTATTCCGTGGCTTAAGTGATTGTTAAATTCTAAAATTCTCCAACTGCATTCGCCTCGGAGTAGCAGATACCTATTGCTTTTGAGTTGTGGAACTCTCATGACAGAATTTCAAAGCGGTGACTTATGGTCGACTTGGAGGGCAGCCTTTTCAATGCGCCGAAAAGGTGGCGCTTAGACCGCGTTGTTATGATCCACCACCTCCTCCCCATCACTCTCTCTCTCTGCCCCCCTCCACTCCCTGCCCACTCATCCCCTCTCGCCCGCCGCGTGAATATGTTAGGCGCCCGGCCAACTCGGGGTGGCAGCCATTTGGCATCCGCTATGTTTGTTGGAGACGGGATATAAATCCACTAAAGCGTTTAAGGGGCGGAAAAAAATAAACCACCCAGGCATGGCACGCAACATGCCGATGGAGGACTCGAAAGCGAAGTCACGCGAAAATCTGAGCACTTCAGAAGAGGGCATTTTCAGCGGAGCGTTAGAGCGCCCGCCGTTCACTCCAATACTGCAACACGCGCGAAGCCAAAGCTTATTGAGGTAGCAGCAGAGCGGGATGGAACTAATCACAAATTTAAAATTACTCAGATGATGGAACTAGCTCTTTATACCAGCGCACATGTAAATAAAAGAGGTAAAGACACAGTCGGTAATGGATACATGTAGTTAAGAGAAACTAGAAAAAGAGGGAAAGAAACTATTAAGTATTGGTATGATTTCTTCAGAGTTATAAAAATAATCGAAATGCAAGAGTCCGAAAATATTAGAGCTAATGAAGTAGTATTGGTTCGACGTTAACATAAATATCGATGTCTACAGCAATAGTCTTCATGGGATACAGTAATAGTGCCTGAATAATAATGAGTAGTATCCTACGCCATGAGTTTAGGAAAATTATTTAGTATTTATCCACATTTAAAAGCATTGAACCTAATGAGAAAGCAATTTCAAGGAATTTTTGATTTACTGACTAACAACATTTTATGCTTCATAGTATATGGATATTACAAGTTATATTTCTTGGAGAACTATATCTCGTATCGCATCATGTACCTGTATGGTTGAGATTGAATCCAAGCAGAAAAGTGTATTGACAATAATCTGCGCATGTCATTCTATAACTGGCAACTTTATTGAAATGACAAGCTTGGCAGTATTCGCTAATTGATAAATCCTATCGCAATATAATTAAATCGCTAATTATGGAGACTTACATCACACATTTAAATCTATTACTGTAAATCGACACATTTACGGTTGATCACCTTTTTTAACATGGTTTACGAAAGTAAGGGTATAAAATTTTCATAATTCGTACGCAAATTTTAAACGAGTTACAATCAATGCCGTTAATCATACCAGATGCAATAATTCCCAATTCCCTAGTTAAATTAAACTCGTAATCAGCGCAAAGCTATCGTATTGAAGCGATCACAGCAGATAGAAAATCTTCCCACAAAAGCTGGGGTTAATTTATGACAAAAATAACGGAATAATAGAAAACAGAATTTGTATGAGTTTAAACATAGAAGTGGATATTTTTTTCACGTTGCGTGAGCGGTACTCAAATCAACGAGTATTAGCAGTTATTTTCCATAAAGATTACGAATTGAAATTAACCAACGGCTACGATATTCAATTGATTGGCATCACGCATTTTACACAAATAAAATAGCGTTCATTACTTTTATCGACTGTTTTTCAGGTAATCTCCATTCGTATAGAAAGAAATCACGCTCGGGGAATTAATAAACGCCAATATGTAAGTATATGGGTAACGAGCCGGCCTACCACCGTAAATGTTGTGCAATTTCAAATTCGGTTATTAAAATTCCTTGGCAGGGGTGTTGTGCTGTTAAAATAAACATCAAATGTTTGACGGTTCCATATAAGGTTAACAGTGGAACCACGTCCAATCTCATTGCACACTTACTATCACCAGTGAATGGAATTAATAATACTTAACGGATGGAATTTGAAAGAACATTAACAGGAATGTGTCTCTGAGCAGCGTTTTCAACACTTGAGACTTTGAGCCATGTTCTCGCCTCCGGAGCTTCACCATAATTTCCACGCTGAAAATGCATTGAATATTTGACGCCCATCTTGCCCCATAACACCCACGTCTTGGGGGTATTAATTCCGGAAGTAGGGGAAAAGGACAGCAAACCTTCTCGCCTCCTCCCCAGACCCACAAAGACTACCTCAATTCCCTCTTTAATGCGTACATATCTTCATAACACGTTAATTTCGTGTACGACCGTAAATATGTGAACATTTTGATCATGTATTTATTATGTGCCTATATTATGTACTTATTATGTACGTATCTTGTGTCACTGTTACATTATCACCCGTATATAACTCAGAAAAGGGGTTATGAGGGAGAAGGGAATACCCAGTCTCGATCTCACCCCAATGAAGCTCTCCATATATCTATCTTTCCCATAATCTGCGCACACTAACCCCTAGCTGGTCCACCGTGTTGTATCTGCTCCCCGAGCCCCGCGTCACCCTCCCACCTGACCCTTACACACATTCCGCTATGCCACCCGCATTTTCCGTAAGAAACCCTTCTTTTGTTCCATTCTTACGGCTAATAGCATTCTTCTCAGTGTTCCGATTCCCATTCTCTTCTCACCTGTCGCTGCCGTCGCCTCCTCCTCCTTCGACCTCAGAGTCCATCCGGATTTCTCCTCACTCGTGCCTCTTTCCCAGCACGACTTCCCGAAAATCTCTCGAAACTTCCCGAGGCAATAAGGGTATGTGTTGTTTAAGTGATGAACGTTGAGAAGGGGTGGAGGGGGAATATGGCATGGTGGACTCGGAGTTTTAGTTCGAGGGAAAAGAAAAATGAAGGCAATATGAGAGCTGTGCCGCAGGACGACGTGAAAGGAGATAATCGACTATTACTTGGCTCACGAAAAAAAGGCGAGCGACTGGCGATAACCCTTAAATGTGATTTCCTTGGTCTACTTCTTTTACAACAATTTACACTATTAAATAAAGTATGCTTCCAAGAAATGTCACTATTCCTATATGTAAAGATTTAAGGGGAATCCTAGCCACACAGAAATGTAATATGTGCAACTTACCTATATAATGCTACTTCACGTAACAATTTTTCAAGCAATACAGGGATCGACTCAATTCATATCATTTATTTGTTGAATTCTTCCTTTCCATTCCTTTTACGTCCTTTTTTGCAAGAGTTTTCGATCCCATTGCCATCTCAGACATTCGCCCAACACCCATAATGCCTATAGTCTTCTCTTAACCGCAAATCCTTTGAAACTTCCGAGTGAGCTTGAAGGCTAGCGGCGCGAAGTGAGGGGCATCCGGGGCGGAGAGAACACGTTGCAAGACTCCGAATTTAGGGAAAAACGGAAAGAAAATGTGAGACCTGCTTCACAAGGAAACTTGAAAGGTAAAAATTAGCTATTATTATGCTCATAAATAAAATATGGTCAACTGCCGATAACGTTTGGTCGAAATTATTGGAGTTCCATCGGGTTTAAACCGTTTCAAATGTAAAATAATCATCAAAGCGAATCGTCACTGCACTTCTAAAACCAATTTTCAGAAAAATAAACGGTAGTATACACACTTCAGCAGTCCCGTAGATACTTACACGTATTTTGATCCACAAATGAATTAAACTCTCGTACTAATGAGCCTGGAAATCTAAAAGGAACAAGCCTGGAATAACATTCTTATCTAAGCTTTACTGCTATTTCAATTTTTGTGTTAACTTGTAATCACCCCATAGCTTCATGTACGGCGAGCCCCTAATGTAAAGAACAGAGACCGACCTTCGAAACGCTCACTACGCAAGAACGAGATAGAGTGAGCATGAAACTACGACCTATCACCCAAGTAAGGACAAACTTAAAGACGACGGGGGATTCATATTACCCTGGGTTATTGATTAGCTGGGTGGGGGCAATAGGAAAATCCACCGGGTCTTCCTCACGAGCCCCCGGCGCCCATTTAACTAGGCGATAAAATTAAGAATCATGAGCTGTTGCCAGCTCTTCATTTCTCCAATTTTTTATTACGCTCATTTTTCCTCCTTTATGCGAGCTCATTCCAGGGTGCGTACCCTTAAGATCGTTTCCGGCTCACGCATCAACTCACTCCACCGAAAAAGCCAATCTTTGATGCACCCCCATCCCCCCTCCGACTCCCAGCTTCCCATCCCCATGACACCCCCCCTTATCCGGCGAGTCTCCTATCCCCTCCTTCACTATCGCCCAAAACTTTCGGCGTAAGTCATATCCGAGACAAACACCAACCCACCCTCCTCCCGCCATCTCTTCTTTAGTCCCAGACGTCCGCAAAAAATCCCTAATACGCCCCTCTCTTTACTTTTCCGGCTGGGTGTGTGTGTATATATGTATTTTTCTTTCCTACCCTATCTCGATGACTTCCCTCCCGTGTCTCTCTCTCTCTCCCGCTCCCCTTTCCATCATTCATGGCAAAGCAATAAAAAAGGAAATAACGAGACATTGGTCTCTTTTGAAATGTACGTATTTCCTCTTATCTCTCTCCTTCATACACGTGTATGAGTTGTTCATGCGGTGAGCGTCAAAAAGGGGAGCATTGGATGGGGAGCGCGCTGGAGACGGTGAGGTTGGGTTCATCATAAAGCAAGACTGAGAGATATTAAAACGGATAAGATTATCGTCTAAGCTTCAAAAGTTTCAGTTGAAAGTAGTGAAATAATTAAGATTAATTCTTTAGGAGTCAAGCGGAGAAATAAGATGGTGATAGGATTTCAGGCTACCGGTGAATCAGAAAATACAAAAATTCCAATTTGGCATTCTTTATTAAATGGGTTTCGGAACGAAGTACATGACTTGCGACAAGAACTATCGTAGAATATTATAAAAACAGTTGCAAGAAAGAAAGAAGAGACAGAGAAAAAGCAGATTCTCACGCAAGTAATAAGTATATACTTCTCAACTTGGGTTCTGGCTATTTTCGTGAAAAATTCTTTAGGGAAAGTAATCTGAAAAACGAGCAAGCCAGTGAAAAGGCTAAAGCTAGTTAAATTGGAAGTAGCAGTGAGCAAGTGGCACGCGAAAGTCCTTTTTAAACCACTATCATCTGTACCATCGAATAAACAGTGAAATCAGTAAAGTCTCTAGACAGCCAATCAACAGAAAACTATTTTATTTTTCAATATTTCATTTTTCACTTCGTATCTTTCAAGCTTATTTACTTTCCTTCATGACGCCCAAAATTAATATTCTTACCTACCTCTTCCCTGCCCACCTTTCTGTGATCATTTATAAGAATCAGTTAACCCAAAGATTCATCTAATATTGCTACCACTTTCCAATTTTACCAATAAGCTTTCTGTTATCCCAAATCATAGTAAGCACTCCGTCATTTGTTTTCCTGTCAACCAAATTCATCCTCATCGACTGAAAATGTCCTCTCCACCCTGCTTTCCGGCATTAAGAAAGTGGAAATATATTGAAATTTATTCCTGACTAGTAAATATTATCACATAAAGATTTATCGAGAGAAATACACAAAATACAAAGAAAAGCAACACTCTTTGTTAAAAACTGAACAACCAGCGATCAGAAAGTGTGGTACAGTTAATGCAAGGATTAGGTTGGGAACCACCAGAGACTCGGTTGCATGACTAGAAAAGAAAAATTCTTAAGATTGACGGAAAAATTTTAATTATGTGACCTTCCGGGTGACACTGAAGATATTACTTTAACCTCGCCTCATGCCTCTAGAGCTGATAGAAGAGACCAAATAAGAGAAATACTCTGCCAAACTTATATGCACAAATATTCATTCTCCATTCTTCAACACTTCGTTAACAAAGAATTAATTTTCGTGCTTTCCACATTCCTATTCCCTATCCTTATTCCTTCCCCTTTCCATGGCTGGTGCCGTAACACCATCTGCCACACGCTGCTTCGGCGGATCGCAGGTCAGCATGCAGATGAGTAAAACACCATGAGAAAACTAATTTCATTCAATTTATCCACAAAGGAAGACCCGTAAACAAATCAATGATGAGGGCACGTGGAAGTCCACTCGAACCACCCAACAGTCAACCCCGCCCCACTTTGGGGGCTAGCGCAGGGCAAAGGGGAGAGAGGAGGGGCTGTTTAGAAACACCCGAGACCGGCGAAGTCTCCAGCGGCAGAGGAAAGAGGAGAGAGAGGTACGTTGGACGTTCGGGGAGAAGTGGTGAGGGCGGAGAGAGATTGCTTGGACAATAACGATGATTTGTACACAGGCTGAAGGGGGGGGGGGGGTTTGGGGTGTCGAGAGACACTGGAGAGGGCACGGCAGAAGAGATCAGGGGGGGGTAAAGAATGGAGCGACCAAGAGGTCCGGCAACAAACGAGAGAAAGAAACACTAACGAGATGGCCAGCCGGGAGAGAGAGATGGGATGGGAAAGGAAGAGGTTGAAATGGGGAGAGGGCAGTTGAGAGAGAGGCGAAGCGCGGTCCCTGTATGCGTACACGACTCTCATAAGAGAAGAGGGAGCTAAGAGACGGAGGAAAGAGGTAGAGAGGAGAATGGAGGAGAGATGAGTCCGGCCCTTGAGTGGACGAGGAGTGGTGAGAGTGAAGAAGCAAGCGGGAAGAGGAAATAAAGGAAGAAATAAACGAATCCTTTTCTGACACAATACAGTACTCCTGGGAAAAAAATGATACAGAAAAATAAACGCAATAGCAAAACGGGAGACAATAAAAAAAATAAAAAAGGCCGTTCACTAAACCATATTTCTACACTTAGCATGCCGCATTTCACTTCAAATTTCCATTCAAATTTGTTTCAATTCAATCCTTGAAACCATTTTTATACACCGATTAAAATTATAAAACGGTCATCAATGTATAAATTTCGCATTTTAGCCTTTTTCAAAAGAATATTGAGATTTCATGACCTTGATATGCTTGGTACTATATCCCACGGAATGATCTGCTAAAAGTCGGATTCTGGTGTGGCGAAACAGGAAATGGTTCAGGTTTGCGGACACTTTGCACTCTCGGAGATATCTCGTGAGAGTAGCCACAAGAGGATGTTTTTATTAAATATAGAACGCAGGGTGAAGATTCGTTAAGAGCTATGACAGAAAGAGAGAGAAAATGAGTTCTAGCTGAAGGACATGTTCACGTTTGGAGTGCTGTTTGGGATCGCCAAAGAGGGGGAGAGGTTTGTTTGGGTTGGAATGAGAGGTGGCGTCTGCGATATGTTTTCCCCCTCGTTCAGAGAGGACGGCAAGGGGAGAAGAGGGATCAGGTACATCACCTTCGAGAGGGCGGGAAAGGTATCAAAGCAGAGGGACGACGACGATCTATTACCTTACCGACGACACAAAGACGAAAGAAATAAATGTCAACGGCGGCAACAAATAGCCCTGGTATAATATTTAATAAGTTCCACGAAATTAATTCTTAAACTCCAAATTTATTATCACAGGAGAATTTACTTATTCAACACTCAACGAGAATGGGATGCGTAAATATTGATCCAAAAATATTAGATGGGAAAATTTAAAAATATATATAAAATATGTTAAATGGATTAGGTAATGAGGAAGTATAAAAAAGAGTAGGGGAGAAAAGTTTCATTTGGAATCTTATACGTCATAGGTGAGCTGGGTGGATTGGACACGTCTAGAGATGTGGCAGATTTGTAAAAAATATACTTAAAGAAAGGATAGAGGATAGGATAAAAAGATGAAGATTAAAGTGATGAGTAGACAAGCAAAATAAAACAGAACGTAAGAAAGAAGAGTTACATGGATGAGACAGAATACGTTTTGAGCAGGCAGGAATGGAGAAGAGCAGTTGACCAATCTTTGGATTGAAACGCTGATGATGAAATTGATTTGAATTGTGCGCTAAGATTACTATTCTTCGTTAACATTCCGCAGCTATAATTTGTGTCGAACTACTTTCTGAAACTTATGCAAGCCATGAAAACGTCATTACTACACTCCTTGTCAACATGAAAGAATCTCACCGCGAGAAAAAAATGCACGTCTCTTTCAGCACAAATATTTCGTCACGGGAGGAATGACACCAAAATCATCCTCGCGGGTAGAGGATTCCTCAAAGCACCGCTCGGCTTGTCCCTCGCGTGGGTTTAAGCGCCGACGATAACCGAGGAAAGACTTGAAATGACCGGCAGTGACCCACAGTAAATCCCACACGAGTGAAAGGGAGCAAAGAAGGTAATGAAGCCGGCGCGGCGGCCAGAAAGATGAAAAGTAGACGAAAGTGAGATGAAATGGAAAAAGGCAAAGTGTGACGAAGACGACAGAAATCAAGGACGAAGAGGAGAGGAAGAATGAGACCCGAGCAAGGAACCTCGTCAGCTTCAATGATCAGATACGGCTTTTGAATAACGAGGAGGGGAATACATCTGTGTGAGGGCAGCGGAACGGAAAGCCTGCTGGGAACGCCGCGATAGCAAGAAGATGGAGGTGAGAGGAAATACTAAAATAACAAGGAGAGCTAGGTGGGGAGAATGAATTCATGCAGAAATAAATAATAAGACCATGTTTATTTCTGAGATACATAGTACAACAGGTTCCACTTGCTATTAATTAACTCACAAAACATTACAAAGCGCTAAATGAAGATGTAAAAGTAGACAAGTACGAGTGACATTGACATTGCTGAGCTGAAAATGGAAATAGATGTTCACAAGTGGTAAGTAGTCTCTTTTAGAGGAGAGTTATTTTTTATCCACAAAAACTACCTTTGACTGCCAAAACAATATCTTCTCCTTCCTCAGTTTTTTCGTTTTCATACGGGGTTGCTGTTTTTGATAAGTCTCCTGCACTTCCCCCATCTACTTACTCGTCCCTCGTAAGACCTTTGCTTCTTATGCCCTTCAATAAAAAGCGCTTCCACCTTATTTTAGGCCTCCCTCGGCTTCTCTTGCCTTCCACATTTATATTCAATGTCACTTTACCCACGTAATCGTCATGTATTATCATTACGTGTCCATACCATGTTAATCGGTTTTCTTGGCCTCTCTTTGATATTTCAGCGGATCTAGCTCTACAATCTATCAACCTAATTCACCAAATTCAAATGAATGGCAGGGTATTATTACCAACGTCTATGCCTATGCTGCGGAAGAAGAAAGACTGAACAGATAGGGCAGAGAGAAGTAGTTTCACTCGTGAGAAAAAGCGCTGCTACAAACAGCCACAGAGGACGATGGATACAGGTCGGGGAAGCGAGCAAGAAACATCTTCAACACTCGCAAACGGAAGCAAGGTGACCGGTATGGATGGCTCACGTGGGGGAGAAACAGAGATAGGAATAAGCCCGGAGAGAAGAGGCGAGGGTGTTCGTACAGGAGGGTGGCGGGTAGTATGACTTCCTGAGGGGAGACGATGTAGCTGGTGGAGAAGGAAAGAGGGGGGATACGTACATCCCATTGGGAGAGAAACACGAGGAAACTAATAAGGTGCCATTCCTCCGGCTGGATGGATCAGTCCACAGGAGGAGGAGGACCTCCCCCCACCCCATGCCGTCTCTTTCCCCTCTTCTTCGATCCCCTAAACCGGGTCCCACGTTCCGGACGCCCTTTCAATGGAAGCACACGTCATTTATGCGACTGGCTTCAGTTTTGAAGAGCGGGGCGAAGAAGGAAAAGAGGCGGCGGGAGATCCGATCGTGGAATGGGGGGGGGGGGAGAAGGAGGGATCTTACGCTCCATCGCATTGCTTCTGTGGCGGGAAGACGACGTAAGGAGAGAGGAAATATGAGGTGGGCTCGCCCATGCAGAATTAACGGGAGCGTGATTTAAAAAAGGAGGGAGGTCTTCTGGGAGGGTGAAGGGGAGGTATGGTCGTCTAGAAGTGGCCACACGCGCTCGCACTCCCCGTATAACGACCGGTTTTGAAATATGAACTGGCCGGCGCGTGTGACTGAGAACAATAATTACAGTTCAGCATGAGCGCGACCGCTCGGTGCGGGGGTAGGTAGGAGCGTAGCTTAGCTCTCTGAGCATTTTATGGCACGTATGACCCGTGAAAGGGAGCAGCATGATACCCGTCTCATAGGTCGCATCGTAGTTAAGAGGAGGATAGTTAATAGCCGAGGGAGAAATACGACGGAATCCGAAATATTAGGTTCATAAAGTCAACCGAATAACGAAAGATCGGGTTACGCTCAAGTTCAAGCCGGAGAGTCAAGTGATGATAAATGTTTTCCCACAGTTGAATGCTGAGATGTGACTCCGATACGAAACCTGCATAATTTAAAACAGAAAAAAAATGAAATTGGATTTGAAGTGAGATTTATAACGACTCTTCATTTCTTGGCCAGGTGTGTATTGCCTTTACATAAGTGGCAAATTGATTTAATCATTTAGCTAAAGCAGCGACCTTTTTGACCTTGGGTGCTCTGATACGACAGAAAATATCTAAAACTAAGGTACTTCTTTTGCTACTTTAAGGTGTGCGACGAAAGTGAGGTACTATAATCATATCATCCGAATTTTTACTTATGGGTCATGCGTGAATTGTATTAAGAGTTATACACGCGGGAAGTAGAGAAGTATGATGAAGAACTAAAGTTTATTTAAGACAACGTGAGAAATCAATATAGTAATTCGAATTAAGATGAAGTGTCATTTTAAATAAAATTACTCGGTATTGTAAATATAGAATAAAAATAAAAACGACAGGTATCACTGATCAAATCCAACGAATTTACTGATATAATGGTGCACCCAGATGAAAATTAAAACGTATTAATATGTTCTCATAATCATTAGAAAGCTACTGTTTAATTTTGATAAAACATTTAAAGTACATCAAGGGAATACCTACCGCAGAAAAACATAATGCCAAATATCAACGGGGAACAATTCGTTAGTCAAAACCATGAAATTGAAGAAGATTTCCAGTCAGTTCCATTATCTATAAAGTATATAGTATGCAGATTTAGCATAGGAATGTTGATTATCTTTTCCTTCAAGCAGCTTTAAGCCATGATTCATTATTTTTCACGAATCTTCACATTTGCAAGATCATGAGACGAAACAATGA
Source organism: Pyrrhosoma nymphula (assembly GCA_963573305.1). Taxonomy (NCBI): domain Eukaryota; kingdom Metazoa; phylum Arthropoda; class Insecta; order Odonata; family Coenagrionidae; genus Pyrrhosoma; species Pyrrhosoma nymphula. Next base: position 76,322,024 of record OY754330.1, on the reverse strand, counting down.
AAGCCACTAACTGTAGGAGGTATGCATAATACTTAGATACTAATCCCCTCGAAGCTAAGGTCAATGTTTTCCCAAGCTCATATTCTAGTTTTTTTTTACTTCCACCCGGCAGCCCTAAGATTTTTAGGAGCGGAGTAAGGAGCTGGGAGATGTACGATTAAATAAATGAGCGAAACTTGTCAGGGTAAGAAAAAAGCCGAAAGGGAGAAGGAGAGCACTTTTACTGCCCAGTGACTAACAGCCGGCCATAACTTATTTTACCGCTCTGCGGGCGTGAAAGGTCAACTTCAGGTTTCTCACCGAGCATACGCACACACACTAGTCCAAGTGCGCTCGCAAGAGGGCGTTTTTTCCGACTGCATACTTGAGGGTAAACGAGCAACCGGTGGGCTTCACCCATTGCTGCGTGACATCTTACGAAGAGAGTGGGAAGCAGAGAAAATATTCTTTCCCAAGCTATGAGTACCCGACTCACATCCATAACGATATTTTCTCAGAAAGTTAAAACGAGAAATAAAATGAGCCATATTACAAGACAAGGAATAAGGAGTAGCGGTTGCTTAAAAGGCGCCATTAAAAAACAATGAGGTGGAATTTAACAAGAAAGGTGAGAGGGGAATTTAGGCAAGCAGAAATAAAAACAATCCAAGGGAAACAGATAAAAAATAGGGACTTACATGAAGTACAATGAAAGTAAACACCTTTCTTAGAAATTCTTTTACCATCTAACCTAACTGCTAGCAGAAAATTTCGCAAGGATCCTTTACATTTCGAAACTAAAATACCTCTGTGAACGTATGTAAGACCTTAACCCAGTAATACATATTGTGGATCTGATTTATCTGAAAACTTAAATAGCATCTAATGCGGGGCAGGTTTAATGAAAATGCATGCCCTGCCAAACGCAAGTGTTGCAAGGAAGTAAACAGATCAAGATTTATGCAGAATATTTGTAACGGAAAAGATATAGCGTCCAACAGAGGATCTCAGAATTCCACACCCGAACCCGGGCAATACTATCTATCGGATGTCCCCAACTAAAATAAAAATTTTGCATATAGCGACTACAAGATTTCCACGGGACACTGCAGAAGGCACCGTTGAAGAAAAAGGTTATATTTTCCGGATTTAGTGTATTTCACGCAATAAGGACGAGTACGCTCCACATTCATCTTTAAAACCCAACAACTCGATACATCACTGTAATTAAAATGGAGCAATAAATCAGTATGGGCCTTTTTTTAAATAATATCCTTCCTTAAACTCATTGCTTTATTTCTGAGCAAACATCCCATTACGAAATTTTTTAGTTAGTAGGTTGAGTTTCAAATATTGATTAGCATTTCTCAAGAAAATCACGACCAGGAAGACTGCTTGACCTTGTTTAGAGCGCTTCTTTAACACCCAAAACCTCCAACTATTCGTGACTGTACCCCGTGTCTCCTTGGTTATCCGATAACTAACATTAGTATTTCACATTTTCCCCAAAATGATTATTCTGTATAGTTTTTCAAAGTAGGGGAATAATTTTTATACCAAATGGAATACATTTACTTTTTTATGTAAATTTAATCGGAAATGATATCGGAATCTCTCACATTTTAGAAATCCAAGCTACCGACCGGAAAGTCCCGGATTCAAATCTGGGAGAAACCACTCTGGACACCCCCTCCGAAAATTCTCGCGGTGCTATTATCTGATAGTCAGGACTTCTTGAAAAATTGCACGTGGCCCAGGGAAAGGAACTGCCCCCCCTACCCTGAATGCATGAATTTCACACGCCAATGGCTTAGTACGGGGATAGCTCAACTCTCACTTATCAAAAATCAACCTTCGGGTTGAAATACTGAGTGAGTGAATGAAGCGTAGTCAGAGAAGATGAGGCAGGTAATTAAAGAAACATTCCATCACAATCTTCACGCAACAACGGCCGTTTATAACGAAACAATTTAATGCTCTAGTTCCTTGAAAATATTGAACACAGGTTGGGACGACTAAAATGACATCAAGAAAAAGACAAAGGAATCCTGACGGGTGATAAAGTTCAAATGAGATGGGAAAGACCATAAAGTAGACTATAGTTGAGCGCGAAAAAAATAGTGAATGAGATAACTCAATTAGTATAAATTAAAGCGTGTCAAAGACTTAAAAAAAGGAGTAATTGATGCGAAAAACATTCTTGAGAGCACGGTGTCGGTGTCAAAATTTCGAAAAAAATGCACAAATAAGCGTTAAAAGCAGAACAAATAAAAATATACACCGAAAAAGAGAAAACAATATCCTTCCATACATGTGTTACATATGTTATACTTCAAACATAACAAATGGGAACGCAAGAGGTTTATGTATGCTCTTGGTAAAGAAAAACGTGATTTTAAACATTTACATAGTAATGACGACCCAAAGTATCCCACGCTGTAAAACAGTCAAAAGTAAGTGAAGGAAGAAAAGTGCAGATGTGTGCTATAGCACGGCCAAAAAGCATAAACGTGCAGTAAAAGTAGCACTTAACACTCCAGAGTCATCAACGGTAGAAGTGATTGACGCTGGAGATATAAAGCACATGCATGACACCAACTCGAAACGTCCAAGGGTTTAACGGACGATAAGTCAAACATTCGTAAAACCAGCCCCGGGGAAACCAAAGCATTAAATTACGCTGACTCCCTGCGGCGCCGAAATTTATGCAGCAGTGCAAGAACGGAATTGTGTAGAGGATATGTAAAGGATTCCTCAATACGACATAGTTGGAGCGGAATGGAAAAAGATGGAGGGTATGGGTGGTGGGTGATAAGAAACAGAAATAGATAATGCAAAAGGTGAGGAGTGAGTTGATTAGCCAATGCTCACTTCTCAAGCCGACTGGAGATAAATGCTATCTAAATTTCAGTAGCGTACTGAAATATATACATTGCATCGCAAAATAGGCAATGAATCATGTATCGCATGGTATTACATGAAACTATATAACATATCATACTGAATCGCATATCGCATAGCATAGCACAAGCATCAGTAAAAATTAAGTTTAGTTCAAACATTTTTTTCTATGTTCTACCATTGTTCATCATTTGTTTTTCACCTTTAAAAGTGACTTTGTAAAAGTCACTTTCAAAGGAAACAACTCAAAGAACAATACAAACATTCGCAAGCATTTATGTTGAAAACCCGTAGCACGAATTCACGTCCGATATTATCAAGTTTATCGCGTATTTCATGAAAATCACTTCCCATTAGATGGAAAATGCAATATATTTGGTATATCGTGACCGATAAATGGTATTTTCGAAAATCCCTAGGAACTGATGCAACCACAATCCGAGTCAAATAAGGTGAATACACTACGATGCGGGGTTTAAGACATAGAGAGACAGAGAATGTAAAGAAGAGGGGTGCAGAAAGAATGGAAAAGATGGGGGTGGGTGGGATAGAAGAGAGAGTGGACGCAAGAGAGATATTACCTGCTTCATCTGCGTCTTGGGGGTGATTCGGTCGGGACATAGGTACTTTTATATACGAGACGGGGATGGAGTGCGGCAGGGAGTGCAAAGAGGAGCGAGTAAGGCAGGGGGTGTACACTTTTGGCAGGAAGGGCGCGATGGGTATTGAGAGGGTAAAGAGGAGGAGGGTGCGATATTAGGGGTTGGAACCGGTGGGTAGGAGCGAGAGGGATGAAACGGGAGGGGGATGTTTTTAGCACGAGGGGAACAGGAAAGAGAGGGACGGAAGAGATGAGCGAGGAAACAGATAGCAGGAGGAAGAGGAGATGGGAGGAGAATTGATGAGATACGAGTGAAATAGGAGCACGGAGGAAGGAGGGAGGAAAGGTTTAGTATTGGTTTCGTCGGATGGGAGTATGAGATGGTGGGCAGGGATTGTCGGGCGGGAGGAAGAGAAGATGTGGCGGGGACGAAGGATTTAAAAGAGGAAGACGCGGGGTAAATTTGCATGGAAAGGGGGAAAAAAGGGGAAAAATCAGATGAGCCCAGGGATATCGAGTTCGGAAATTGATTATGATAACGGAGACCCTGCGTGATATGAAGGTCTCGAAAGTTAGTGCCACGTATTCAGATGCCCGGATGAGACGAGAACGAAAAATTGAAAGCGCCGGGCCCTCCACAATATGAGGAGCAAAAACTTGGATTTGGAGAGATGTGGGAGGAATAGACCACATAACCAGAGAATATCTGGATTGGTGAATACAAAAGGTAAAAAGAACAGAAATTGCCCTTCATAAGTTAAAATACAGAAGAGAGTACATTCATATGATGATTTGAAAATTTAAAATACGGTCAGAAACAGAGGGATTAATAATAAACGTTGATTAAATTGAAATTTTTATCGAGTAAAAGCATAATAACATAGCTTCTTCGAGTAAGTATATCGCGAAAGAGAAATTGAAATGGACTGAAAAAAATACTGGAAGTTATACCTACGCATTGAATAGAAGCTCACTCTTATGCAATTTGAGAATTCATCAGAATGGATGGAGTGTTCCGTCTCATGACGCAGCAAAATCTAATAAATTCGCGCCAAAAAGTATTACAACTCAAAATTCAAAAACAAACTAAGAATTCATCATTTTCAACTGACAAAAAACTGAGCTGTATGGTAAACTGAATTCTCTTCAGACACCCCGAGAAAACATTGCAAAACTAAAGTATTCGGGCAGTATTTGTTAATGGAAATGTCAATTAGTGAGTTGATTTTCCTAAAAGCTAAAGCTTTAGCAGTTTGAATCATGAGCGGTGGGAATGCTTCCTCAAATTCAAAGCACAAGTTCACTGAATAAACCACGTTTTACTGCATCAGCCGAGGGAAAAACAGCACAGCGATGACAAGACTTGCAAATGAAGGAAGTGATACTATGGGAAATTCAGGGGAGATGTCGCCTCCTAAGGGAAGGGGAGCCTAATTGATGAGGCAAGTGGAGCAAAGTTCTAGCCGCTGAATGTTAATTTAAGTTCATCACCGAAAGAGATTTAATGACTCAATATAGGGAGGACGATAAAACAACACGGAAAGACTGATGCTCCTGGAGAAAAATGCGTCACGGGAGATGTAGTAAATAAGTTTAATTAATACTTAGGATCGAGAAGCCAGCCATTAGAACGGCGATAATAAAATAAATTTGCTCCTCCTAGGGTTTGATAGGGCCAAATAACACTTAAGGAGAGGACTTTATCGGAGGGATGCCGCTGTATGGAGGCAATATGACTATGGGTAGGGGAGGAGGCAGAAAGGGTGGCTTTGGGAACAAAGGAATTCGTATGAGAGCGGTGATGGCTACAAGAGAAGTAGAATTGGCTCGTAAAGACTACTTGTTGCCAACTTCGAGGGGCTAATGGAGATGCCGACGGAAGGCTATTTTCGTGGGAGCTAAGGGGAGGCAGCGGGACAGTGAGAAATTAGGAAACTCTAATGCAGATTTAAAAGCTTTCATCACACTGTTACAAGAGTTACCGCAAAATTGGTACAGCCCAATGCTAAAAAAACTCTAAACTACCGTCATTTTCATAAACATTTCACCACTCCTTTGCCTCTCATAGATGCCCAAGTCACTTAGGTCATCGACAAGACAACAATCTTACTTACGATATCCAGATGAAATAATCAACACACTTTTATTTCTATGCTTCATGATTAAAATACTTGAAATTACCAAAATTATCACTCCTCGTCTTCTGCAGGGTGGGCCTTGAGCTATAAACTGACACGCCAAGGCCGAATATACGGAAGTTAGGTCGCTCAATATTAATGCCAGTGGATCAATATAATATTTTCCGACACAATAAAAACATTTTAAAAATATTTAACGGGAAAGATGACGATTGTGTCTTTATTTAATCACTTTATAAGAAATTCACATTCATAGACCTGTATGAGGCAATGCAGAGCACGAGCATATTATTCCCATCGCAACAATTACAAACAGACGGTCGAAAGTATTTTTCCTTCTTTTACATTTCGCGCGACGCCTAAAAGATATCTCGGGAGTGAATGAATAATAGGTGTTAGAATTTATCTTAAAACTCTTCAATCATCTAAAATTAGCAATTCATGCTGCGGAAATTAATGGTATCATTTGATGGAATGAGGCAAGACTGATAACATTCACCGCTCGGACGCCATTGTGCAAACTCGAGTGCAAATTAATTCGGAAAAAAACACGTGACGACTTTTTACACCCGTAGGTATAGCATACTGGATTTCATGATTATAGTCACCGAGATGCGCCACAGTAAACAAGCGTCAATTCTTTTGAGACTTCGTACTGCCGCTCTCGGATCTGATGGAATATGTTTATTAATTACCCGCGATAAATATAGGGGACGGGTGCCGCGGTGTTGATTGAGGAGAGAAGGGAGGTCCCCAAGAGAGAAGTAGGGGGCGAGTTGAAACTTGAGAAAAATATTCATTTACATGGATAATGAGGACATTGCGGGGAGGGTCCGACGCCGAGGCGTATGGGGAGCCCAAGAGGAATTAAAGGGGAAAAGGATAGGGGAAACATTGAATTAATGGCGGGCTATTAATTAGGGAGGGCGGGACAGCTGGAGGAGTCGGGAAGTGTGTGGAGGGTTAGGTGAGGGAAAAGATGGACGGAAGGAGTTGAGGTCGGGTTTGTTTATTGGCTTAGGTATTTAATCATCTACAAGACGCGGATTCAAAACCCGGTTATAGTCGTAGTGGAGACTGTTTTCAAGAGAAATTTACAAGAATACTACAACAAATACGCGGAGAGAGAACCTGGGATTAAATACACTGCCCCACCATGTGCTGTGGTTAAACTGTGGAACATAACGTTTTCCGTTACGACGAGATTTATGTTTCCTTTGTTTAAAACCAAGTTTCTATTAAAATTTGTAGCGTTTCCTAAGAATAAATACGGAAAAGCTAGAGAGAAGGAGGAGTTGGGAGAGGTTCTGGGTTCGAAACCAGGCAGTGGAGGAGATTTCATGAGTGTAATCCCAAATCCTATTTGAGGTCCACATGGAGAACATCTCAAGTGGAGTACAAGGCCCAACGTATGGGATGTAAAACTGCTGTAATCTATTCTTTAAGAAGTTAATATGAGAACAGTGCTCTCTCCGTCCGACTGCGTGTATCTTGAATGGAAAGAGAGAAAGGAATGTAATATGACCCACGTTAGTCTCGCCTGAAGGATAAGATACATTGGCCCAATATCATCCCCCACTGTTCACAACTTCCCTCTTCTATAATATTTTATTGTGACGAAAGTTGACCAACCAAGATGTTGGAATTTTTGAAAGAAGTAAAATCTCCTGGATAGCGCCTCAACGCCTTTATAAATGAACAGCGCCAATATATTTCAACCTCCTTCACCGACAGCACAACACTGACGCGAGCTCCAGGAAAGAGAGCAAGAGTAGTTATGGTGGAGAAAAATGTCGACGGAGGACGGGATGAATGTAGCAGCTCAGAAGAGGATGAAATGAGAAGGGGCTGACAGTTGCATTCAAAGGAAGCAGTGTCCTACTCCCCTCGCGGAGACTCACTCCGCCGCCACCAGGGGGCAGGTCATTCATCAAGTGTGGGCGGGGAGTGGCGAATGGCGGTGCAGGGAGGGTGGGAAGAGACGAAACAGTGAGAAAAAAAGAATCGGGAGGGATCCGGGGGAATAATTAATCACCAATGGCTAATAGTATCGGCCGAAACAAACTGTCGAAAAGCCCGTCTTTTTTTTATCGCAAGCCTCCCCCAAGATAAACACATCACCGGGTTGAAAGGAGAACCTTGGCCCCAAATGAGGAAAAAATCCATAGCTGATAACTTTCAAAGAGCCTTAGAGTCACCCCCAAACTTTGGTCGATATGTTCATTCATGCATTCCCGGCCCCTATTTCCGCTTCATTGGATCAAGTCAGCATGAAAAATTGTCCTTTACTTTGTGATGTTTTACCTTAATCGCGGAACCATTGTCTCTCGTAAAATAAAATATAAATAATGAGCCCGTTTACAGCCAACACTGAGTAATTTGGCCAGTTCCATCAATGCAATACCCCTTTCGTAATGTTAACACACGAGGGAGGGCTTCACAGGTAATCTCAAACAAGTGCTTAATTCAGCTTATTTAAATTAGTTCTCCCATGCTGAGGGCACAGGGTTAAAACAGGTCGCCTCCGTACAGAATTCCGCCGGCTGCTTCCGATGACATGAAATTAATGCGGGTCATCAATAAATACAGAAAAGTAGAACGTCACGTCATTAAGATAGCAGAGGGGGTATGCCATAGAGGGACCAACCGGTGACTTCCGGCATACCACCGCCAGAAAGTCATCGAGACGAGGCCGATATATCACGGCATAAATAAACATATCTTTTTTTATTTATGCCCTGCACACCTGAAAGCTAATTTGAAGGCTTCTTAGGATGAAGGGGGATAAACTTTAACACGAACAAGGAATACCATAAACCGCAAGCTTTTAAGATTCCTACTGACGACTATTCAATGTTTTAGCACGTACATACTATACTGGGAGAACTTGTCACCTAACAAACATTTTACGCGAACCCCACGTGTATGTGACATAAATGTGTGGAGATTTAGCCACAAAACATTTTCTTAGGATTGGACCTCATATGAGTAGTGCAAAAATGAAACTCATGGACTAAAATTAAATATTAAATCAATATTTTTCGTAGCACTACCACGACATCTCCCATGTATAACTCGGTCTATTTTCTTCACCTGCTACCGAAAATTTTCTTACAATTAATGATTTTACTTATGCACTGTTATAACTATCGAGATACGGCGACATATACACAAATACTGTCACTACTGATTCCGTAAATTTACAAGCCAGTCACTCATTTCTTTCTTCCCCAGAGTAGTATGTAATACGAAAAACATGCACAATTGTCCCGGCAGTTTTTAAGTAAAACTTATAACAATTTTGTGCGTCATGAGTACTCCCTCCAAAAGAAGTAAGCGCTTAGAATGATTAGATTAGATTAGAAGGAAGGTGGAGTTCCTCCAAGGAGGAGCTAAGGAACTTAGACCTAATGGTCCATTGTGCCAACCACCATGTTTGTATTCACCCATAGAGTCCAGTCGCCCTGCTAAAGGATAACATGCTCTCTATGGGGATACCCCTGACTTCATCTAGTTCCAAAGATGGTGAGCCCAGATGCCTAACTCTAGTCCTCATCAAAGCAGGACACTTGCAGAGTACGTGCGATGTTGTTTCGTCCTCTTCCTCGCATCATCTACATTTCGCCGAGTCTGTGATTCTCAGGAGATGGAGGTGCCTCATAACCTGATAGTGTCCGGTGAGAAGTCCCACTATCGTGCGAAGTTGTCTCCTGTCCAGTGATAGAAGCTTTCTTGCCATCCCCGGTCTGGGTCCTTCTATCAGGAGCTTGGCTTGCCTAAGCCCCTGTACGTTATGCCAAATCTTACAGTGTTGAGCTAGGCTCCACTCTTTGATCTTTAAAATCCCTGAAGAGGGCACTCGCTTCGGCGGTACATATACTAAAATTGGAACGATACAGAGAAGATTAGCAGGGCCCTGCGCTTAGAATGAAGTCAACTGACCATCGCTCTAACGATCCCTGAACGTTTAAGTATTTAACCACTTAGTCATTATCGCTTCCGGCGGTAGGTGTGCATATTAAGTCACCTTATGATCAACCAATAAATCTGTCAGAAAGGAAGGAGGTCAAAAAAGCATCAATTACGATAGACGGCTTAACGATTCAATGAACATGGAAGTCCCGGAATCCCGCAGAGATAAGACTTGAAAATACGGACTCGTACCCAAATTATGCATATATATACTGATGCGACCAAAGACATCTCCTGAGTAAAATTCCGACGCCCCATTGATTGCGGTGGATTTAATGGGCGGAACTTTTACGACCGTTTGAAAGGGGCGCTCCTTAGCAACGAGATGGCAAAGGAGAGAACCGAAGAGCAGTGCACGCGTGAAGGAGCCCCTCTCGTATAAGTCTTCTTTTGTCTTTGTAGAAGGAAGAACATGTTTGAGAAGAAGGGTCTGGTGGGGGCGGGGGGACAGGAGTCCTTTCAACCACCCTCTTTTGGTCCTCATCCTGCCACCACCTTCCTTTTGTACTCAACCGCCCCTCTGGAACGGCAGGGGGGGGTATGAGAGAAGAGCGAGACCCCCATGGGCGGTGGATAATCGTCGCATTTGGGTGGAAAGGAGAGGTCGACGAAGAAGAATCGGAGATGCTAAAAGGGGAAAGACGTAAGACTGGAAGGGAGAGTAAAGGTTGTGAAAGGGGTTCGGGTGCTGGGAGTGGGTTGTGTGCGGTGGATTTTCGCCACTGTGGGTGCAAAATATCAGGGACCTTCGAGCGTGTATAGGCAAGAGATATCCTCAGCGAAGAAACTTGTCTCCAGAGCAGGAGCCGTAAATACAATCGAGCAGGCTAATTTGCTACTTCGATCCCAAAAATAATGAGGGAATTCGAAGCTAGAATTGAATCTTAAGAGTGGTTCTAAGATTGATCCGCTCAAACTTATGTAGAATGAAGTTAGATCAGATAACAGATTGTTATTTTTTATAACATGTTAATTTGTAACCTTGCTGGAAGTGTCACTGTAAAAGGTTATGATTTGCCTCAATGCATATATCACTCGCGGTGAACTACGAAAAAAGTATCAATTTTCGTTTTTTACCCATTGCCACGAATGAAGGAGGTTCACTTAGAGAAATTCCAAGGTGCGCGACGTAAAACAAAGAAAAACTGCCGACAAAGCGCAGCTAAAGCCATATTTTATAAAGCTGTTATTTATGTATGCTGTTATTATTAGTATGTATTAAGCTGTTATTTGTGTATGTAATTTTGAATGATGAAAAATCGCTCCATCATCTTAAGCACGGCTCTCCAGTGAATTGAAAACACCTTACATCCCTTTCTGCTTGTTATAAAATGCGCAAAGTGAAGTACCACTTTACCTTTAACCAACACCATTCCTACGACGTTGAAACCAGTTCATTTGAGGATAATCCAAAAGGAAACCGGACTACACCATGTGAACGCCGAAAATCAGACCGAAACCGACGTCCAAACAATCGACTCTCTCAGGCCCCACTATTCATACATTGCACACGGATAATGCAAGTGCCCTCTCCGGTCGAATGCGGGGACGGACGACAAAAGGCGATCATGGGTGACGGGACCAAGGGTGCTGAGGGGTTGGATGATGTTAAGCAGCGGGCGTGTGAGCGACTGGGAAGAACAAAGGGACGGAAAGCTGAAGGGAGTCGCTCTCAATAGGCGATGGTGGCGGTGGCATCGAATTTAGGTTGGTTTGAGGTCGGAGTGGCGTCGGCGAGGTTGAGCACGTCTGAACCGTCGACCTGCAGGAAAAAGTATTGCGGGTGCATTTTATGCGTTCCACGGTTAAGGAGCGGAGATATGCTCGACGTTTAAGAAAAGAGGAGGAGGGGGAGGAAGAGATGAGACAACGGAAAGTGGAAGGGTTTAAGGACGGCTTAAATAAAAATGTTTAACCCGGGAGAACGTCTCTTTCCTTCCGTTATACGATGGCACTTACACGATGCGGAATAAAGGATTTTTAAAAAGTTTGTTGGGAGGAAAAGGGTTCGCTATCCTCGCGCGTACGTTACAGCTTCACAATGGAAGGATGAATATGCACAGGAATTCAGGTATATTTAAGGGAAAGTTGAAGATCTCGATCTGATTTACCCAGCGTACCTAATCCCTCCCCTCAAAAAACAAGCTGAAGTGTATTGAGAAGTACAATAAAACTTCGTGCTATAATGAAAAAAGAAAATGAACATTTCTGAGCTGTATAAGGATCTAGGATTGAAACAATGGATGACATATTTCGCAGCATTTTCCCGTAGTAATTGTAATGGAAAGGTCGACAAACCGTCGTTCGTGAGCCACTGGTAGCTTGCGATCGACGGTGAATTAATCCAATTAATGTATCAAACAACTTCAATTCCATCTACGGTAGCTTGCCACATAATTTCATGTTTGGAGAGTAGCTCTTTGGACCTGGAAGGTTGCTATCCCCTGTTGTAATTTGTTTAAGACTACATCGAGAGATGTTTTACGTATTCAGACAATATAGAATTGAATAGTAAATTAAATTTCTAATAGCGGAAAGGCAAGCAATTATTTGCAAACAAAAGCATTTGAAGAGAAAGTAATGGAATCTCCCACATTTTTTGTCTGTAAATTATTCCTCTGGTACTTAAACTGTACCTGCACATAATTCACATTACAAGTTAAATTAGGGGTTTAAAATAATGTTATCAATCAAATAAAATAATCTGTATTAATCCCAACATACTGGGCATGGAAAAATTCAAAATCAAGCCAAAATATTTTAAAAGACGCCGACTATAAGTTCATTTATGCGGAAAAATTTAACATTTCAACGTCAAAGGGTCGGGAATAAGATAAAAAAATAATACATTAACTCATGAATCTCCGCAGAGAAAAGCTCCTGCTCAGGTAAGAAAAATGAGAACAATTAAGGGATAATTATGCGAAACATGATACAGAGTGTTCCACTTGGGCGTGACGCAACTGGTGAGGCATGAATGGGCGACCAAAATAGAGGCACGGTTAGAGAGCAGCAGGACTTTTGACATGGGCGACAGAGGACCAACAGAGGCGGTCTTGAGGAAGCGGGGAGACACTTGAAAAATAAGCGACAAACGCAGGAAGAGGGGAACCGGAGACGCCCTCACCTTGAAACAAAAATACGGCGTAAATAAGCATACAAGAGCTCAGACAAACTGGAGAAAGCCCACGGAGGCGATGACACAGATGCTTTGATAAGGTGGGGATAGACAAAGAACAAGGAAAAGCGCTTATAATGAAGACACATGCAAAGGAGATCTGTGCCCGAGGACGGTGATTCAGAGAACAAAATTATCTCCATTCTCTCCCTTGGTCGTTTTATTTTGAATACGGAAACGAAAATGAGGCAGACAGTTATGATTATTCAATGTCTATGCTGTTCAAACCAGCTGCAGAAATGTAATTGCCATTGCTTTCAAAAGAGAGATATACTGGATTGTGAAAAAAAGGATGAAAATGTTATCGCAGAGAGTATTCGAGAAAATAGAAACGATAACGAAAAAGTACCACTGGTAAAAAAAGAACATCGTAACCGGTAATACCGATTAAAAAATACGTTTAATCACCAAAATCAATTTCAAGAAAATCAGGTAAATTTCAGAAAAGAAGTGAGAAAGTATTTGTGAAATAGAGACGGATAAAATACCACCACAAAAAAAGTTTCCAGAACAATATCTATTTCTTTTGAAATATAAGCACTAAAACTATCAAGGGCCGGAAGAGGGCGGGGCGTATCAGGGGCGGAGCGTAGAACAGTATTTCACTATTCAACATCAACAAATTGAATATAGGGTGGGAGTCATAAAGCACTACATTGACACAATATAAATTAAAATAGCTTCGCTAATCGAAATGCAAATACTGCCGAGGACAAAACGATAACCATTAAAAAGTACTAGGTACCAAATTGATCAGCGGAGCAAAGTTGGTTTGATGGCTACGAATCATTTCACACGATGGGGTAAACATGAAATATAAAATTCGCTTAAACAAAAAATACAGAGATATACATAGTGATTTTAGGAATGCTGGTTAAGTTAAAAACATATATTCCTATAGAAGGAAACATTGAACACTTGTGGTTCCAACGGAGAGGCAAGAAGCAAAGACACGAGCCAAGGATTACAAGAGAACTTGAGCGGATGGAGCTATGAAGTGACCTCTCCGAGGCAATAAAACAGAACACTCATAAGGGGCCAGCACCTATCACCGCCCGAGGCGCTCTGCTTGAGAATGAAGGCATAGGCTCAGCTGGAGAGGAGCACTTGCTTTAGATTCAGTTAGTCGGATAGATGGCTCAATGCTTTCCATTTCAGACAGGGGTGATGTGGGCGGGAGTAGGAGGCGGACAAGGGGCCGCCGGGGCAAGGCGAAACAAAGCAAGAGTGCACAAAATGAGATGGATGGATGGATTGCTGCACGAGCGCCGATGGTTGGAGACTTTGTATTGGTAGGGCGGGAGGGGGGGGGGGGTGGAGTGGGGGAAGACATGTTATGCAGGATAGGAGAGGGGGGGTAGGTGATAGCGACAGAGACAAGGACGATGAGATGTAGCCCTTTTCCCGTCGGGAGTAGGTATACCTCGTAGAGCCAGCCGTGGAGAATGGATCACGCAATTTATCTCATCTTATGAAGTCGGCTTTCGAAGACAATAGCCGCCCAGAACAAAGAGATGGAGAAGAAGACCTATGTGGAGGTTGGAGAGGTGGAGGATAAGGGCTGGGGGAGGTGGGTGAGAGGTAGCTGCACAAGGGAGGGGCGGCATCGGAGGGGACAAGGGAAGTATAAGGAAAGAATGAGAAGGAGGGAGAGATATAAGCGAGTAGGTTGTTAAGGTATAACTTTGCTGGAGGCTGCTGTAGAACTGGGTGTGACGAACGGTGGAAATTTCCCTGACTAATAAAATGGGTGGGGCAGTACGGTTGTGAAAACTATGAACGTTTTGAGTATAAACCAAGCCTTTGGAGAGTTAGTTCCGGGCTGAACACACGCGTAGTCAAATCGATGAGGAAATTCCATTTTATTCTCAATAGAAAAAGAGAAAATGTACCTTATTCGTAACGAGGTTTCCTAGCCAAAAAGAAATTTGGTCATTTTTTTATGATGCGTCACTTATACAAGAACAAGTCATGTACACAATAAAGTGTCCTCTATACAATAGCATCACAAAAATCACGCCTATCTATACTATTTTCATAAATACAATTTAACTTCAATTTATGTATAGATACATTTTTTAAATGGGTAAGAAATTCGAAAATCCTATTCATTCTGTCATACAAAAATATATTTTTTGCATAAAATAAGCAAAGAAAGAGTTTTTTCAAATACCTATATCCATAAATATAAAATGAAGGATCCCACCTATCTTAATTTCTTCGACTACCATTATTCAAGGTAAAATGCGATATTTCAAACGTGACGCTGCAGCATGCTTCTCTAGCTAAAAAAGTATTAATTGAAAAAACATTTATCGACTAATCTGCACATTGTGTATGATACTTTTACTTTCCATTAGATAAAGCAAATTATCAGCGAAAGCAATAAATTCAAAATGACACAAACAAAAATGTATATACCCATCTCTCTTCCGAAATTGAACCACCTGTTTTACAATGAAGAAAAACGTTGCCCGCGAACTCTGATAAAAAATTTTTTTTCTGTCACGTAACTATTTTGTGGATTATATGCTCAAAAAATGGCTTGCTCATAAGAATCACGTAAGGCTGCTCGCATACGTTGCAGAAATTTCTCTTTTTCCTACAGATTAATAGAGTTGAGGAAGAACCTCCAACAGGAGGTTAATCCGCGACTGTATGAGTCGCAAAAAATACTTCAGCCCGCATTTTCGTTTGCATTGTTGATAAACTAGTTCTTTCACTGATGATGCACCTCAGCTATTGAAAAAAAAAACAAAAAGAAAAAAAAGGTACACAATATGCTGATTATTCGACGAATATAAATTTTAATGTACACTTTTTCCAGGCATTGGAACCGATTGCAGCGTCATTTACATTGAACTATAGCTCCCTGACCTCAAATATTGCAGTAGTTTCTCAAAAAGTCTTAAAATATAATGAGCAGATGCTTATATATTATTGCTATTCAAATTTCAGAAATAATTTGCTTCTTGCAAATTTTTTTGCGCAAAAATGGAATTAATAACAGGTGGGAAATTGATATTCCTCCCCATACTTCATCCATTCTTGCATTTAATATCATGTAATTTCAAGTCCAATTTGCGAAAATATAAACAGCTTGGGAATGAAGCATTTTGTTGTTCATATAAAAAAATAGAACATGTTTTTTATTAGCTGCCAAAATAGGATTTAAGTGGGGCGGTCAGATGTAGATAAAATAGGAGGTCTGATGGAAGAGGTGTAACCGTGGGAGGAAGTGGACGGTGATCCCTCGATAGTGGTACGTATTCCTCAGGTGACGAGAGCCTCCACTCGCGGGGAAGAAAAAGCGTAGTTTGCACGGATCGTTTGCCAAGAGAGGAGTGAAGTAAGGAACGAGGGGAGTCTAAGACGGCGATAAGAGCTTCTCCATGTTGACTTAATTTCAGACGCTCTCTGCGAGTGAAAGGTCTGTAATGCGTGCTTGAGGGATGGCTTCTCGGTCTCGAAGCCACGTGCAGTCCGGTGGCAGTCCAAGGGGGATTCATCTGGAGCGACGCGAACCCGATATGCGATTGTGCGGACCAAGGGATAACCTTACGGCGAGAAAATGCAAGGCCCTACCCTCGTCTAGGCGCTGGAGAGTCGAGCCCAGGGCATCGACTACATACATCTGTGATGTACACCGTCGTGGCAGAGTATGCATAAACACCGGCTATTTTCCTGCAATAGTGAATAAAAAAGCGAGGGTAAAATGGACATATAATTATGCGGTACTCTAATATACGGTCTATTTCAAATATACGTAAGTATATTCTTTGGATATGACGTGGTAAGTAATCGGGGGAAATTAATAACTATCAAACCGACTAATGGATACGACCTGCCACGGTGGAAACACCGGTTTCCGATCAGTCACGGAAGTTAAGCATCGCTGGGCTCAGCTTGAACTTGGATGAGTAATCATCTAATTCGTATGGGTGCTATTACCCCTGCCAGTAAGTGGCGAACAGCATGTGCGAAATAATCTTAACCGTCTAAGCACGTTATACTATAATTCTACTAATACTGCTAAAATCGACGAAGTCATACTTTTCTCTTCAACAAAGCCATTTTTCAATTATGGTAATAGAAACATTCGTTGAGTCTCGAAATGATATATTCAGTAATGAGGAATCAAGACGACCAAGGGATGTCGATTAATCAGTTACGATTTGCAACGGTCTGCCAAAGGGCAATACAATTGAGAATTCTCCCTCCAGAACGGCCTGGTATTGTATTAACTGTTTACAGCAATAAGTACTTGAAACACAATGGAAATCGGGTCACAGGTTCCCGGACTGAAATTTCCGAATAAAAACTGACAAGTAGAAGGTAAGCGGGCATATAGAGCGTTGGTATACTCCATTGAGGTAATTTAAATAAAAAGATAACTATCAACTAAACTTAAGAACACACGCCAAACAGGTCGACACTCCCGTGAGTGAATATATCGAGCTGACTATGAATTTTCCAAGGAAGAGGCAGAAACTGATTTTGAAAAATAAAGTTATAAAACTTCCCCATCCATCCCCAAATTTATACAGTAACAAATATTGAAGAAAATCACCAAGCAAATAATTTCACAAAAACATAAAAAGTAAACATTTTCCGTAAAATCAAATCCTGTTTTTTTAGTGTTTTAAAGAAAAATTGCAATTAGAACTGGAAAAAAATATCCCTCTCTCATAGAGAAGAACGTGAGCATGAAAAAAAGCATACATCGAGCAGCAAAACCCAACGGTGTACTCTCCAGCCAGCATCACATTCGGCGGATTGTGCATGCCGCCGCCTCGGCGACGGATGAAAGGGCCCAACCTCTCTCTTCTGAATGGACCTCACGACGCAACACGATCTCTCTTCTCCTTCAGAGGGAGGGGGGATGGGAGGAGGCATCATCAAATTCCACGAACGGACGATCCGAACGGGGTAATTAAGAGAGAGAACGAGGGTATAGAAGGGAAAGGAAAGGAAAGGGAAGGAGGATTATAAATCACGGTGAAAGTGGAATTCGAATAAAACGGAAAACAGACCGGCGGCGAAAGGGGATTAATATCACGACGTCCTACACGAACGGAAGTGGCTCACGGAAGGGTTAGCGAAAGTGGTGACGGGGTGATCGGGGAGTATGCAAGCGGGGAGGGATGGTGGCACTGAGGGAGAGAGAGGAAGAGATGAGAAGAACGGAGACAGACCGGAGCGGAATTCAAAGCGACGTTGGGACCGTCTGGGAAGGGAGGAGACTACTGGGGGCGTAAAGGGTTAAAAGTGCAGGGGGATGAAGGGAAGGGCTGAGCGGCAAGACTGCGGAATGGAGCCTTAGGAGGGTAGGGCAAGGGATCTACACCTACGTGCTTGCATGTGATTCGCCGCTACGGTGTGTGTCAGGGAGTGAAAGAGCAACAGCCATGGAGAGGGAATCAGGAAGAGGGAAAGGAGAAAAAGTGACGAATTAAAGCCTCGTTTTGTCTCTACATATGTTTCAGTCCTTTATAATGCGAGGGAAACAGGAAATTTCGTTTTATCTGTTCGACAATGAATCTCACTTATTTTGTCTCTACTAACAGTTCAAGAGAGGAAGTGTGGCGTCATAATAATCATATCATGTTAGACGCTAGACTGGGTAAAACAGGTAAAATTGTATTTTTAAGTATATCTAAAATAAACGCAATTTTGGCGAAAAACAGTTTTCAAGTTTCGAATTCTCCCAGGAAATTAAATAGTAGAAAAATTAAGGCTTCAATCCATCTTATTTTGCGAGATATTCCCTATTCAAATAATAACATTCATACAAGGCAAAAAACGTTAGTACAACAGAAATATCGCTGCAGTTGGCTACAATGGCTGTGCAAAGTATTCGTTCAAAATATATTCATCAACTTATCCGCATGTTTCGTACTTTCATATTGCTTCATAATAGCTAAGATATATTCAAGGCATATTGCTAAGGCAAGGGTTCAGTTAGTTTAACATCTTTTTTGTAAAGAGTAAAAAAATGGTTACTTAATGTAGAAAATCCAGATGTGCTTTTTTGTTAATAGTATGGTTAATACTCACTATAAACTGTATGCGCGACAGGTTGAGATTACACAACAAATTGCTACCTTTTTCATGCATATATTTATGTTTCGTATATGGTCTCAGTTTACAAAATGTTTTCAATTATTCGCATTGTAATTTGTTTTGAGGTATACCAACACAGGCAATGCCTAAAAGGGATTCCCTATTTATCCTTACTTATTTGAAATGTAAGCTGTGCTTGTAATGTTGATTCAACGGATAAAATAATACTATCATGTATTATTATTATATCTTCGGCGAAAGTAGTATCTTTTAAGCAATGCAAACGTAATTAAGTATTTGCTTTGACTCACACAGCCGCAATACATCCTCCTTAAAACAATATCATCCGTCTAATACCCTGACGCTTGCGCGATCTCAATTCTGCAAGTAGTCTCAGCTTGGTGTCCAACCTCCGAGCCTTTAGCGACTCCATACCAAGTCCTTCCGTCACTCAGAGTTCGCTATCAGCGGAAAATAACAGTAGGTGAGACAGAGTAAAAGCTGCGTAGAAGGGATTAATTCACATGAACGGCACCTCGGGGAGACGTCTGGACATGCGAGCAGAACGCATGAGTCAAAAGGCTAAGGGACGGGAAGGGGGGAATCCACAGGAGAATTGTAAAAAGGACTCTATCGGGAGTCAAACGGAGTGTATCGGGCAAGAAGGGTCGTCGGGAAGAAGAGTAGGAAGGGTTTAAAGGATTAGTTGAAAGAGGCGGAAGGGAGGGAATGGGAGAAAATTCCACGTCGCACTGGTAAGATATGCGAGTTGGGGCGGAGACGGGTTAAGTGTCCGAAGGAATAAGCGGACTAGGGATTCGTCGGTATGCGAGCAGAATGGGTATAATGAACGAAGGGAGGCACGGTGAAGCATGAGGATGGAGTAAAAAAATACCTGATGGGCCCAATAAAACGTGTTTTGCAGGCAAAAGTAGTTTAGCATATGGTATAGTCACAGAGAAGAGACTGATTGTTGAAAGCGAGTGGAAACATTTGATTTCACATGAGAGAGGTAAATTCAAATCAAATTTGAAAGAAGCGAACCCGTTTACCGAAGTGATGAGTTTTTGTCAGGGAAAGAGAAAAGAATATACATGAAACTCTATATGATATTTTTCTATTCGAGGTAAATAAGAAATTATAACGATAGCACACACAGCAAAGGCGGAGATAAGAATTTAAGAAGGCTCGGAGAACAAAAAAACCATTAGATTATATCGTACGCCACAGAGAATTGACGGAAACCTGGAATGGTAACACGAAGGTGTAACAAAGGAAGACGGTTTGAGGGTTGGGAACAGTAATTCATAAAATGAAACAAGACCGTCCGTGTCGCAGACAAAAATATAAAATCCCTTAATTTATAACAATAAAAAGAAAGATCACTGAAATGTGAAAAAGGAGGATGACGAAGCATATCGGATTCTCGGCATACGCTGGTAATTAGAACTTTTTTCTACCAAATGGGAATGAAAAACGAAATGAAAGAGAAATTGAAGCGGATATATACGGTGAAAAGTTCGTGGAAATAGTTCGCGAGTGACTAAAGAAAGATACAATGAAGAGAGGGACGGATATTGGTGCAAGGAATAAGGGAATTTCGAAGGCGGGGAGTTATCATCTACCAGAATAAGAAATGGAGCATATAAACGGTCACACCATTCATTAGGAATTAACCACATCCTTTTTTTTATTTCTCTTTCTGACCTTCTCCTTTTAATATCTCAAGTGAAACAAGGTACACAAAAGTAACAGGTTTTTAATGAATTACAGTAAAGCACTCGAGAAAATTTTCACCAAAACATTTTTGTTCGCTTCATGCTGGACAAGAGTATTTCTCTGATCGAAGATATGTTTGCCTTTTGTAAGAGCGTGCCCACATTGACGACGAAAGGGCTAGTGTGAAACATGATGAATGAAAGTGGCTTCTCTACTCAGTGGATCCGAGCATCCAATTTTGTAACTCATACATTTCTGCATAAACATATCTTTCATACAATTTTATATGCTGCGAAGAAATTTCTGATTTCCAGAAAAAGTTAAAACAAATATGAAAAATATGTGGTTTGAACAAAAAATACCAATTTAACAAAATTATAAAAATACCAATTTAAAATTAAAATACTATTTCATTCACCAACTGTCACTAGTCACGTCTTGAAGCAAAAAACAAAGAGCGAATGGGACCAACAATTTATAGATGTTTCCTAGAGACACTGAACTGAAAACTCAAAGATAAATTCTTTTCCGGCACGGTCTGAGTATAGGGTCGTTATTCGCCTATCAATTCCCCACAGTTGATTGCAATCGTTACCCCTACATATTCCATCGGAGAAACTTAAAAGATCACAGTACCCGATCAGAAACAGTCAAGGAACTCATAGAATATCGGAACGGTACGTGAAGTTTCGCGGAAATCCTGAGAGATGAATCACGTCAAGAGATGAAAGGGTAGAGAGAACGTTGAACCCTTAAGGATGATTTCCATTCCAAAAGGACTCGCTCTTAAATTGCCGCTTTCCGGAATACCGAAGCGTCCGCCAATTTCCATTTGATTGAACGAAAAACAAACGTCAGCGAACGAAAATTGTGTCTCAATCTTCGAGGAACGCATTTGACGAGCCTTTGGGCGAAGGGGACACGGCGTCAAAATAGGACGAAGCAGCGGAGCGGAGAGGGCACTGCAATAAGATACTTTTGAAATGTGTCCTCGCCAGCAGAGAGATACCTACGCAAACGGAAACTCAGTCGCCCCCTCTCAACTGTACCAACCAAACCACCCCCTCAAACAGTCAATACGATAATTTATCATCTCCTCTCTCTATATCGGCCACCGTCTCCCCCTCCCTCTCCTTTCGGATACCTGCGCGAAAACCGGTAGTGGAGGTATTCTTTTATTTTTTGTTCTCTCTCTGAGTCTCACGAAACGCATCGGAGGGGACGCGAGAGGAGAGGTCGACACGAAGAAAAAGTATGATAAAAATAAAGGAAGGGAGCGGAGACTATCAAAGCTGGCGATCGAAACATCACTCATTGGTCCGCATCATTGTTCTCGCTCGAGTCTTTGAGGATTCCATTTTCATTTATTCATTCCTTTACTCTTCTCCCTCTCTCTCCATATCTACCACTCTCGCTTCGATGGACTGAGGACATGGTACCTTTCTCCTTACTACAAGTCGAAACCTGACGATTGGAAGAAACGGCGGAGAAAACGGAGAAACAGGTTGAGGATGGAGATGTATTTACGATGGAAAAACAGAGCAGAAATGATCCATCCCATTCAACCATAACTGCATGAACATTATTGATAATGATAATTCTTTAAAAAGCTGCATATTTATATCGAAAAAAACGGGTGTTATAAAGAACCAAACGACAAAGACTTAATAATGGTAGCTTTCCATGCAAGGTGCTGAACTCAGCGCAGATTGGAACACATCGGCGCACTTCAGCGCAAACGAAAGACGATGAATGAAACGATTTGCGAAAGCAAAACGTTCGGTAAACTGCCGGTAGGTGGTATTTGTAGGTGCACAATCGCCACAACCGTACGTTTTTTTAAAAAGTAAAGAAATTCTTCAAACTACATGGTGAAGAAGAATAGGTGTTTGCCGTAAAGTAGTTAAAAACTATACATAATCGATATCTGACAACTTTATTGAAAATTAGCGTAAAAACCACTTTCACGGATATGATTATCGAAAATCTCTTTTTCTCTAACACATTGCAGCTTCAATTAACAATGGTCCCAATCTGTGATGAGGTTCGCTACCTAGTGTGTAGGGTCTAAAGCGAATGGAAAGCACTAAATAATAACTTTGACCACCATCCAGAGGGAAAACGTAAACCCATAAATGCCTATAGCATATGACTCTAATGGAACGAGATAAGTTTTGGTTGGTTATTTGGGGAGTTGACCAACAAATAAGGTCATTTGCGTTAGTAACATCTGTGTAGGATTAACCTAGGACTAAAGTGGTCTAAGGAGACCACAGTTTAAATGCACAATCCGACGGACGGATTGCTGCAATAGACGTGACCTCCATACACCACTCCAGAAAGTATCGAGTTTCAACCGGAAAATCTAAACTGCTAGGATTCAAACAGGGGCCCTCCGTAGAGAGCCAGTGCTCTAAGCGACTGCACCAACCCAATCTCCCAATCAATGGTCCGCATCATTGTTCTTGCTCGAGCCATGAGGACTTCTTTATCATTTATTCATTTTCCTCCCTACTCATTCTACTCCTCTTTCTCTCACTCCGATGGACCGAGGAGACACATAACTCTTTTATTTTTCTCCATCTTCCATCGAGTCCCGAACAAGAGCAAGGGACGGCCGGGGCGGACGGAATCGCATAAAGGCAAACTTCACTCCACTTACCTTTTTGAGAGTTTAAGCGAGGGAGGAGGGGACCTTGGCAGCGAGAGAGACGTTGTATGGGACCAAAAGGAAGGAGTGATAGGGGGAGGGGATGAGAAGATGGAGAAAAAAGCTTGAAAAAAAGAACAAAAACAGTTTGCGGAAAAAAAGCAAAGCACCACACAGGCGCGCGCGCCGGAAAAAAAATAACGAGAGAGACATACTTCCAGTTTGGGAAAATAAAATAATAACGCTTGTAGCGGATTAAAAAAAAGAAAACGTATATGCACTACCGAGACGACGGCGGCCGCAGTAATAAAAAAGCGACGATATAAGGATTAATAAAATGAAGGGGAGAGGCGAATGAAGCACGGGGACTGAGTGGTGTGGGAAAACAGGAAGGAAAGGAATCCTCGGAAGGGGAGGGAAAATATTTTACAGCGTGGATACAGAGGAGGCAGACGGGAAAGGGGTGCAACACCGTCTAATGAAACAGAACTCGAGTGAGTGCGGTTCCAGAAACCACGCGTCATAAAATAACGCGGACTCGGTAAATATAATTCGAGGAAAATTCCAACATTGAGCATGGCGGGACTAGCGGCGACAGTAACTTCAGATTTCATGACTAAATATTTTATTACTAATTAATACTTTTAAAGTTTTACCTCACGATGTAAAATTTCTAGTTTAAATTATATTTTATTCCAGCCATTTTTAGCAGTTAGGTGGGTGCTTTTAACACATTCAATACTATATTAATAGTATGTAATTAAAGATATTAAAGTTTGTAGTTCTATCGATTGCTTAATTCTTGATTTATTCTCGTAGCAAAGAGGCTGCTTAAAAATGGACAAAGATACGAATCCGACTGGCCGAATGAAAATTATAAGAAGACATAATGCTTTCTTAATTCTAATAATCTGGCTCGTAGATGGCTCCATGAGAACTTAAATCTATTTTTCTGAGGGCATGAAAAATCACAGACGCCATTTAAAGCTAAAATTAACAGCACTGGTTAAGGCAAACAATCTATACCCACACCATCTGGAGAATAAATACAATCAACTTGAAAGCTACGCGTGCAGAATTTTACAATTATTTGTGGATAGAAATTTAAAATGTAAATATTATGCACTTCAAATGCTCAGATATAATCATTTTGATTCTACCGCAACGTTTAAATTCGGCTTGAAAGGTTGAAATCGCAATCGTTTTATTTGCATAATCTCTCAGCATATCTGTCGATCTTAGTCGCTGTTTTTTAGTAAATGATAGAGTTGTCAAAGCTCATGATGATTACCACGGAGAGGGAATTGCATTTTCTCATGTAAAATGAATTCACCGAGGAAAACTCCGTCAGTGGAAGCAGTATTATCCTAGTGTAATGACATTATCAACGATACCAATTCTCGAATAAAAATAAACTAAATATGAAGTCTAAGAAGAAGCATACTAATTCTTAAGTTAAAGCCGACTTGCAAGAGACAACATGCCGACCAGTAAATAGAACAGATACCTTATTCTTTTGAAATCAAGTCCACAAAATAAATGAAGGCGAAGTATATTGGGGAACGCAATGCGAGCCCTATTATGGGAATGAAGACAAAGAAGGAAAGAGCATTGGGAACAATGCAAGGGCAAAATATAAGCCAATGCGAGGGAAAATCTTCAATTCAATCATCGTGAGTAATGGACCGTGGAAACGAAGGAGACGACCAAAGTACACGTAAACTTTTCCAATTAACTGAGAACAATATTGACTTCGAAGACATCTTTCGCATCCCAACGTAATGCTCCTTACATCTCATTAACTGCTCCTTCAACTGTCCAATCAGGGAAAATTGTCGAGGTAAAAATATAACTTTTGACAGATTTACGATGGATTCTCTAGAGTGAATTATTTTAACTAATTCTCCTCCTCCATGCTAGGAAAAATGAGAAAATGAAGTTAACTTAAATTTACTTTTCTTGACAGAACTATCTTCAAATGACGATAGAATGGGGATGAGATTCGGGGATATTTAACTCTAATAAAGAGAGGAGATGATCCAGTTTGTGAGCTTAAAAAAAACTAAAAAATTACGGGGAAAAAATCAACCACATCATCCAGGAATTAATCTAATATCAGACACGTTACATTTTTGAAACAAAATAACAATTTTGGACAGTTAAAATTGAGCATTAGAACATATTCCGAACTTTTTAGCCACTGCTCAGAACTATTTCGATAAATCACTGCCATTTTTTCTCATTTCCAGAGTTCCGCGCACTCATTTCCAGTAAATAACAAGCCCAAACAAAATACTACTTCGTTACTTCATGACACGTCATTATCATTGATTAGTGATTGAGCGTGAAATACTTCTAAAAGCGAATCACTCACGGTCGCAATATGGAAAGTAAGGAGAGGTGCGGCAAAGAAAACGCCCGTTAGAAAAATTGGAAAGTAACAGATAAGGACACGCCTGTCCGGGGCTATATTGTTTTATATTCGATGCTTTCTCAACCATTCATCCACACCCCTCCCCAGCCATCCTTCTCGGCAACATGCCCGTTCGATATCCGCTCTCGAGCATGGCCAATCTCCGATCGCTTATCCATTTAGAATCATCGATCTCTCCTCGTGGACGGATCGGCGATTCTTCCCATACACATAGCGGCTCCGCTCGTCTCTCCCCATCATCCCCTACCCGACCCCTCTTCCGAGCGTACTCATCGTTCCCACTCGAGGAAAGGGTTACAGAAGATGACTGCGCTCCGCTCTCGAGCGACGCCTTATTTATCCTTTTGTCTCCTCTCTCTCTTGAGGTCTCGGACGGCCCACGCAACCCAAGTGCAAGCGCACACGATACAAACTTACCGTCCGCTTTACTCCCTATGCGACACAACCGCCTCTTCACCTCAACACACACACACGTCACTTACCCTCTTGCAATCCTTAAGGTGGCTCCACATTAAAATTAATTAAATTAAATTTTATTCATCTTCTGGCCACTCAGAAAAATTTGCATTCTACTTTATATGAACAGTAAAATCCTACCATTCCACGCTACTTTTTTCACAAAATGTACTTGAAATTACATGACGTTAAAAATGTAGAAATGGGTGAAACATGAGTACAATTATATTTCCCTGTCAAATATAAAAGCCATTGTTCGCGAAAAACTGTTAATAAAAAGAAAATAATCCTAATGGATTGGATGGTAAATAAATATCGGCACCAATCGATCTTAGTTATTGAGTTATTAGCAAAAACCACAGGAAAAGAAGTCACAATGAATTAGTTCAATAGGAATGGCGCCGCAGTTGGCTCATATGTCCGCAATCAAGTGTTCATTAAAAATATAATCGCCTAGTAATCTGCGTATTTTGTATAATAATCTTGTTTCCTAATAAACATGGACTGTCATCAGTGAAAGCAGTATGCTTAAGCAATACAAGCGAAAAGTTGGAATACAGTATTTATTTTGACTCACACAGTCGGGGAGCCAAACCCTATGCTTAAACCAACTCGACACCTCGTCCACACGATCACAAAGGGGTTCAACTACGAGTCTGGCCACGAGACTCTGTCTCGCCTGAATGCCTCACGAAGGGAAGAACATGCGATTCAATTCGGTTCCTTATCCGTTCCTATTATGAGAATTAATTGCTCTTTCGAATGGAAACCCTTCCATACATTCCGAATCGTTAGACCCGATGTCGTTCCTTTTTTTGAACTTTACTTTTGAAAGGCAGAAATTGACGTTGCATAAAAATACTCATAAGAAAATTAAAGTCCACTATACTATTACCAAAAAGGGGTTTACGGACTCACCAGGGTATTTAATACCAATAATAATATTTACCAATAATATTTGTGATCTTGGCCCAGCGTGATGCAATGACTATATCATGCGAAAATCGTGTCCAGACAAAAAAAACATCAATTAGCACCATAGGCATCATTAGCCTAATATCTGTGAATAAATTCTGATGCTTACTTCTACGTTTTCTCACTTGAAATTTTATGTACAATACTTCCGGTAAGATAGTGTCATGGAAGTGTTTCTAGATTCCATGGCAAAATGATTACGACGGCGAAGGATCCAACACTTTGTAATAGAAGAATGAGTATATAAACTCGAAAATAGCTATCGGAAACTGATCTCGTATTCAATTTATTTATCTTTCTTCCCCAATATATGTAAAGAGTAATTGGCTGCTATTCACGTCATTATAATATGCACCTACATATATGTGACTCAAAATAATATTTCGTGAGGCATGTAAACCTTCAGTTTCCTGTATTAATGGGATGAGCCGAACGATTGATCTCAGAAAGTGTTAAGAAAGCTGTTAATAAATAATGAAAAAAATAAGTATATTGCTGTTGGATCAAGAAATATGAAATAAGGAGTAGCGCACGCAATGAGCAATTATTCGCTGCCTAATGGCTCAGTTAGTTAACAAATGGGGAGAAATACTTGGAGACTTGGAGGTTTTTTCCCATACAAGTTCACATTGTAATTCTTTTTATAATACTCATTTTAAAAAATCATGATAAATTTAAATATCTAAGCGCAATTCAAAATTCTAGTGTAAAAGGGTGCTTACCCAGTACTCAAAGTGAATAATGATCGAGGAATCACGCCTGATCCAGAGGACGTTAAGGTGGTTTATTGGTCTCAAATGGTTTCATCGTGCACGCTGCTTCGAAGAGCGTATTATTAAGGGATCCCCCCAACCTCGACGACGTGAATTTATTGAGCAAACTCACACGCGCGGACACGAAGGATTACTCCCTGATTAGAGAAAGGGAGAGGAAAAACGTGCCCGCAAATCTGCAAGTGCATCGCCGGCACTCTTGTAGCCGTTGTTGCAGCACTCTGTCCCGCGAACTTAATAAGATAAGGAACAAAGACAAATTGAGAGGGGGTCGTGGGGATGGCCTTGTAGGGAAAACACGGAAGGATGGAAAAGGCGAACTGAGGGCAGACGGGAGCCAGATGGTTGTGCACCTGAAGAACGAACAGCGGAAGATCAAGGAGGGGGGATGACTGCGAGACGAAGTAAAAGGAAAACTCGGGGAGAAGGGCATGGAATTGCCCCGGAGGGGGAGAGGAAGGTAATTTATAGCCCCTTGTGTCAAAAAAGTCGTCTTCATAGTTTTTTTTGTCGGAGCTGTGATCGTGCACTTCTCAAGCAGATTGAAGACGATCAAAAAACGAGGCAGGAATGAAAAATGAGACGGAATTCCGAGAAAACTGACTCTTGACCGAAATATTTCCATGAATAAAAAATGCAATTGGAACGTGAGAAAGGACTGAAATTCGCCAATGTATCCCGTAATGTATCTTGAAAAGCGATTCAGGTCATTAAGTTACTTCATTATTTAAAATGAGCAAGAGGGCCGAAGTTCATGGAAGCCATGCGTAATGAATTATCAGTGACTGGAGTAATTCTAGTCAAATATTTATTCTTTGATCGATTTTGGGAGTATAGTTCATGTGAAAAAAATTAGGATGGATATTTTTTCCTTCCCAATAATTGTCACAATTTAAAACTGCGGACTGAGCAATGTAAAGTGATACTCAGGAATATCAGAACCTAGCTGAACGTAATGATAATTTTTTCTGGAAAAACAAACTACACAACAAGCAAACAAATGTCGAACTAGACCTAAAAGCACTAATCATACCAATGGAATTTTCATTAAAGGAGAGCTCTTTCACAGCAATTGCAGTTGTCTCATGTTGATCGTTAAAGAATTAAGTTCAAGAATCCGACACAGCCGCGTGCTTCAAAGACATTGTTAATAAAGTACCTAAATAAAACAGCTTCCTCTCGAGGACCTAAGTATCAGCTATTTTTTAGACATTTAAACAATAGGCGAGCGAAATGAATTCCCACTAACACACGTCTCGATAATTTAACCTCATAAAGCTCGTGTTAAAGAATTCGCGAAAACTTCGTATTTTTCAGCGATAAAACATTCCGAAAAAAACTGAATACGATATTAAACAAATAACATTCGATCCGGAAATCCCATTACGCGACCCATCAATTCGTCGCAAAAAACACACGGATCGCCAATTTTCCCATCATTCACCGCTGCGAGCGGACAAGCGAACGCACGATTGAAACATTCCGCGAAACCGCGAAAACGCCACGGGACGAAATTCGCCCGTCAATTGTTTTCCCATCATCCACTCCTTCCCTCATTATTCACCCGCCCGCAAAAACCACTCTTATGCCTCTCATCCTCTCTCTCTGCATTCACTCTCATGTCTCATCCCCCCCGCGCTTTGCTGAATTCCTCCCCCCTCCCCCGGTCCACTCCTCATCCTCCGATTCTTATCCCATGGCAGATTTTAGTACATTTTAGCAACCTTTCCTTCAACAATCCGTTGAGGAAGTGGATTTCATATTCCCCATGATGTATCCAAAGTTATCAATTTTTCTTGTAATGTCGGACCACTTTTAATAATCCATCATGCATCAACTTATTTTTAATCAGAAGCAACCTTCATACAGGAGTCCACAGCACATCCGTTCTTTCTCCACACACTCCCAACAATCCCTCTTTTCTTCACAACCAACCAGCCAAACCAAATATTGCAACAATTAATAAAGCAGAAATTCCTTTAAAACAATTAGAACACAATAAAAAGAATAAGAGCAGGTACAAAAACAGCATCAAACATAAAAATCCGTTATATATTTCGTATTCCGCTTGAGGCATCCAAAGTTAGCATTTCCTTTCTTACTATCACAGTTAAATAGGTCCAGTAGACACCTGAGGGTTGGTTTGGTGGAGAATGGAGAGGGTGACCTGGGTGGCGAGGAAGACGAATGAGGAGATATTTAATGTCGTGGAAGAGGAGCGGTCGTTAGCGGCGGAGATTTGGAGAAGGCTTGTTGAAGAGCGTGATGGAGAGGAGAAAACTAGTGAAGTGTGGAAGAGAAAGGACGAAGATGACTTCCGTAAGGAGAGGCAGATGGCGAGAGGAACTAAAAAGAGGCCTAATAGAGAGAAATTTGTACGAGGGAACTGAAAAGATGTCCCAGAAATGTGAGTTAGGATAATATATGTCCAAAACCTACCAATCAGCTTGTAGAATACCCAATGATAATAGCACTTGTTCTCTGTTCATTCATTATTTTTTATTAATTCATGCTGTATATTTATCGCGGACGTTAGTAATTTTATGTACGCATATTATACAAAGGTAAGAGGAAAAAAAATGATAGAATCAATAACTATGGGATAAAGAAGCTGTAGTGCCTGAAGCCAG
The DNA here is from genome assembly GCA_963573305.1 of Pyrrhosoma nymphula. Classification (NCBI taxonomy): domain Eukaryota; kingdom Metazoa; phylum Arthropoda; class Insecta; order Odonata; family Coenagrionidae; genus Pyrrhosoma; species Pyrrhosoma nymphula. Next base: position 76,291,555 of record OY754330.1, on the reverse strand, counting down.
AAATTACCTTTAAGTCCCAAAACGTCATGTATCTCGCATAACTACCGATTTCAAAGCTAAATGCTTGTATGCACCGACGCCCATAAGTCGGAGACTGGATCTGCCTTACCCATTTAAACTATTCTTCTCTTCTCTCCGGCCTCATACTCATCGCTCCGAGAAAATTCGGGCAGTGGCATGGGCTGCACGTCTTTTCCCGAAACCGGGTGACTCCCGACTCTCTCAGGGAATCCTCCGGGGTCTAATGAGGAACGTGCTTTGGAAAAGTATTCAAAGCGCGGAGCGAGACAGAGAGAGAGAGTGCGAGAGGAGGCGGAGAGAATGGCGCCCGGATGAGAGGCCACCCACCAAGCAGACGGGTCTATGGGACGGAGGGCGTATGGTGGGGGGTGAGTTGGAATCGATGGGGCGGGGCGGCGGTTAATTCCCGCGGTGTATTCGGGGCCGGTGGCTGAGGAGGACGAGTGGTGATGGGAACGTGGTCTGGGGGTAGTAAAAGGGTGTAAAAGCGGTTTGTGACGAGAAATCAAAGGGACGTGGCGATGATAGAAGAAAAAGAGATTCGGAAATTAGTGTTGAGACGACGCAGGTTTGTTTTTTTTAATTCAGCATGAAAAAATCATTTGGCTTTACCGGGATTCGAAGGCCAATGATTTTTACATGACAAATTTTATCCTCTTTCATGTACATCTTTGCACCCGGGCGCGCGACTACGAAACCATATCAGTTATGGGTTTTGCAGTGACTTTGAAATTTTCAAAATTATATCGTCCTAAAGCAAAACTGTTGCGTTTATCCTCCGGGGCAGCGGCTTGTCAAGCACGAACTATCAAGCACCTGTGCTTCAATGTGAAGACGAAAACATCTAGTTCGTATAAATTTCTCTGTATTTCGCCTTAAACTAGGACAGCTTGTCAGGATACCTAGCAAACACACCTACAAGGAAGTTGGAAGATCTTTGGAAGAAGCTGAATTCGCATCCCAGTCGGGTCCATTAATCTTTTCATTGCAAATTTTGCACCCGAGCTCGTGACTGCGTACCTTACCACTTGTAAATTTTGCAGTGATTTGGAAGAGGCAAGAATGATTGTGGAGCCTCATTTTGGGAAGGCATCGAGCGACCGGAGACGTTGGGAGACGGTCGTTGAGGAGTGAGGTGGAAAGGAGATCGGAGGGACTCTAAACTGAAAGGGGCGACAATACAGGTATGCAAGAAACCACCGTCTCCGAAAAAATGTACGGAAAAGTTGCGATTTATTTACTTCTTGCACAAAAATTTACTTCATCGGTAGTTATCTTAAACACTTAAGCCAAATCTGAATGTAACGAGCTATATATTAATAAATCTTGTGAATCTGCTGCTATACTTAATGAGTAGCGAGTTCGCATTCAATTCATCAATACAAGACAAGAATTGCAATTCACACTATGTACATCATTAATATTGATGCACAATACTCAACATTTAACAGAGTTGAATAGCTTATATCAGACGGATTCTAAACTTTATCGAATGCATTAATAATAGCAGAAATGGTCCCATGATAGTATTTAATTACCCTTATAATGCAATAAATTAAGAGTGGTATTACCTGAAGGCAATGATGCGCCTTCCAGAGAAAGTAAGAGGAGAGATGTTTAATGATGTTACTATTGACTCTCCATAAAAAATGGAAGTAATCCGCAAAATTTTGAGTGCTAAGGCCAATTTACAAAGGTAAATTTTGAAGAGAAACATTTTAACTGAGCTTTCACAACACTTCTTTCATTTGTAACCCACAATGAAACAGAAAAGTAAAGTACTCATTCATTTGGTGAATTTCTCATAAAATCAAAATAGTACATAAAATCATAATAAAGGCCAAAAAAGGATTAGAATTCGTCTCCGACAAATTCTATCTTGGCCAGAGAGATCAAATACTTTTCTGTATCAGAATTCATTTAAAAAATATTTTCAAGGAACCTCAAACTGCAAGGTATTTCGTTTACAAAAGTGAATAGGGTGAATGTAAATGGTGAATTCAAAACCATAAAGAAATATTTCCCTCCAAGTTACTTTTGGAAAAAGAATTAATAGCCAGAGACATCGAACACTATCCGCGGTAAGTAACACATCAGGAGGAGAAACGGAAGGAAAAAAGGACGATCGACTCAGTAAGAAGGAAGCGTAGATGAAGACGGGACTAAGAAATCGAGGGACAGAAAAAGTTGAGAAAGTGGGGGCCGGAAGACAATTTACTCCGGAGAAAGATGGATGGTGAAGTGCTCATGACACCGGAGGTGGGAGGGAGTTAGAGGACATGCCCTTGATTGATTGAGTAAACTGATTGATTAATCGAAGGATATTTTTTCAAGGAAATAGCCAACTATTAAGTGTCGTGCTGAAGTCATTACAGCGAAGAAGGCAAAATCTGCTCATTGAAAGACGGGTAATAGAATAAACATAGTGAAATTGCTTTGATAACACTTAATTTAAATATCTACTTCCTCCGAAGTAGGTACACACAATTTTTTCAGGTCAACTAAAAAAACGAAAGATTAAACTTTGATTGTAGTGCTGGTATTTTCCAAGTTCAACTTTCAGCGAGTTATTTTCTCGGAAATTTTCACATAATTGTTTCGTAATACGGCTTAGGACACAAAGAAAATATAAGTACATACTGTGTAATAAAATTGCATCGGTACTTACAGAGTCTGGATACTCTTAAGAGAGCTGAACGTTCCATTAGCCAAGGACTGGATGTTATTGTCGTACAGTGACCTGAAATGAAAAAAATAAAGCATATAATCAATATCACGCAACTATGTAAGACATTTTGCGTTTATGGAATCCAGAAATATTATTATAAATCTAATATAAACATAAAAACAATTAGGAATCAAAACAACATTGATCAAAGACGCACTCACGGCACTACAAAGGAAAAACTATAAACGAGACGAAACTGATTCATTTGATGAGCACAAAATTACAGAGCACAGGCTATTTATTTGATTAGATTTCATCAAATGACATGATGTATATATTGAAATAAAATGCAATTTACTAAATATAAAGAGTAGAAATGGATGGGTCTTCATGATATACAGTATAAAGAGGTACATTCGATTTACGAATCGGCGATTCTCAATCTGCTATCATCAGTTGCACAGGCATGTTTATAAGCGAACGGTAAATTAAAAAACTTTCCGCTGAGGTAAAAAAAATGCTACACGCGACTGTAACCTATACACTCTAGAGAAATCGCGAAAGCAGAAAAATATGATTGAATACCAAATCCACTCGAATACCAAGCCGGATATATAGAATAACAGACACGGTCGTGGAATAATATAACGTGGGCGCAGACCGATAGATGGATAAAAATAGAAAACGTAAACCAAAGCCTCGGGAGGGAAAACATATCCCCATGGCAACGAACGAACGAATGACTGTCGAATGCACGGAAACCGCGCATTTAACGGCTTAAACGGAGGAGGGTTAGGAGATATATATTTATATGTGGGTCGGGGAAGTAAAGATTCAGTTGGTACAAAAAAACGAGATATTTTCAAATCCCTCTGCGACTCATTCGGGGGTTGGGGGCTGGATTAAAGTGCACGCACCTCGACAACACGCCGTAAGCGGGAAATAGTGGACAACGCGATGGTGGGGTTTGAATATCCCTCAGCGGAGAGCACGAATCAGGGTGCGCGAGCAGACAAATCTTCGTTAACGACGCAATAGGCGGGAATTAAGCCGAAGCCGGGACTCCCAAGTCTCTGGCAGTGCCGCGGTCGGGGTATAGAGGGTATATTGGAGAGTAGAATGGGGGGGGGAGGGTAAGTACCCCTGCAAACCTCCCCCTCGCCCACGTAAAATCAAACCCCGCTCCTTAACGCACAGCCTTCTCCCCGCAAAGTCGGAAGCACCGCATTATGCCCCGTCCGCGTTGCAAGCTTCATACCATGGTAAAGTACGTTAAAGAGTTCTGACCGCATATGCAACCCCCATTAAATTGCCATAGCTATCAAAGTTATTCATCATCATCGTCGCTCACTTATCATTTTAGCTAATTCATGATTACATACTCTGACACCCCTTTTACTAAAGGTATTCATTCTATCCTCGGTCTTCCACAATAATGTCCAACGTTCCTCATTGCTTTAAGAGAAAACTGATGCTATTTTATGTCTTAGAATGTGTCTAAGCGTGTCTTCTCTTCTTCTCCTCTTCAAAAACTACCTTTTCTCCACTGCTCTCCGTAAGATTTCTTCAGTTATCGATGGTTCTCCTGTACAATTTTGCACATACTTTTTCTTCGATAGGACCAAATTTACATACTCCCTTTAAAATGCGCTATTTTTTTCGATCAACTTTCCAGGTCACAGGGTGATTAATCACCCCACCATTTTACTAACGCGCATTTGGATGGCAGAAAACAACTGTAGCAGATGGATAACCATAGTAAGTTTATTTGGGTAAGAAAATGTACCATGGTCAACTTCAACCGGGAGTTCACGAACTAGGTTGGGAGCCCATAGAGACTCCGAGATAACGCGCTAAGCTAAGACTACCTAAAAAATGCAGGTAACAAGAATTTAAGGGTTACACGTGAGACATTATTTTAACTCCGCACCACATTCCTTGACTCACATAAACTTAAAAAATAAAATAAATTCACTGTCGAAGAGATAGACCTTCTTTTCGCGCTCCATCAACAGCTATAACAGGAGCAGATCGAGACATTACCCTGTCAAGACACAGTACTTGCCGGCCTTTCCCTCATTCCATTTCCTGTTCTCTCCCTTCCTTGCAGCAGATCTATTTGTAATGCGCAGTTGTATATCACACTAACCATTGTCAATGACGCGCATTTGGACGGCAGAAAACAACTCTAATGCAAGTATTACCATGGTTAATTTACTTGAATAGAAAAAGCAGGCTCGGTAGGCGCAAACCGAGGCGTACGCATTACTAACGCTTGCCCTTCTCATGGATTACCATGGTAAGTTGCTAGTAGTGCGAATGGGATATTAGAGAGACCGACAGATGGACAGGTTGGGTGGGGGTAGGAGGGAGGTCACCCTGGTTTCCAACGGGAAGTGAGGGAGGAGTGAAGCAGGAATTTCATCGGGCGCCCCCCAGCCCTGTTCCCGAGAAAGCTCTTCCCGCAATCCCATCATCCCGCTACCATGACCCCTCCCCACCAGGGGGTCTATACATCCGGTCCCGCGTTGCATTGTGGGATTAGCCACGCGGCATTTGCCTCGACCGCGTGGTCTCTTCCCCGAGTAGCAAGGGCTCCCGTCCGCGGATGCCCGCCGGGAGGGAGGTAAGGGTGGCTGACCAACTATTCCAAACCCCAACTGACTACACCTCTCCAATCACGCTCATACAAATGCATACACGAGGGGACTTGCTACCATAGGGGTGGCGATGCACATGCTAACTTACTCCACACCCAACCACTCAACCCCGGAGCCTAGGGCAGTGCGATATATCGACCCTTTATCGATTTGTTTACATCTACTATGTGTGATTGGAACGTATGGAACGGTTGACGTACTGAAAATCATCGTCAATATGGCGATATTACAGAAATTACAATACAGGCAATATATTCTAAACAGGGCAATTATAAGGAAGATGGCCTCGTCATGGCAATACTGCAGACATTATTCGACGTTAAAATAATGTGGACAAAACGGTCGACAGGCACGATATTATCGATAACACCGGTGCTGTAACGCGAATGCGGTAGTCGTATTGACTGGGTTGGTGACTAGGTGGTAAGCTAGTTGGTAGATGGAATTGGCGGTGTATGTATGTACATACACATTTTATTCACGCCTATCCTCACATCAATGAGTCACTCTCGTAAAACGCGATTGGACGACACAGCTTCATATATCCGAAAATTATTGCCATTCCGATGCATAGTCACCACCTCGACAAAATTTAAAGACCAACCGATGACACTTTTTTTTAGAATTGAGCATCCAAGCCGACAACTCTGTACCCCTCCCTCATCTCACGACCACCCCCTGCCAGCTACCGCCCCAACCTAGTCGCCTCTTGCGGACGTCCTCCCATCAGAATCCGAGGCTTTGTTTTCCTCTAAACCCCTCCTTCAAGAGATGCAAATCCGTCTTTAATTTGACGGGGTGGCCATTGGGCAGTCACCCCCGCCGCTTTTCAATCCTTCCATCACCAATGAGGTGTCCTCCCCCTTGTCTCTGACCCAGCCGCAAGAGTGCGATAAAGCGTCACTCTTGAGCTTTGGCGAGGGTACTTTTGGAGGGGGGGCAGACGGACCCCTTGCCAACCCTCCCTCCCCATCCCACCCTGGCCAATGAGGGGTTTTGGCTAATGGGCGGTGTTATGGATTTCGAACTTGTGCGCCAACGACGGGACGTGTGCGAAGGCTTGGGGGCAAACGAACGATTTCGGGCGTCGTTAATCAAGATTTTGCGCGGGAGGTCGAAATGCGTTTTCGACTGCTCTTTCCGGTAATTAGTCCGCAAGAAAAAAAAAACGCTCATGCCGTTTTTTATTCTTAATTTTGTGATGGCGGCGGCTGATGGCCATCTAATCGTCGTCTTTGCCCGCACAAATGTTAAGAGGGGAACCACAAAATGGATGGTTAGCGATTGCTGTTCCACTGATTGTTGCATTTTTTTATAACTCATACCTTTCGCTTTACAAAAATCGTTGTTCCGATGAACCGACTACATATCAAAGGCAAGGAGCGGATGATTGTTTCATAGTAGTAGCCGGCAACATGCGCCATAAATATACGAATAAGTTCTCAAGGCAGATAATCGTAGGTATGTGTCGATATCTGGACTGTTTCAAATGATTATAATAAAATAAAAAGGCAGTAACTTAATTCAGGAAATTATTAACGCTTAAAGCAGCTCCTACTGACTTATGGATGACATTATCATGCTACCAACAGATTTATTCCTATCAAGGTGATCAACAAAATTTTCACTATCTCCCTTAATTGAGGGTGTCCCGGTATGGGTTCTGCGGCATATATTATGCCAAATTTTTATCCAATTACGTTATTTATTCAAATGTGTACTTCTCCAATGATAAATGTAAACTTACTAATATATAAAAACGTAATGGTGTCTGTCCATCTGAGAGTATGTTCGCTAGTTTTCTCCTCGAAAACTACTGAACGCAAAGCATGACTCTAGCGTGTATGCTAATGAGTGCTATAGGCTATATAAAAAAGGCCTCAGGACCAAAAGGGCCCCAAAACGAGTTTTTTTTTATTTTTTATATTACTTGCAATCAATATATACGGTTGAAATATTCACTATCAGATGGAATAAAAATGAGGTATTTAATTATTGCAATCGGTTTTGTTATACGCTTCGTTTTTGGTTAAACATTACGTTTTCAATTCCAAATTTATAAATTTTTCTCTGAGTTAAACAAATGGCGTAATTCCTAGTCAAGCTGAGCAATGGCTATGCATGGGAAATTTCTCCCGGGACATTTATGGCTTGCATTAAATTAAATGATCAATATTACCAAATTTCAGTGAGATTTCAGCTGGGGTATTTTGTACCCCGTACTCTCCATGTGCGCTTTACGCTTTTATGTAGTATCTGAATTTAGCACGTCACATTGATTCTTATAAATAGGGTCCATCGGTATGCGTAGTATATCGCACACTACGTAGAATTTTACACACTGCTAGAGACCTACGTACCTCACCCATTAAACCTTAATACAGTCCTAGAGCTCAATACGGATGGTTGGGGTTCTAACGGGCTCTAAGCTCCCAAATCGCTGCCTTCTCTTTAGCCTCGGAATAAATTAAGTAATTAGCCGTTTATCTTGAACTTTTGCGCGTAGGTGCATGTGAAATAAGTATTTTCAGTAAAATAGCTGAATGATATTCATCATTAAGCAAAAAATTGGGAAATTTCGACTAAGATGAGAAATGAGAAGTCGTATGACTAGAACTACTATATTATTTCTTACTTTTATCTCAACCATTGATAATCAACGGGCATTTCTGCTAGTGCTTATTATAATGATATATATATATACACAATAAATAAATGTCAAAATATTTAAAACAGAAGAGATGAAATGAAGACTAACTACCATATTAAGCATATTTGCACGTGCATAACACATTTTTGGAGCTAAGCAAAATGTACTCAAGTCAGCTCATTTTCCTTCTTCATGAATAGCGACAAGGCAGTCCAATTTTGTGTTGCAGATGCTCCCAGAGCTCATTCAAGGTAGCAATTACGAGACTAAACGATGTAAAAAGCAGCAACGTTGAGTCTCCAACAGAAACTAAAGAGCATAAGGGAAACTGAACACCCTGGGTGCATGTTAATTACATATCCAATGAGCGGGTTGGAAGAGAGTCGTGGTGTCACAAGTTGCTTCATGAGGGAGACGATAACAAATTGACCGAGCAACATTCCGAGGCATCAATCTTTTCCCTTCATGCGTTCTTGCAATTACGTGCACGGCGAAATACATCATTTTCGGCCTACGTATAATCACGCAATTAAACACGAGCAAATTTGCCCATTAAGGAATCGAATTGCGAATGTGAGCAATGTTAATGGGCAATACTAACCGCTTGTTTCGTGGATGTGATTAATGACTTCGGGGCTCCCTTCTATTTTGAACGTTACATCTAATCCCCTTATCAATCTGTCTATGCGTTACTATGGGAGTGCTTCTCTTCAAAGTTTCAAACGCAACGTCAACTTGAAAATCATGCAGTTTTAAACAGGCGAAAGAGATTTCTGCGAAGCCGGTTGAGCAAACTTCGCGTCACCCTCTATCACAGCAACACACTCACAACACTCAATGACTAATTATATGAAATTACGTAAGGATGCATCACGCGGAGGAGGCCAACAAGTACGCAGTCGGTCGTAATACAGGCTTAAATCTTCAAGGTACTTTAAAAAACGATCCTTTTACTGACGACGCGAAGAATGATTGGCTAATCTTTATGTGCTCAGTTCGATTGGATCACAAGAGTAAAGCATGGGAATAAGATTGACAAACGGGCAGGTTAAAATGTTATTTTATCCGCGAAGCAATGAAGGGGTTGAGGTAAGATACGTAACCGTCATGGTTTTCTAGAGTTTTCGTGGTTTTCACAAAATCACCGGATAATTAAACAACGATAGTAAAAGTTTTCCAATTTACAGTAAACATTCACATAAGCTAAGATTTAGGACATTTTGCATTAAATAATTTGTAGAAACGCAGTTTATGCATGAACTCAAACTTCATCATCGACGCATCTTAAAACTACCAAATTGTTGCATGGTACAATCTCACCTCGGTATCTTCAATTCGGGATTGTTAGTAGCTACCGTTTACCTGGAAAAATGTTGTTTTACAGGGAGCTGTATTGAATTTTTATAGAAAGCTTATTAATTAATACACTTTTACAGCAAGCCCCGCGTGCTTGTTTTAATTCTGAAATGCTATTATTTCTATTCATGCATGCACTTGATTCATTTAGATACGTTCGTAGAGCACCAAGTACACAATTTAACGAAAATAGTTCGAAAAGTGAAATTTTGATTGGTAGAACTTTGGTGGATATTCACCTCCTCCCACGCAATCTAGAGGAAACTTTTATGGTACGTAGACGTAGGTGAAGGAAATAAAAAATGCATGCAATCAGTACTTGGCAAACTACCACCAATGGTGAGTGAGTGACACCCTGTGAGTCATCCCCCAATAGATTACGGCAACCTTTTCGAGGCTAGGAAACGGGAAACCTATTTCCACAGCCGTGTTATATTTTTCCTCGCTTAGCGTTGATGTTCGGGGAAAGCTTTTTTTTGTCATTCACCTCTCACCATAGATAGGTTGAGAAAACAGGAAAAAGAAATATGGGCGGGAGCAGTGATCGCTTATTAATAGGTTTATATCCCAGGCCTTTAAAAAAATAAAAAACGCGCTCACGCAGGCTCACGTCCACGAAATCTGTGCCAATTTCCGGCATAATGGGCGAAACGTGTTCTAACCCGAAAATAACATTCACGCGTACCCTTACGGCTTTCCTTCCTCCCCACCCGACTAACTCCCTGTGTACCCTGACGTCCCTGTATCAAAAGCCTGCGAGTCCCTTCACCCTGTCCCTAAATATGCTCCTTTTAGGTCCCATCACAAGGGGAGACATTAAAAAAAAACACGACCGCGGATGTGACTGGGACGGAGAGATATAATGTTTGCCGTTATTCCTTCTGCCACACCGACTCGATATTGAACGACTTAGGGTTTTTAGACTAATTCTCTCAATGAGTAACCTTCATGGTTTCATACATCTCTGGACCATTTGGAATCATTCCTGGTTTCAGTAACCTGTTCCGGAGCAGTATAAAGTTTTCACCGACGGCATTACGTCCCATTCATTGATATCCTCTATGCGATTTTGAAAATCCACAATCCTAATTAACTTTGCAGTCATACGCTCATACTATGCACAAGGATCCACTCTAAGAATTATATTAGAAATGGCATTATTCATAATGATACTTTATGAGTGATGACACTAAATTAGTTCCAGAGTATATATCTATGTAGTACAGTTGTGCAAACTCGAGAATATTAAACTATGTGAGCACACAAGATGTTTCCCCTTGCACTAGCAGAGTAAAGCTTAATTAAATACGTGAATAGAGCAGAAAGGTTTAATAACCGATGACACAGTATTTTGATACAACTCTGTCCGCTTTGTTTACTGAAAAGACTCATCTCATATGGTCTAAATTACAACATTTTGTCAACTAATAACGACTTTTGTTGATTCACATGCAACTGCGATGCTTTATTGATGCATAAAATATCATTACCTCCTCTTCAAAATATTTGACAGCACATGACCTATCGGATAGTACCAATCATGTGACGTTAGCGAAATCCAGAGAACGAAATTTACTTTCACATATCCTTATTTTAACATGCAGGAAGCGGCGGGACATTTTTTGGCTTGGTACCAATGCATTGGATGTTTCTAAGCTCCCATATCCGCTCAGAATAGCAGCAATTAGGAGTTTCTCATACTTGCGCATCAATCTTGATTACATGAATTTAAATATTTATTAGAAACTATCCCAAAAATCACAAGTTCTCTTACTTTAAATTTTAGGCACGAATGAAAAGTTTAAACATTCTGGCTTCACTTTCCGCAAAATTCACTGCCCCTGCCAAATTTTATCGCTAGCGTGTAGTTAATGGGTTAAAACTTCATGGTAACCTACTAACTTTCAATCTAAAAATCTCAATCCCAACCTACACCGGAATTCTCCTTGACGAGCCACTGCGTCCCGCAACCCGATTTCTATTTTGAACTGTGGTACAACTTAAACGACAGCAAATATTATAATTACTTTCATAGTAATATACATCTTTCATAGAGTGCTTCCTAAAATTAGTCTTCTCAAATAATAGTAAAATTCATCTCCACCTACTAGCACTGAATGAAGTCATTTTGACCATCTGTCCCCCCTTTCTCCGTCAAGAACCCCATGGCGTCCGAAAATCTCCGATTCACTCTGACCGTTTTAAAAATATAACACCAACGGTTCCCATCCTGTCAAGGGAATCCCCGAGCCTTCCCCTTAGGCTTCCTGTCGCTTTGTTTTTCGAAGCGTGAGGCGAGATTTCCGGCGACGGCAGAAAAGAAACAAGTGAAGACCACGGTTGCGCTCTCCCGAAATGTGGGTGCTCGACAAGAGTTAATCGCCCCTGGGTGGTCTGCTGAGGGCGAGGAGACGAGGCGAAGGGGTGTCCACGAAAATTGGACGGCGGGAAAGCTCCCTTCTTCATCGATCTACATCACTGTGGCACGCCAAAAGTCAAACTAGGGCGGGTGGTAGGGGTTGCAGGGATACGAGCAATTTTTTCTAAGAATGATGAAAAAAAAGTTTATGGAGAGAATTACTATATGAAATTATCCTACGGTTACTTGGAAATAATATAAGTGAGGGTTAAAAAATCTAAGACGAAGAAGAGAAAAACTAATAATATTTTTCATCCTAATGAAAAACATAATGAAAGGAAAAGTGAGTGGAAAATATTAAAGAGAAATCTCAACAATGGAATAAATAAGAAAAATTATGAGGGATACCAAATTCCAGCTTCATTTTTTTCCTGGCAGTCGAATGTAGCAAGGGAGCCTTATAGATAATCTCGTCAGGGTGAGAATTACAATAGGATCCCTTATATCTTCCTTGACGTTTCGCTCACTTTTGCAGTCTTTGGAAAGACTCAACCTATAAAAATTAATTACTGTTACAATTTGCTTTTTAGCAACAACATTTTAAAACATCTGAGAGAATTCTGTAGGAATTCAATTTAATTCTTAATCATTCTTTCTCTGTTGTCCCCAAAAACTTGTTGCGTTCTTTGTTAATCCAATGACTAAGCAACATAGCTTTTTCACAGCGTTTTTCTCTAAAAATATGGAGGTTCTTCTTTGAACCTTAAATCAACTCAGCTCCGAAATCGTTTTTTAAATCAACTCTTTCTTCGGGGGATCGCAAAGACTAGTTTCGTGAACCATCTGCTGACGGAGTGCGAGGGGTATCGAACAGAGCGGAACAGGGCAGACAACGGGGTAAGTTAGAAATAATTTTTGGTGACGACATTAAGTCTAAATCGTGTTTTAGCCTTTTTAAATGAAACAGCCATTTAAAATTAAATACAGAAAATATATATAATAAACAACTTTCATTGATATTATAGATATTGAATACTCTATCAAAGCTTTAGTACATAATTTTTAACCCTTTTGAATACGAGTTGCGTGAGGTCCAAATGGCCTAAGCCGTCGACGCACTCATAATAAATTACTGCCACCTACCAACTATCTTCTTATTATAACATGCCAAGGTAAACAACATACTTCCCTGACTCACTAATTACATTTATCTACCTTCCGTAAAATGAGATCGATTTTTTTCCACGGGCGACCCACATATTTTTCTAATATGTGCACCTAAGAAGAGATGTTTTAAGCCCTTACGTCCTCCACGCCCCCCCCCCCTCTCAAACTTCACTCACCCTCCCACGAATGGGTTTCCACGCACGATTTGCGTGGCCGGAATTCGCCCGTGTCGCGCTGCAGGAGGGGTGCTCAGGCGGAGAGGACTGTGTACGCACGCTTGGCGGGTAGAGGAGGGGAGGGGCGTCGTGTAGGGACCGCTAATGGCTCGAAGGGAGAGGGTTTGACGGAGATACAGTGAGCGAGAGAGCTTGCGGGAGGATTTCCTCGCACGTTTAAACTGCAACGCGCGCCGTAACGACAGCGGCGGCCAAATCCCACGGTCATTGCGAGTCGATCGAGGATCAAATGAGTACGACGTGGCCGTAGGACGGACGGAGACGGGGTCGGGGCGAGGGGTCGCAGGAGGGAGGACGATTAAGGCCGTGTGTGTGGCGGCGAAGGGCGCGAAATAGGACACGGGCGCTGGAGAGAAGGGGGTGGAGAGGAAGATTAGAGCGGAGAGGACAAGTCGGGGATGGTCATCAGACGTGGGAGGGTCGTTACTGTTTCCAGAGCGATACTGGAATGAAAAAAAATGTCAACTTTATATTTCTCCCGCAATCGAATATGAATTATGCAATTCCAGCCGAAAGAAAAGAAACGCGCGTGCCATTCAATCATTAATTACGATTTTACTTTGGGCCGAAGAAAATTACTCAGATTTGGAAAAAAACTGAAACCATTTGTGACGACCCACGGGATCTACGACGCTAAAGACGGTTCAGAGTAGCAAAAAGATTTTAGAAAATTCGCATAATTTTGAGCGTATCATAAAGATGAAATTGGCTATGCATCACACAGATAGCGAAACATGAGGTGCATTTATTTATTCGATGAATTTAAGGGAGTTCCTAATATTTTACAGCATTTTCAGAAAATTCTCTGCGCACAAAAACAGCGGCATAAATTTATGCACTGGTTAACGTTTAATGTAAACAATTCTTGTCAATCGGATGCGCTCCAGTTTAAACCCCCTATCCTCCTCATTAGACCAAATCTATTAAACAATATGCGACACGTGTACTGAGTAAAAGGGACCATTTCTTACGCTCGCCTCCTCCTGTCTTTTCCAGCAGAGAAACAATGTTTCACCATTACCACGTTTTTTACAACTGCATGTACATATGCTTAAGGATTATCGTTTTTTCCATTTTTATTCATTGTATATTTATTCCTTACACTGCACTGGGGAAAATAAAGGCATACTATCGGACAGAATCAATACAAACTTTGTAAATTTCACAATTAATTTTATTTATTACGACCAGATTCATTGTGAAATTTACAACGTTAGCATTGATTCTGTTAATATGGATTTTCATAAAGTTACGCCTGAGAATATCGAGTTCATGCCTAATATCCGGCTGAAAATCAAATTACGAAGAGCGTATGGGGTAGTAACAAGAAATTATTTTTCAGGATTTTTCAGTAATTTTTAAGGCACAGGAAAAGTTTATACGGTCTGTGAACATGATCTCACACATTGGACACTTTTGAAAGAATTTGGTACAACGCTAAAACCTCCTCAGCAACATTCCCTACCTTCTATTCCCGCTTCTCAATCCTTCTATTCATCTTCGCGGCATTAGCAATTCCTTCCTTTTTTTAGCGCTTCTTTCCCAGGTTGTTTTTCGTACTCCACTCCGTCACATAACCATATTTTGCCTCTCAATAGATCTTTTACTTGGCCCCCCAATCTTTTCTACTTAATGAAGAAGAAAACGGAAGTTGATCTTCGGTCTAAATGACTGGAACACAAACAATGTCGTAGAATAAAATATCCTCACGTTTTGGATTGGTGGAGTACCGAGGGTGATGCGAGAGGATAGTAGTCTTTCCATATGGACATCGAGGAGCAGTTAACTAACACTGCATCTCTCACAACCGATCGCACGGATTGATTTTAAATGAGAGTGATACAGGAGTGCCACCGACACGTCAGGACGCAGACGCATTTCCAGAACAGATCCACCCGTGTTTACCGGAATGAAATGCAGAATCGGCCACATTCGTAAATCAAACGTTGTTTATTCGCTTAATATTTGCGTGGGCTCGCCGAGCGACGAGAATTTGTGCGAATTGGCCGTGTATTTCTCCGCGTGGGAGATAAAATATTGCCGTTGAGGTATTTCTGCTCCCGACTGTTAATTCGGAATGGTCTGCGTGTCGGAGGAGGATGCTGAAAATCGAATGGGCGGATGAAATGTGAAACGGGTGAGTCCACAGAAGAGGGAAAAGACTCTGTGGAGCACTGGGCGCAAAAGATAAACTGGAAGGGTATGGTGCACACCTTGAGACCCGATGGATTTCTAAGGAACGCAGACGAAGGGAAAATAGAGAGCAAATCCCTCGAGGTAGCCCCAGGATCGAGTTCAATGACTTATGAGGGCGAGTTGTCATTGGCTGGGGAAGAACAGAATACAGCAGTTTGTCATTTTTAAGCTTGAAAGACTATCTAACCTATAACAATCAATTAGAATGGTGAATGAAAATGGTTTTCTTCTCCTGTGCAGGGTATATTCTGTAAAAGGGCAGCGCTGCGAAGAATCGTCAGAAAAACATCAGTTTCATTCACGACTAAGAATAAAATCCGTTCGCTTAATTAACATGGCCGAATACATAGTTTTTAAGTCAGGTTCAACTGGGTTTAGGTGGTTTTACTTAGTTCTGGGTTGAGCGAGAATTCTAATGTGGCGTGGGGCCATTTGCAAACGGTTTTGCAACTTTCAACGTCACTTAAGTACGATATAGGGTAAACCGTACAGTCATAGGCCACTTGGTATTTTGAATAGTATAGTAAAAGTACAGTTGTAAAAAAATTACAATAATGATATCAAAAGTTACAATAGTGATTATTGTAAATTTTGTCCAACTGTACTCTTACTATGCTATTCAAAATACCGTGTGACCAATAACTCTAGGGTAGCCAATAACTGTACGGTTTACCCTATGCTTAACTTTCACGATTGATATGACGATGATTATAATAAGGGTGTGAACCGGAAGCGCCGGACGAACTTGCTTGGACCTAATCTGAAAAAGCTATGGATATAAGCGCTAGATTCAGATTTTCCAACGACGCGGGCGAAAGATCAGCCCCCACCTCATTGGAAGTTGATGATAAATGTAACCAGCACATTGAATTCTTCACGGTTTTACTAGAACCGCTTTAAGAATAAAAGTTCGCTTCAGATTAAAATCTCATGAAGAAATGTCCGAATGTAAGGAACCTGAAGACAATTTTGTAGTTTCGTTTGCATCATAGAAATTACTTAACCACAAACAGCAACTACACTGTTCAAAAGCTATCGAAGGCACAACATTAAGAATTATTTTACTTTTACGGGAGATCTGATATCCTTCCAGGGTATGTGAAATCAGTAATTATCCACGAAACCCCATCTCTTTTCGAGAGGTGGATAATTTGCGAGAAACACTTTAAGCGTCGCCTAATTTAGAGCCACCCAAAACGAATGTTTCGTAACTAAAGTTTCCGTTTCATCTCTTTAAGGAGGGTGGACCTACTTGGTGCGCAGGTAGACAAGTCGAGAATATATCATTCCGACGGAATCCCTTCACAGAAATAAATTACGATCCCACCCGGAAGTCTGACACGACGACAGTCGTGCCTCCTTCCTTCCTCTCTTCCTTTTATTCTTTCTCTCGCTTCCCCTTCGCTCTATTCCCGTCTCTCCTTTCTCCCCCCCTTTCCTTTACCGTCTCGTTATCCGCTTAGCTCAAATTAGTCATTTTTTTCTCAGCGCTGTAGCTGTCCAATTAGTGTCTCAGGGAGACCACGTTGGTGTGACACAGGACTAGGAGAGGGATACGATGACGCGGAGGGAGAGAATGATAGGGGGAGGATGAGGTGAAGAAATAAGGCGAAGTAAAGGATACTGTGAGTAAAGTTCATATGTTTATCCCAGGATGTGAAATCATTTGTAATTTCTAACACATATCTACTCGGCAAAGGGAGAGAAATTCGCCAATAAGCCTTGTGTGATCACTTTTAGTTAGACTCACTCTACTTTCGACTTTCCGTTTTTACTCATACGCTATCTTGTGCTTAAATTCTTTCTTTGACGTCATTTGAGGTCTGAATTCAAATATACATTGAATAGCATCATAATCTCCACATCTCTGACAAGGAAATGGTGGTAGACCCGAAGTAAATGTGTGATGGTTAATATCACGACAAATGAAGGTTCTTGAGACAAGTTTGATTGACTAAATAACTCCTGTTCCGCGTTTGGTAGTAGTGTAAAAATAAATCAGATGACAGTCTCGGGTAGATTCAATATTTATTACCGATAATCAAACATAGCCCACTCATCTTACACCTTTCCTCTCTATCCAACTTTAGTCAAGATAGGTTTAACAGTGTGTATTCACGTAGTATTCATGGGTTACAAAAGCACATGGTACATCTGATATCTAATCAGGGACCCAAAAAACTAGTAAATGCGTACAAATATTGAAGAAACAAGATACAAATTATAAATTTACATGAGGAAACGAAAACTTGATGAATTTCGTTTACGCTATGATATTTCAATTATTCTGATTTCAGTTACTGCTGATTTGAGCTTTTAAATTAGCAGCGGCCTAATGATGAAGAAGAGCGGAGTGGAAAGGACGGTTAGAGATAGGATGGCAGGGTTGAAGAGCGAGCGAGCGGATGAAAAATTAAGGCCATCCACCTGACTCCCTGGGCCTTTTCCACGAAATAGGAGCGAGGCAGACGTGTCATCTTTGACGCGTCGCGCCGTTTCCTCGCAGTAATTTAAACGAAAGGCTTTTCCGGCCAACGACGGTGAAGAGAGCAAAGCGGCTCATTTAGCCGAGGGATTGTGGCGGCGATGACCGATGCGATTCGCAGACGGAGTGTTATGCGCAGACGGGCATAACCCTTTACGTACGCGCCATTGAAAGCTCGCACTGGAACTGCACGTTTTAATTGCTTTTGCGGGGGGCGGAAAGCATAGTGGGGAAATTGGGAAGATAGAGCAAAAGGAAAATTTAATGGCTTCGGTCACATGTGATGGAATACAGCGGAACGCTAAAATCCCTGCACGGAACTGATAGGGAGCCAGGTTAATCAGGTACATATTTTGGGAGGTAAACGAAGTCTCTCCGAAGTGCCCGTGAAGTTATAAAACCATAATCTACGTTAACTAATTATTAAAGAATTTGGCTTACTACGGGGGCATAGTAATCAGCAACTGTGGTATAAGCCCTTCCCAAAACATTTGCGTAATAGGCTGTGCGCGGTAAGAGTATTCATTTCATTCAAGTATTCTACCAGCTGATTGGTAGGTTCTTGGACAGTCCCCATTCTGCATCCCAACCTCATAGACATTGTCTCGCTTTCCCTCCTAAGGATGGCGCGCTATTAGATCCCTCTTCAGATCTTCATATCTTCTACCTCCTCTTATTTCGTCCAGAATTCCTATCCTCTTCCTTCCTCTTCCACACTTCCCCAGTGTTCTCCCCTCTATCACTCTCTTCAACATGCCCTTTCCTCTCAAAACCTCCTCCATCGGTAAAAACTAGCGAGGAAAAAGGGAAACTATGTTTACAGAAAAATTAAAAAGATCGGGTCACGAAAATTCAAAAAGATGAAAGGTAATATTTGATTCACTTCAAGTAAACCACTGAATGTAATAGAGCGCTTTTCTAAACAGGCAATGCGGCAGTTTATAATAATTTACAGCTTCACTCCTCAAATTTTGATAATCTTTGCACTAGGGTATCATGCAAAGCTTTCATTGAGAGTAGAAGAGACACAGTGAACCCTTTTTAAATATTTTAAATTTATTTAAAAGTAATATATAATGTTCCAAAAATTTATGTGTAGGTTAAATTAGGCAATAGATTTCAGATGCAGAAAATGTCCATGCACAGGCATAGCCTAAAAATTGTTTCCTATAGTGTAATTAAATATTGAATATACTATTAGTTAATTGCCAGACAGAAGGATAGCGAGAGAAGCGAATAAATACGCTCGGATTCAACCAGCCAACACGTCTGAGACAATGTTTAATTTCGAAAAATTCCAAGGAGTATTTCTTACAAATTCTGGGAACAGCAACCCACAAGGGTCTTGGATTGCCCCTTGAGAGCGGAGGGAAGAGAAGGAATTGAATTCTTGTGAGTGAAAAGACTGAAAAAATGTTCCTTCCACAATCAAAGCGCGCACATTTCAACATCTTTTACTGCTATGCTAAGTTCGTCACGTAGCATCAGTCTCCGGCGACTCCCATCAACAATTGAACAACACGAGAGGCACCACATGCACCGCCTCTCAGGAATTCTTTCTCCGTCGCGCGAACCTTTCGCAGATTCTCATCCCCATAACCCAGGGGGCGAAAGGGGGGACTGCATCTCCCGATACTGTTTTGTTTCACCCCCAGCGGCGGCACCAAGGCCTCGCCCGCAGTTCCCATCGGTAATCCATTAATGGGTTCGGATGTTTTTTTTTCATTTTCCGCGAAGCAGGGAAGAGTGACGGTTTAGAGAGGGAGTAGCAGGGGCGGGGGGAAGAGGGGAGCAAATGGGGACTTAAACACCCAATGTTCACTCGCACTATGGCCGAAGCGCCGGCGTAGCATGAACAGCGCACGTCCAATCCACACTCACTCTAAGGGTAATATCGGTTGGATAAGTCACAGAACTTGGAGGCACCTGGAGCAAAGACCTTGATGTCAGGACGGTTGAAGGTAGTGTGGAGTAGCCAGCAGAGGAACCAAATTATCTACAGGTTCTACATCTACTCCCGGGTGAACTCAGAAATGATTCCCAGTCCTTTAGTTCCATTACCCTCTTATGCTTCCTCTTCCTCAAGCCTCGCTAAATACAGACAAATGCCAATAATAATCAACGGAATGGCCATTGTTGACAAAGTGATTTATTTCACTCTTACCCTCGTGTCTTCGAGCAGCCAACGTTACATTTTGAAAGAGTACAAATATTTTCGGAGGATCGGCTCGGAAAAAAATTGATCGCAACCTAAACGACGAATTGGTTTAACGTTACGATAAAACCCATCGGGAATAAAAAGCTATCCACGATGCACAATCCGTGAGAGAGAGTAATTACAGAAATTGCGCTAGGATTGTTGGATTTTACGAGCAGGAATAGTAAGACTAAGAATTTAAATAAAGTACAGTGTGCTCTAATATACTACTTTCCGGGACGGATTTATCATATTATTATTTATGCACTTTTTTAGAATACTAAATCTAATTCAAATAAACGTGAATACTAATGACTAATGAATTACACCATTAACACTTTGCAAGATTTTAAAACACTACCAAGCTATTAATCTGAAAACTGCGATCATTTCTTAAGTCAGGAAAACCGCAAGAAATACGTCTTTGCTCTTGTTCTAATTCAAACATCAGCGACTTCTTGAAAAAATTTGCATCGCCTTTTATAACACTATAAAAGACGTGTCCAAGTACCCGCAGCAACAAAGTATCGAGGTAGCTTACCATGAATCAAAATCATGTAAAAGCTGCAGTTAGAGGCTGCTAAAGCAATTGGTAGATGGAATATCCTATAAAAATCTGTCTTTTTAAAATACACCGACCCTTAACTATCGTAGACATATGGACTCCAATCTGGCTTGGACGAATACAATAAACTTAATTTATCGCGCTGCAGAAAATAAGCATGAATGCAAAGATTTCCCCAGTTTAACATGGTAATGATAAGTAATAATCGCCCATTCGTGGAACTATAGTGAATTCGTTTTCATGAAAGAACTCAAATTCCGTAACCTACATTAATAATTAATTTTGGTTTACGAAATGAGGAACCGTGAAGAGCAACATAGTCGCCAACGCTATCTACACCAGAACAGGCTGTACTGACACCTTTCCAAAATGAGTTGAAGGATTTTACGACGGAATATGACCACCATTACATCCAAAGCTTTCACTCTTACCTTTTTCTGAAAAAGCAAAAGCCTACATTTTACTCAATCCCACAAAATTTTACGAGCTAAAGAATTTTTTTCGTGGTGATCTTAATCTCTTCGTGTTTTACAGGTCAACTTGATAAAATTGTAAAAAAAAACACCTGAACACGAGTAATAACGAAGACATAATTCCTATGAAAGAAACGAAAATTTAAAGCATGAAACATTTCTGGACCGATTTTGGACGTGAAACGGCGTGGGAAAGAGAAAAAATAAGAAAACACTGGCAACAACTATCAAGGCGTCTCCAGGATACATTAGAGCCATTCATCAAGATTCACAAAAATGTACAATCATCACGAATGCGATACTGGACCGCGATATAAAAAACGAAAGGTTGAAAAAAGACGAAATAATTCCTTAAAGAGAAAATGCCGTGAAGAGTCGGCCTTCTTGCGTGCCGCTGAACAGTGCCGATTGTCGAGGGATGGCGATGTGGGTTAATTGAAGCGCTCAAAGGCGGGATTTCGGCAGCCGAGTCAGCCACTAGGGCTAGTCCTTATACATGGAGGGGTCCCGAAGAGTTTTTAACGTGAAATGTCGACAGGAGATCGAATCGCCGTTCAAGCCGCGCTAATTTTCCTCCATTAGCGTCCCGAAAAAAATTTCACTTCCGAAACAAAACCCTTACGAGTTTTGACTCGCACTTCCCACGAAAAGTGGAATTGAAAGATGTCCGAGATTAATCGAGCTAAATAAACGTCAGAAAATTACTTGTTTGTGACAGTGATCTACATGGCCAAGAACTTAGGTGTCTTTATTTAAGGTACACGAAAAGAGAAAACTCCCATGAAAACTTTCAAACCTAAGATGAAATTAATCGCAAGCTGCACTGATTACAAGATTTACTTATATAACTTATTGGCCAGGATAAAAAATGTACCTCTGGGAAGAGAAATATAAAGAGTGCATTAATGATCCATACTCTCGTTAGAGTGATAAAGTTTTGAGTACTTACAGCAAGTTAAGGCTCACGAGGTCCCTGAAGGTGTCCTTTCGGATGCAAGATATTTCGTTGGCATTCAGCAGCCTGAAAACAAAATGTAAAAAATCAACTGATAGAACGAAGGGTAATTACATATAATTACGCACACATTATACAAATGCTTTGTATTAAACCAAGATAAATTAAACCAACAATTTCCTTTAAAAAAGTCAGCGCTATAATTTTCTTTAATAAAAGATGTTTCTAATCATTACTTCGACTTTTTTTAATGCTATTTTTTGGCATCCATAAAAAAATCGTGATTCAAGTTTAGCTATTAATCACTGATACTTACAGAAGCTGAAGCGATGACAGTCCATAAAACACTCCAGCTGGCAGATCAGTGATTTTGTTACCGTAGAGTACCCTGAAAAAATATAAAAATATATTACTGATGCTGCACTATAATTTTAGATAAAATAAAGATTCCATTTTCCAATCTTTTGCTCATTCACAGGCTAAAACTAACCATAAGTTAAGTTAACTCATATAATACATGACAGTAAAAATCTTACAGAATTGGTACGTAACTCTTACTTTTAATTGAATTAATTTAGTAATCATAACTGTTGCAGTAATAATGGGATGAATAAAATTGCTAAAGATACAGTATTAATATTATTTATAGGAAAGTTTTGACAAGATTGGTACAAGAGATGAAACTAAAAAGGAAATTAGACACTAGAGCCACATTCTCAAGGTGCTGACACAGTTACCCCACGGACTAAAGGCTTAACAAGCTTCTCTTAACAAGTAGTTGAGAAAAGAAACAGAGAATCAGTACTCATAATTAACTTAGCTTAGTACTTTTCTACAACTTTTTAAAAAGTTGTAGAAAAGCACTAAGCTAAGTTAATTATGAGTACTAGTAACTTATACGAAGTAAAGCCTTCAGCAGTCAAGAGAATCAGTATTTTACTTAAAAATCGCTTGCATAGGATCACAACTACAACAAAAAGTCAATATTTGAAACACACGACGAAGCACAATAAAGAAGACCTTCAGAATGCCTTCATTAGCAAATCGGAGAGGGGGATGTTAATCAGATGCTCTGGGAAAACAGAAGATATGATAACGAAGCAGACACGGAAAGACCAATTGCTACTTAAAATAGAATGGCAATATGAAATAAGGGAATTAAGTAGCCATTTTCTACTAGAATAGAAACAATTTTATTTCACTTTTTTAAGAAGGCAAGTACAACTAAATTCACTTTTTGGCATGGAGCACTTCCATAACATCAAGCCAGATACTGTTAACTATAGAATGCAAATGAATGCCACAGTAGTTTGGGAAAAAATACCCTATTATACGGGTGACGATGTTCACCGACAAGATAAGGTTTCTCCTCCGAGAAAGAAGGCGTTGCAGAAATAGACAGCGGATGGCTTAGGTGGGGAAGGGAGTTGTCCGCACATTCGCACGGGAGAGGTAAAAGGAAGACTCAATCAAAGGTGGCAGCCGAGCGTGGGGTATCCGAGCATAGCAGACGCTGCCGGGGTGCGGCGGCAGAAGGCGGCTTTTGCATGGTCGTCGCGTGAATGGGCGGAGAAAAAGGAAGTCCCTCGATGCAGGTGGTCTGGTCAGGGGGAGAAGGGCGGGTGAGTCGCACTTCCGAACGAGAGGGATTCCCGACTAAAATGAAGACCGAAAGCTTTGGCTCCGAGGACAGAAGGGACGAGGAACGGCGAGCTCAATTTGGATCGGGTGATTGCACACGGAGAGGCGACGATTAGCGGTATTATCCCACACTGAGGGACAACTGCGCCGCCGCATCAACGAAAAACATGGTTTTCGGCAGGAAGTCGTTTCGTGCATGGGGATGTGATGAAGGCAGGAAGGGGAACGAAAATGGAAGAAATTGCAGCCAATTTCCTCTCCTTGCATATAAACTGTGCCCCAAATGGAAAGGTAATTGCTTGATTCTTAAGAGAAGGTCTTAGATGGACATAACCTTTCAAGCATTATTATTTTCATATACCTATATTTCAAATCCTTGACAATCACAAAGTTTATTACCTATAATAATGATGTTTTTTTTACTGTTGGTTAGTAGCAATTTTCAAAATAACGAAGGCACCGAAATGGATCATACTGATAGTACGCAAAAATAATCCTAAATTTTTCATTCAATGAGCACCATAAAATTTAACATAGGTACGTTCACATTAGTATCTAAGGTTGCGCTAGTAAGTAAGGAAGCAAGTAGTAGATAATAAGGAATTTAGGAGGAGAGGTTATATATTTTTGGGCTATATGATTACCTATGAAATCATTCTTAGTGGGTAGATGAAACAATTTGTGGATAAAATTAATCAAAAAATAGCTTAAATCGTTGTTTTATTAAATTATTGGAGTAAATAATTATCTCCCATAGCAAAACCCTTCCTCTCAGCTATAGTGAAGTACACAACAAGGGAAAACAAAATAAATATAGAGTTAATTATTATGGTAGCAAATATTTGGTTTCTAAATGCAAAATGACTTCACCAACAAACCTAAGTCTTTTAGTGATTGATATTATTGCATTTAATTTATGCTACTCACAACTGCTAGGATTTTAGCACATAATTTGTGATTAATATGGTCTTAATGGGTTTAATTTGTGATTGTTTTTAATATAGTCTCTATAATGACTAGACTTAAATCTCGCTCAACACTTTGCCAGCACCGTGAAGCGAATGGAGGAGGCAATCAGAGCGAGGGCGTCGGATAGAGACTGGCCAAATATGTTCCACCCGGGAGCCATATTGACACACAATGGGCTAGCTTTATAATGTCCGGTTAAGGTTAAACGCGATAAAACGTAGCCTTTTTGGAAATTTTAATTAAAGTGAGAGCTCAAATTCAGTATATTACATTACACAGTCGGTTTTTTGACAAGTGAATAATTAATTGTAGAACGTAATAACCTCGGTTTTCGTTCGGAGAAAATATTTAACCAGAGGCTATAAAACAAGTTATTTGAGTACCGTGCGAGAAAAAAAGTTATTTTCCCAGCAAAGTCTCGAGCCTTGTGCGTTCTCTGACGCGGACGCGTGGAGCGTCGTGTGGTCTTTCTTAGCCACGAAAGGAGAAATAAAGAAATATACAAGGGTTAAACGAAAAGGTACGGGAGAAAACTGAAAATGCTAGGGTTAGTGAGGTAGTAAGGAAAGGTATTTGAGAAAGAGATTACAAGGATGGGGGAATGGGTACCGGGCTAAGGAAGGATTCAATAGGAAGTGGAAGGGGAGGGAAGAGAATAAATGGAGGAAGGATAAGTCCGGCGCTGAGAAAGGAAGAAAGGGAAGCGAAAGAAAGATGTGGTCGGCAGCGGTGAAGAAAAAAAGGGAAAAGAGGCGAGACAGATTTCATTCAGCCGGCAGGAAGTGTTTAAAAACCGCACCATGAAAGCTCTCAGGAGAATAAGTTGTTCTGCGGGGAGTATTAACTGATGTTGTGGACACCTCGAGGGAAAATTCGCCACAACGGAGAGAATAGAACCCATGTTAATGTAAAGACTTCTCATCTACCACCTGACGCATCCGTTCCCTTACAAGGGAGAAAATATTACTTTACCTCTTATAAAAGGAGAAGCATATTGCTCTTTTGCACAATTTGGGACCGATGATCAAGATTATTTTAAATAGTTTCCACACAACATTGACTATTTTGAATAATACGTGAAGAAAAAAAATGGATAATTCTGTTTGAAATTCGCGGCCACATCAGAAGTTTTTATGAAAAAATATTACGACCAATTCTCATATTTTTCGCCAAACTATTACCAAAATATGTTAAATACAGCCGAACAAAATCACTAGCGACAAAAATAGCTTCTGTAAATTAAGGGATGTATATGCATGAAATGAATAAACAGTTTCTGGCAATATCGATTGAACTGGTTCCCGATTGATACCAAAGTAAGTATTGTTGAGGACTCTTTGAATTCAGAGGTGTGATCCTCCTATTGGTCCTTGTGCTATTGCCCCTGTCTGCAAGTGGCAAACTATGTGCAAATCCATAGCCGTCGAAGCACGTCAAACTCAAGTACTTAGAACAATAGTACTGAAGTACAATACTCAGCATAATGTTGAGAAAAACCCTAAATTACAAGGATTAATGTGTAAATTAATGTAAAAAAAACTACGTTTAAAGGTTTTATACGACAGTGAACGAGACAATGAATTCCTGAAAAGTATATTCATTATTTTATTAACATTTATGGAGTGGAGGTAACGAATAGGCAACCAAACCGAGGAGCGAGAGGAAACAAATGCAAAAGAGAACTGCGTAATAATAGAAAACTCCATCCAATGAATTGAATGGAAATAAAATTAGGTGGGAATAAAGAGGAAAGTATAGGGCGAAGAGAAGGCAGAGGCAGCCGAGCGGGAATAGCAAAATTTATCGGTAAATGAAGAGGAGCTGCACCCAGCGGGTGAAAATACGAGCAGCTGGAGCTGAGCGCGAAGGGAAGAGTTGCGGGCGAGAAAGAAATAAGGAACTTGAGGAAGAAAAGGGCAACAGATATAAAACAATAATAGCTGCGATGGAGGAGGGGTTGATCGCACTAAATTTGGGAAGGAGAAACGAGGGAGAAAGGGAATGTGTGAGGGAAAATACGGTGGGAGGAAGGGGCGGAGGAGGAAGGGAGTGTGGAAAACGGAGAAACCATAAAAATATGTGGTGGATAAAAGACGAGAAGGAGTGAGAAAGAAGGGAGAAATATATATGAAGGAAATATCTCCAAGTGAGGGTGCCATAGAATATGGGTGGAAGAAGGGGAGAGAGAAATAAGGCTGATGGAGGGAATGAAAGAGTGCGAGGGGTGAAAGAAGTGGGAAAGGGAACAGACGCGGTGGATTGTGTAGGGGGCTGAGGTTAGCGGGTGCGGAGGTGGCAATGGTTGAGTCCTGAAGCGTGCTCCATCTGTTACAGCTGCCTCGTACTCTGCGGCGGTGGAGGAAAGAATAGAAGAACGAAATCATAACTCGGAATCTAAAAAGGTTTTCACGGGGGAGGAGAAAAAAGAAGGGAAAATCGGTCTGATTTCTTGTTTTTTTTATTTCCATAAGACCTCTCAACTCCTCGCGTGGAAGACTTAGTCGGGATCTCCTGACCTCTAAAATAAAAAAATACAACGGTCGTGACATTATTTATCATTTTTATTTTAACCTCCATCCACCACGAGAGTTTATATTCTTTTTTCCCCTATAAACGGTCGGCGAGGCGATTTTCGTGAGCGTTTGTCACGAACTGGGCCACGCGGAGGTGAGCAGGGATTAGTGCGGATAAAAGGAAGGTCTGAATGGGTTGGTAAAGGGGGATGGAAATGGCAAGATAATGATGGAGAGTGCATGCAAAACGTCCCCGAGATATTTTCACGGCAGCACTCGAGGCGATTATAATTCTCCGAACATTCCGAGGAATTCCCAGTTATACAGCTAACATAAGAAAACTTCTTGAAGAATAAAATCAATCACTACTGAAATAAACAAGTATTTGGGATGAAGGTTGGAATCTTCTTTGCCACGGAAATCTCGCAGTTGAATGATAAATCTATCGTTCTGAAATAAGATCTCATACAATCAGAGTAGGTAACAAGTCATTTTAGGATAAAAATGAATAAAAACTCCATTTACGTCTGCAGAAGTGGAACAAGATTAAAGAACCGTTGCCGCCGAACTCTGAAATTTGTAGCTTATGTCCACCTATGATTGTATCAATAGTTGAAAAAAATACTATCGAAAATATGCACTCGGAAAAAGTTTAATTTCAACTCATCCAAAACCTTAAAAGTTACTCATTTACAAATAAATGGAAAAAATATATCAAAATAAGGCAAAATTTGAACAAAAAAGTTCAAGGAAATCTTGTATTCATCGTCACGCCCTTTCCATCTTCAGCTTGCCTTTGATTAACATTGAGGTCTGAAAGCTTTCATTGTAATTACTCACTATCCGATTATATTACTCCCATATTATGTATAAATTATTATCATCTTCAAATCCAAACCATGTCAACTCTAAAAAGCAGAAACCTAAACTATTCAGATATCATAAGCTACAGCGAGCAAAGTACATAATTATAAATAAGCATCGCATTGCTTGACTACATTGAATAACGCGGAAAAAAATTTAACATGCCTTATGATCAAATTCCCAGTTCTGTAAGAGAGATAATCACGACACGGCTTTGCTACAAAATACAGATAGCAGGAGATTTCCGAATATTTTCATTATCTTGTAATTTAAAACCCCAGGATTGGGATTTTAAATGCGGTAGGCACTTTAAAACCTCGCCAATCACATTTGTTATCTCATTTCGAATCACATTGGAATGGACAAACACTGATTACCAATCAAATCGGGCTGAAACAAACACGCTAGATGGACAATATTTTTCCACGCTAAAGCTTTTGCTTACTACTTAACATGTCCGATTTTTGAAAGAGTAAAATCATGGGATTGTTTTTAAGGCAGATAAGCGGATTAAACGCCATTACATTCAGTTTGGCTTGTTGAATGAAAATCCTGTGGGGTTTATCTCTACGGTTCACTCCACCGTGAAGAAATAAATACGAAAAAGCAGCAAATGAAATGAAAACTTTGAAATCAGGGATTAGAGAGGATAGGACGTATCTCGAGATATTAAAGTATATGTTTTTCTCTCATCCATTAGTTGGTTTCTTGGGAAGGCTACCAGCAGCTGGGGTCATTTTTTCCATGAATGATGGATTCTTTCAGGATCACGATCGAAACAAAATAATGATCATTTATGCAGTAGTTACAGGCGTCGACGACCGAAGAAAAGGTCGTGCCTTGACAATGACGAAATGGTTACGTAACAACCTTGAAAATTTCAAATTATGTCAGTCAAACGTTGAGACCATTCGAGGTTGTGTCATGACATCCCACCAATACCGAGGCTTGGCAATGGCGACTCCATTCTGAATAAGGCCCCTGGTGAGCGAATGATTTTTTGGTGAGCAATAAGCCGTTTTACACGAGGCATTTAATTGCAAAGTTTGATGAGCAGAAATAGCGAAATGCGGGCACAGAATTAGAGAAGGGATTACTTTCCTGTTCTTTGTTCAAGCACTCACGCGGTCATTTTAGTAAGTTCCTGCTTTACACGACGAAATTTTCACACCACATCCATCTGTACTAATCAGACTGTGCAGTAAATTGCCTCGTGTCAAACGGCCTTAAGATAAGGTGAAGAGAAATTCGGCATCGGAATCAACTCTTTCTTAATTTAAGACGTCAACGAGCTCCAAAATTTAATGTCCTGCCCAAAGGAACCGCCCTGAACTTTAAGTGTTTTCCACAATCAAGAAATCGTCGCTATTGCACAGAAAAACCTGTGCAAATAGCGATATTTGAACCTGGGTACTCCGGTTTTTAAGCCAGTCCTTGTAAAGGCTCAAGCCACCACACCTGTACGAGGCCCTTTCGATTAGACGACATTGCCTGAAATCCCCGTAAATTAACGTTACGCCGATGTATCGTCGCCACCTAGAACTAAATGCAAGTATCATGCGTTGACTTTGTTACAGGGAAATCGAGCATCTACACTACACACTGCCCCTCCTCACAACACTACCACTCGATTTCCATCGAACGTCCTTTAGATCCTTCCACAATTAGTTCATAGTATAGACCTTTTGGGGAACGCTCTTGCCAAACTTACGACTAGTGGCACTTAAATACCACGCAGGCAACCATTTCCAACTCCGCGCTAAATTTTAGTACGTTTCTTTCCGGAATAATATTTGCGTATTGGAAGGCTCCAAAACGTTTTATGACGTTGTATTGCTGATAAGCATGTTAATTGAGCAGCTGTAATTTGCAACATCGCACCTCCGGCATTAGGACAGGATTACGATCAACGTTTTCTGACGTGACGATTACGGACGGTGGCGTTTGCGGAGCTTGGTGATATCAATATGGTGAAACCTACGGACGTTAACGGTTTCGTCAAAGGACGATGAAAGAACATTGTCAAAGCCTAACTTTTCCGTCGCGCTACGTTATAGGCACCCAATCAGGTGAGATTAAAAAAATATTTACTAAATTTTATTTTCAGATTGTCTATATTACATTTAAACTTTACAATGAAACAACAATTACCCTTCTCGAAGCATTATTTGTCAGTATTGTAAGTTGATTCTTTACATTTAGTTTTAAAAGTATGAAACTAAACAGTCACTTCGCAGCCGTTTATTATTCCGTTTGCAAAAACGGAAAACTATTGGCGTTGATATTTCCGTCTGTCGTAATACACCTGAAGGGAAGACGATGGAAAACTGAACCCCCCCGTCCGTTAACGTCGCGTCTGGAAACGTCGTTCGTAATCCCGCTCTTATGGAAATTTTCACAGGAAACGAATCTCTATAAGAAGTCATGCTGTCAACTAAATGTGGAACGTCGTATAATCCGTCGTCGCTTCTTTCTCGACGTCAGCACCAACCACGATCCTTTCCTCCTAGCCATATTTTTCCTCAAAATCGACCTTCCACCCCGAGCGGTCCGACGGAGTGCAACCAAGTTCTCACGACCGCATTTCCCGAGGGCATTTTTCTCTCTCACCATCTCCACGGGAAACGCTGTAGCTCTGAAAAGAGGAGATTCCTGGACTCACGCGCCGCAGCACTCTGGAATCACGATCGCCCTCACGAAAACGGCCGAAAAGGAATAAATGTAATAATTTCATCCACTTTTTCTCAAAAATCATACTCGACTCGACATGAGAGCTCCGTAGATTTTCATCCAGATGGCGAGAAATTGCAAGTGCGTCGACTTCGGGCCGACTTATCCTACCGATGCTATCAAGGATTTTTTTAACTCTGAAAGGAGAGAGCTTCCGATCGTAATGCTAGCAAACCTCACGACCTTCACTTTTCAGAATAAAAATTTGGGCTTCATTACTATTACATAAACGCGAATTAACATTCCGAGGCTGCGTAAATGTGCCCTAAAAATGTTACACTGAGGGTTGTGAAAGGCACGAACTGTGTCCCAGCCCTTAGGCTGCGGGAAACGTACATGTGCGTGTGTATCGGCAAATGCGGGAAATAGGTTCTTGTAAGTTTGACCCTCTCTCTCTACCTGCTCCCTCAGCTCTTTCATATTTTTATGACCCAAACTCTTCCTTTCCAGCGGTGGACATTTGGAAATCCACCCTTTTTACCCAAACCACTCTCTTCCCACGCTCTTTAGGGATCGCATGCCACCGCAATGATGTACGACCCTTTCTTCCGATTGCTCGCTCAATAGGCTATGGTCGTCTCAAAAGTTAGTTGTCTTATGCTCGCACCCGGCTCAATTATCAACGGATTTCTTTGGTTTTTGGTATCAAACTAAACAGAAAATTGCTAGAAAAAAATATTGCCACATTTGTTTTTTAACAATTACGCCTATAAAGAAATTTTCAAAATGTGTTCAAAGTCCCGCTGATCCCTCAACAAGTTCCGGTGCCCACCCCCTGGGATCCCGATAAAAGGGTCGGGAGGGGATTACATGGGTCATATAACTGCCCGGCCTCGGCCCGTGGGAAGGAGGGACAGGCTCCATCCGAATAGATATTTCCCGCACAGGGTGGACGACGTGCGCTCTACCTGCAGCAGCTTAAGGGCTAGTTGTTTTTATGAAATTCTGATTTTACATGTTTTCTTTCTTGTTTTTTGCAATTTGTAGATAACATTATGATTTTAACATTCCATTCCATTATCTTTATACACTTTCCCTTTAAGGAAAAATCACTGTTTACAGTAACCAACTAATCCACGTTATCGTTTACGATCGACAAAATATCAAACGGTACCCAACACGAGAGAGAGAAAAAATCTTAGCCGGGCAATCCAATTGAATTATTTTCGCACCAACACAAGATTCCCTACTACAGCTGACACGAGAAAGGAGAGGAAGGATAGAGGGAGAGAAAGACGGAGATTGCGATAGACAGTGCACCACAAAACACAAGAGTGTTACAAAAAGGAGCGAACACATGATAGATGAAACTTGGCTTATTATACACACTTGCTCAACCTCTCTCAAGAGGGCTCCCATATCGGGCTTTCTGATCTAGCTTGTTATTTCTGAGTCCCCCAGAGACCAACCACCACCCGCGCCACATTCCAAAAGATCTCTAACCACACCCTCTTTCCCACAACTAGATAGGATCTGCAGACGTTTTGGCCAGCATCCATCCTCACCTCAGCTAGCACGCGAGTGTAAATCCCGTTTCACAAGCAATATAACTTAAGGACATCAAGTAACTTGGGCTTAAGACCCAAACGACAGTTTCTTCAACCAACCAAAGAGAATAATTCATATTTCCTTATAACGGCGGTTTAAGGTCTGGATGACACTAATGACCGCCTGGAAACCAACATAACAGTGAATAAATTGCTTTAAATATTGTTTTTATAAAATGCTATAATTTTATTAATGACAGTCCATTCATTCCCTTGGACTAAAACCTTGACGCGATGGACGGGATAGCCCGTTCCAATGACCTATAGAGCTAGACTGATGGGAGGAATAATGTTTGCTCTAAGTAGAGGCACCCATATGTAGACGGATAGAAGCTAAATAAAAGGTAGTTTGCTCATGGTTTAAAGTAAAATTACTATTGGGCAAGGCAATTGGAAGCCCCCTCAACTATCTCTTTCCCTATATGAAGTGGAAATCAATGAAAGAGTATTAACTCCTGGCAACTATGGGACATGGCCTACTAGGGCGGGTGTCAATGCTTGGCAGTGGGTGAGGCAAGTCCGCGGAAAAACCGAAGGGAATACTTCTCAGTATCCTTAATTTGAACAAAGTAATTCATTCTAAGTCGACCAATGCTGTTGGTTTTTTATGCAATGATAAATATGTACCTAGGAATGGAACCAATTCCACACTATGAGCCGGCATTCATTTTTTAATTTTTGGAGGTGCGAGGTTTTTTGTTGTACAAGTGTAGTCACCAGCAAACCATCTCAATGAGAAGCAGCTTCGTCTTCAAAAGTTTGCTTACTTACGAAATTCACTCGTTTGCTGCTGGTGACAAATGCTTACCCGTCAAGGAAGCTTATGATTGGTCGATTTTAGAAACCACTCTTCTTCGTGATCAGCCAACTTAACGGCATAACTCAAGAGATAAACTAGAGCCGTCTTCTGGGTAGTACTCTAAAGACGCGTCGTGAAGGCTCTCTGAATCACAGCGTCAAATTCATACGTCTTAATTTACGTTCTTAAGCAATATTCTTACGTTCAATGTGAACGACACTTAAGTCCACTGCCTTTTGGGGGCAGCCATCACGCCGTAAGGCTCTAGCAGACTGAGTCACCCAACAACCCAAACCTCTGGCTTACACATATTTTGGCATCCGGCTCAGCATCTCGAGTGAGCGCATATGACTGCGGCACCCCTTGTGCAGACGTCCTTATCCCGGCCGTCTGATCTCCCAACAAAGTGAGGCCAATATGATATAAGCCCTACTCCGGAGAAGAGCCGTCCTCGACGCCCCCACTAATAACATCGTCCAATCCAATGCACAGTTCAATCAATCAAAAATCTCGAACGCCCTCAGACTCCCCCCCCGCCCTTCAGTCGTTCGTCCGCCTTCGCAACCGCCCCACGAAGAAGGCTGTGCTCCATTTCTCGTTTCCCCTTGCTTTTCACAGAGACGTGTGTGTTGCCAAGAAAACCACGTCAAAACAGGGAAGATCCGAAAAATAACAAGGAATTGGCGTCCCGAATATGGTTTCGCGATGCTGCCATCCGACAGGAGCACCTATGGGTCTCGGGTGCTACTGTTCAACACGTGGGGTGAGCTTACGTCCAATGAAGTGCCGCTGCTCGTGATTTATCATTCTCGGGATGAAGCCTCGATTTAGCATGCCGTAGAAGCCAGTTTAATAACGATAATCCAAAAGAACCAGGTTCGAACATCATCTAGGGAATGTAAATGGTGTTTGACTCAGGATTTAGATCTTAGGTTAGAGCATGACATAGAGCCTTGACAGAGCGCTTAAAACTTCAGTCAACCAACACCACTATTACAAGAAATACATGAACGCTAAGTAATGCTTCGGTTGAATAGTTTTTAAACTTCTTTTTACACAGCTTAAGGCCCTGTTTTGCTGGCGCCAGTTAGTTAAGTACCCCTCAAAATCCCCAAGTCATCGTTGCTGTATATCTACAAGTCTACAGTGGAATTTCTGGTGTTAAATATGTCAACTATTTGGAATCTTCAATGCCGCGACTGGGCGGAGGCTCTTGCAGCGATTCTAAGCAGTCAAAAATTAGTAGATGGGTAAAATACTTCCACTTTGGACTGATATCGTTGAAAGTTCTTCATCTAATGGCCTGTTTTTTATTCCGTACAACTGAAGAACTCCCAAGTAAAATTAGTACACTCCTAAATAAAGCCACACATGCGAGCTTTAATGGTAATGACAATAGAAATAGATAAGTGAAATAAGTTCTTTCAATGCGCAAAGTTAATGAACGAAGAAAAAAATGGACATTTAATTATAATCATTTAAAGCCTAATGACCGTCTTAGCTAATAACGCCCCCAATTCCGAAACTTCCTGGCAAACATCGTAAACACTACTGCATCATAATCAGCCGAGAAAAATTACATAAATAATTCATAAATTTAATGCCTCAAATTTCTAACAAAGGAACAAGTTAAAGGCTAGCAACAGGAACAATGAATGCGCGACACATTAACAAGGGGAAAATTTACAGGGGAAATACGAGTCAGAAATTACAAAATGTCACGGAAATCGCTTTTACAACTACTTATCTCTACCTTGTAAACGTGCTCTACTACTCCGTAAGGTACTCTCCACCAGATTTTTTGCAATAGGAATCTACGTATGTCCTAAGCAGATTAACGACTTCTTAGCTGAGTACCATATTCCGAAACAAAATTGGGATACACCTATGAATTAAAGTAGGCCACACAGAGTAAGAGACTCCCCAACAACTCCAAAGCTTATCTAAGAAAAGTAACTTTTTTTAGATTTCTCCAGCCACTCAGTTTTAAGGATTTACTGCCAAACGGAACGTCTTTTATGCGCCCCGAGAAGGAAAAAGACACCATATCCCGGCGTCATTCTAAACCTGGAGTATATTGGAAATCAAGGAAGGGAACCATTATCGTAGCACTGGAAGCTATCACAGCACGAGAGATACCCGCTTGCATGAAAATAATACCTATATACCTTGAATTTTCCATAAAACTTACAGCACTTGCTAAGCCTCGTTGTGAGTCGATTTTTATATCAGTACCGATACTCCATATTTTGGTATTTGGAAAAGTTGCGTAGCTTCCTTTCGAGAAGACACCATTCAGTGGGAGAATTAAAAGCTTAGGAAGTCCATACTTTACACTTTGCACCATATGCGTTCATGAAGCATAGTTTATTAAAGAGAAGGTACTTGATACGCAAGCCGCTCCTGTCTAGAGTTCGGCTAACGTTGTGTTTAATCTAGAGTATATCGGCCCAAATTTACCATGGCCCAGTTGAGATATGTAATCAACACAGTTTTTACCGAGAATAGAGTATTTCACTGGCTGACGATAACATTGAAAATATAAAAATTGCATTGTAATACGCCGTTAATCCCACCACAAGTTTTATTAATTTAATCGGGCTATTTATTCGAACTAATGCGTAGCATTATTTAAGACTACAGCTTTTGAACTATTTGTTTCATCACATACATTTCATCTGATTGAAGCTTTCGTCGAATTGATATCAAGCGTTCAATGAAATATCCATTGCTTTAGGAAATCCAAATAGCCACAGTGTACATCAACGATTGAGATATTTATTAATCCTGGAAATAAATAGCTCATTTTTTATGATATGAATGTAAGAAAAACGTTTTCCTCATACATATTCGCATTCAGTATCGTATATTCTTGCGAATCGACTAGTTTACTACCGAAAATAAATGGAAAATCATATCAGAATGAAAAATATAATGAGATAGGGCAAAGAGAAGGAGGGAGATAATGCGTGAGGTGATTCCTCATCAAGTCGATAGTTTGTCTCAAAAGTTGTTTTCACTGTGAATGTGACAAAAAAATGCTATCGACAAGAATTGATTTCGGGATCAGGTTAATGTGGTGTGGGTACTGGCTTTCCATCCCAAGGGCGCGGGTACGAATCCCGGAAATAAAAATTTGTTAAGTGAACTTCCGATCTCTTATTGAGTTCACGATGAGATTGTTATTGGCCTATGGACTATAAATATTAATGGCTAACATTTTGCACGCCTAATAATCTTCCTTAGTACCAAAAATCTTGAAAATCGAAGAAGGTCGAGCCACATGAATATTTACTTTTGACTAAGTTTACGAGTAATCACCCCTTATGAAGCACATTTCGAGAGCTCACTCTCAACTGCTTTAAGATTTGACAACGACGGTGCGGCGAAGTTCAGAACCGTCGAAAATAGCGAAGTATTTTTGTTGAGCCTACAGATCCTCTTCCTTTTTTCTCGCCTAGAATTGGGGCCGAGTTTTTATCGTCTTGGGCATTTCGCAAGGGGCTGTTCCCGCACATCAGTCCCTGATCCATCCCATCCCCTCCTCGATCTTCAGTGCTTCCACGTCATCCGCAAATGCCCCCTCTCACACGTATCACGCTTGGCCAAGCTCTCTCCCTTTCCCGATCGGGGAACAAATGTTTCCAAATCGTGGCGATGTTACACGAAGCCCGCAGCACCTATTAGCGCTCCAGGTCACTCATCAAATCATTCCTTGGGTATTTCGGAAGAGTAGAACTTTGCAGCACATTTTCCCTTCAACAT
Source organism: Pyrrhosoma nymphula (assembly GCA_963573305.1). Classification (NCBI taxonomy): domain Eukaryota; kingdom Metazoa; phylum Arthropoda; class Insecta; order Odonata; family Coenagrionidae; genus Pyrrhosoma; species Pyrrhosoma nymphula. The sequence goes on along the minus strand of OY754330.1, from coordinate 76,254,739 downwards.
AACCAGCACCACGATTTTTACCACGTAATATCTTTATTATTATTTGCTCGGTAAAATAAAAAAAATAAGGGAACAAAATCCACGCTCTTTGTATTACAGTCGCCTAACTACTCTCAAAATTCGTATAAAACATTTTTTTTAATATCTCGGGTAAAGGCTTTTTTTTCTTTTCACATAATAATCATATGCGCACAAATTTATACCTTAAATGTTAATTGATACTTCCCTTTCGACAGAGATAAAATATGATACTATGGAGATGTTGTACAAAGGTTTCAAGATAATGTCTATGTCATATCACATCAGAAAGAATCTTAAGATGCTGTTTTCCACATGGTTCTAACGACATTTTAAACGTTACCTGAACATAACACTATACTTTTCTCAACAGTGGTTATGTCCTAGTCAATTCCATATTCTTTGTAAAGATTATTTTAAAAGCACATTTTGTTGATAACATATTGACTGACTCTTTCAAATATGCACCTATCAAAACATTTCTTAAACAAATAACGCAACTTACCCCAGCATCCAATGTAGTTTGCTTAACCCACCAAACATTAGCAAAAGAAAGGAGGATAAATCAAGGACAAATATAGGGCAACGCATGCGGGAAATATATCAATAAACAGAAGACCAAGGAGAAATAATAAAGGTGGCTTAGTGGGAATAAGATAGCATTATTACCAATCGCCTATTGAAGAGAACGTGATGAATTTAAGATACTGAAAGCTAGCATATTATGAAACACGTGGATATGAGGGTCGTCGGTAGAAACGTCAAAAAAAATAAAGATTACTTAGAAAAAAGGGCACCAGTTTATTCTTTAAAGTTAAAACAAAAATAACTATTGCGGGCGATCGGCGAGCCAAGGAAAGGGACAATGATAGGGAAGGGAAGGCGTGCGCGGTACCTGTGCGAGTGGTGATCTGGTGAAGCAGCGTCGGCTCGTCTCTCCAACGAACGCACTCCCGGTCGTCCTCACACGAGGAGTTCGTGGCCAAAAATCAGCCCGGGGGCAGGGTGTGTGTCCCTTTTATACCTAGCCCCCATAAGGCTAGCCCCACAGGCCAGCACAAGACAGTCCTGTTTAACAGGCAGGGTGCCTATGTGCCAAGCGGTGGCGGTGGAATCCACCCGCACTCCGCACTCTTCCTTTCACTCAATGCTCGTCGAGAAGGCCATGACCTCATGGACGGCTCATCCTCCCTCGCTTCTCCCTGTTTTTTTTTAATTTCTGCCAGGGAATTACCTCGTTGCTCGCAGTACTCTTAGCACAGACGAAAAAGGGGAAGGAGAAGGAAATGGTGCAAACAGTGGTCGCTCACGCCCGTTTCTTTAAATAAAGCAATAATACATACATTCAAGAACAAGCGCCTCTTCTTACATAACCATTCAAAAACACCAATAGGTCAAAACATAATCATACCAAAAGTTAGAGAAACAATTTTTAAAAAATTCTTCTACACAAAAAAAAAAATTCCATTCTTCACCCTTAGTTGCATATCAACAACAATGGCCCAAAACACAAGTTGCTCAAATAGCCTAAACATTGTCATAATAACAGCCACAGGGCTCAAGTTTCAGGCTTCAACACCAAACGTTACAATTTATTAATAACAACTCCTCCACAGGGCTAGAACCAAAATAAAAACAAAAAGTTCTACCACACCCAGCTACAAGCAATTTTCCCACAAAAAGTGCGGGGAACCCAATTAAAAAAAAATTCCAAACAATATTTCCCAATTTAGAGGACGAGAAACCCAAGTGAACGAGAGAGCGAAAACAATCCCACTTCTACTCAGATCAACGCTCTCCACTGCCCCGCCACGCCGTTGGGGAAGGAGGAGGAGGGGATTAGGGAGGAGAAATGGTCTATCGCCGATGAAATGGTTTTATCTGAGATACGTGGCATTTACGAATTGAACCTCTCCGTTCCACGTCTTCTAACTCCACGGTAACCGGACCCGTGAACCGTCTGATTTTGTGTTCCCCCGACCATTTGGGCAATAATTTCCCGGAAATTTTGTTTACTGCAGAGCTTGATGGATGCAATTTATATACCACACTCTGCCCAGCCCTATACGGTTGCTCTTTTCGATTGCGATTATATTTGGTCGCTACAACCCTGTTGGCTTGTTCCAAGCAACGCAGAGCTTTCGCCCACCTAAACTCGAGTGTCTCCTTACTTTCCGGTTGCGCTACATTCTCATCAATCATCCATTGCATGGCTAAAGGATGATTTAACTCCCTTCCAAAAAACAAGCTTGATGGCGTACATTTTGTACTCTCGTGGAAAGCAGTATTAAAAGAAATCGCCAGGGTATGTAGATTTTCATCCCATCGATCTTGGGTATTATGGTGGAAGATCGTTAAAGCAGTTTTCAGATTTCTATTAAATCGCTCTACATGGGAGGGCTTTGGGTAATAAGGGCTGGTGGTGACATGTTTTATGCCCCAAGAAAAACACATATCCTTTACTTCCCTTCCCGTAAATGTTGTGGCGTTATCTGAGACCATCACCTTAGGAAAACCCGCTATGGCGAATACACGAGTATTTAGAATTTTCACTGTATTCGCCGCTCTCATGTTTCGTGTGGGCACGATGAATACGAACTTACTGAAAGCATCAATAACCGTTAATATCGACGTATTTCCTGAACGAGTACGTGTTAATGGTCCCACGTAATCAATAAAATACTTCTGCCCCGGTTCGCTAGCTATCTCCGCCGAGTGGTATCCCACCATGGTATTTTGCGCTGCCTTAGCCATTTGGCAGCTAACGCAAGACTTCACATACTCTTGAATGCCTTTGTGCATATTCGGCCAGTAAAATTCGTGCGAAATTTTCCTTAGCGTCTTACGGAATCCTAAGTGTCCTCCTATCAGTGAATCGTGGAAATATGCCATTATCATTGGCCGCACCTCACATGGAACATAAACTCTATTACGTTTGCTTCTCCGTCCACGAAACACTAGTAGACCCCGACATATCTTAAAATCCCTTACTTTGGCCCCGCTCATCAGTTTATTCTTTATTTTATTGCACTCAAGGTCTTTTTCCTGTTGAGCCAATATCGTCATAAACGACATTGGCAAGTCCTGCAAAACACACACCTGAGGTAGCTCTGCGTGAACCTTGGATTCTTCCTCGAACATCCGAGATAAACAATCAGCGACTACGTTCTCTTTTCCCTTTATATGGTTCACTCGAAACTTGTATACTGACAAACGTAGCATCCAACGCCCGACTTTACCCAGTTGTTTAGGATGACGACGCATCCACGCCAAGGCCTCGTTATCCGTATAAAGTTCGAATTCTCGCCCTCTCAGGTATTGGTCAAATCTCTCAACCGCAAATACGACCGCAAGGCATTCGGTTTCATAAGTGGCATATTTTTTTTCGGCATCGTTAAGCGTACGACTGGCGAAGGCTATCGGAGCGAGTTGACCTTCAACCCTCTGAGAGAGTACCGCAGCTACTGCATTAGCTGAAGCGTCCGTATGCACGATGAATTCCTTTTCAAAATCGGGTATGCGCAGCACGGGTGGAGAAGAAATTTTCTCTCGTAATTTCTCGAAAGCCTGTTGTTGGGCCCGACCCCAAACAAAACGTGAATTTTTTCTTTTTAATTGATTCAAAGGGGCGGCGATTTCTGAAAACGAGGGGATAAAACGTGCATAATAGCTACACATGCCCATAAAACGCTTCGCGGCCTTCAGGTTATCAGGGATCGGGAAGGTGCTCACAACTCTAGCTCTTTCGGGATCGATCCTAATTCCCTTACTGGACACCTCGTGCCCCAAGTATTTAATTTTACGAAGGGCAATGGAAATTTTCTCCGGGTTAACTGTCAATTTTGCACGTCGGAGACGAACGAAAGCGTCTTCCAGATGTGCCATATGATCTTCAAAATTTTCACTATATATCACGACATCATCAAGATAATTGAATACATACTTGTACTTAACATCCCCGAACACTTTATCAACTAAACGTGATAGCGTCTGTCCTCCGGTACAAAGTCCGAAAGGCAATCTCTTGAATTCATATAACCCAAAAGGGGTAATGAATGCAGTTGCCCTTCGGCTATGCGCAGACAGGGGGATTTGATGATACGCGGCATTCAGATCTAAAATAGAAAAATACTTAGCCTTACCAAAATGTAGGAAGGCGTTTTCAACGGTGGGTAAGGGGAACGCATCATAGATGACTTTCTTATTCACCGCACGATAATCTATCACGAGCCGGGACGTGCCATCTTTTTTGGGGACCAAGAACGCCGGACTTGCATACGGTGAATTAGATATTTTGATGACATTTTTATATAAGAGGTCCTCCACCTGTTGCCGCATTTCTTTCATCTTAACGGGATTACACTGAAATGGCGGCGTGCGAACAGGAATATCATCCGACAATTGTAAATCATATTCCAGCTCGTCGGTGCACCCTAAAGCCTTCGTTATTACGTCATTATATTTGGCAAGCAACCTTTGCACAATATCTCTTTGCTCACGTGTTAAATATTTGAATGGTCTGGTTTCTTCCATTTCAACTTCCCCATCGTCGACACACCCTTGGTCAAAGAAGGAAGCTATTAGACCCGGCCTAAACTTAAAGATATAGGTCCTAGTAACAAAATTTAATATCATACCGGACCGATCCATAAAATCATTCCCTAAAATTACGGATATTGGGCATGCCGGAAGAATTAAGAATTCGTGCTTCCACGAATATCCGTCAATTTTAATACCTAATCGCACGCTTCTCGTAACTTTAATGGGTTCACAATCAGCTCCGCAGCAAACTTCTTCGACATTTTCAATTTGATGTCGACCACCCGACGTAGCAATTTTACCCAAGACGCTCTCTGAGATACACGACCGGTAAGCCCCCGAATCCAAAAGAGCGGTTGCAACTATCCCTTCAATCAAAACATTTATTTTAGGTGACAAGTCGTTCTTGACGCCCATGGGACGAAATGCCACTAATTTTCCGCGAAACCCTCGTGACTTTATAGTTCCGCGGACCACTCGTTTCCCGGCCGGGCTCTGTTTCTATAAGTGGGAGGTCCCCCGGGAGCACGGCCGCCGCTGCGCCAACCCGGAGGGTTACGTGCTGGTAAATATTCTCGCTGCCTCGACTGTCTATTATTACTTGTAGACTCGATTGAATGGAGCCTGAGTTCTGCCTGCCTATTTCTTTCCCCGAATTCGGGCTCCACCATATATTCTGCTAGTGCTGGTTCCTGATAGGCCTCAGCAACTGCCCGTCTCTCGTCATGATTACGTCCCCAACGCACGAGGTCTTCGAAGGATAACGGTTTAGTTAGTAGGTGCCAAGAATAATTGGGATTTAGGTTACCACATACTAACTCTAATAGGGATTCCTGAGATAAGGGATGGTCGAGTCTACCATTCATGCTTTTCATGACAATCAGATATTCATTAAGCGTCTCATTCCTTCCCTGGGTCCGATTATACAAATCCCTTTTTAGACGCGTTTGATAGTTAGGTACCCTAAATGTTGCCCTAAACTCCTCTTTAAAATGCTCTAAATTGGTGAATTGATTCGCCCAGTACCAGCACCTCGCCCGTCCGTGTAAAACTTCTGGTATTAATTTGAAGGCCAATTCTTCTCGCAACTCGAATTGCCTCAAGAACCTCGTGAATATTTCTAAAAACCCCATAACACTCTCACCGTCATCCCCACAAAACCGTAATTCCCAGCGATTTGCGGCCGCGACGAGGCTTTCCAAGTGTCTGATAGAGAGTTCTTTATTTTGATGGTCACACACTCCCTGAGAATTTTTAGGAGATTCTGCGCCTATTCTACTGTCTCCACTATCGCCGCGATTGAGTGAACGAACATACTCACGTAAATGTTTCCGTAACTCATCCAAAGTCCCTTCGGTTGTTAAATTAAATCTGGTGCAAAAATTAACTACTTCGGTCTTTGCTAGCTCGTTTATCCAACTGGTGCCCGAAGGCAACTCGCTTGCCATTTCTCACTCCGAATTCCGTACCTTTACCGTACCGACAACCACGCTCTGCTACCATTTGAAACACGTGGATATGAGGGTCGTCGGTAGAAACGTCAAAAAAAATAAAGATTACTTAGAAAAAAGGGCACCAGTTTATTCTTTAAAGTTAAAACAAAAATAACTATTGCGGGCGATCGGCGAGCCAAGGAAAGGGACAATGATAGGGAAGGGAAGGCGTGCGCGGTACCTGTGCGAGTGGTGATCTGGTGAAGCAGCGTCGGCTCGTCTCTCCAACGAACGCACTCCCGGTCGTCCTCACACGAGGAGTTCGTGGCCAAAAATCAGCCCGGGGGCAGGGTGTGTGTCCCTTTTATACCTAGCCCCCATAAGGCTAGCCCCACAGGCCAGCACAAGACAGTCCTGTTTAACAGGCAGGGTGCCTATCTGCCAAGCGGTGGCGGTGGAATCCACCCGCACTCCGCACTCTTCCTTTCACTCAATGCTCGTCGAGAAGGCCATGACCTCATGGACGGCTCAATTAGGCTGGGCCACCACGGCAGAAAACTATTCCTTGCGCTCCTAACATGCAATAAACAAGGCGATTACTTATGTCTGTGAGCATTTAACTGGCAAGTCTAAGGTATGTCTCAACGTCAGCAGTGCACGGCAAATCTACTCTCCAAAATTGTCCCAAGCGACAATTAGCAGAAAAATAGAAAATAATTTGTTGATAAAAAATGAACTTCCAGTCATGTGGCTCAACGCCAAGACCTAAGAACGTATAGAAAACATGAAGAAGCGTAGAGAGAACGCAAACAGATTAGGATGGAGAACTGCAGCACACCATGCCTTTTATTCTTAACCTGCGATTAACGATGCGATTATGTTCGCGCTCATCTCTCAGGCAATTCCGAGATATCTCGAAGTTAGCACCGCAAAACGAATCTCCTCTAATGGCTCACCCATCGGTACCAAGATTGCTTTTACGCACTTTTATCCACCGTTCCCGCCCTCAAATCCACCCCCCATCGAATCGACAATCAGAAGCAGCCTCCGGTCCCCAACACTTCCCTCTCATTCCCCCCTTGTCTCCCCACCTCTCCCTCCTTTCTCGGTTTCCTCCCCATGCACCTAACCACCCCCACAAGCAAGCCGGCAACCACCACCCACTCATTCCTTACGCTAAACCAAACACGTCGGATGAGAGGCCGACCGGCGTGGAAGGAGCAGAGAAGGGGGGGTAGGGACCTGGAGCGAGCCAACCGTGCTTAAGCTTCTCCCCGCAAGATGGCTTGAGACGGGAGGGCCGTTGATGTGAAGCTAGACGGAGGAAAGACGCGGAGTTGTGGGGTGGGGGGGAGCGTTCCTAATGGAGAAGGGGTGAGGGAAAAATCCGTGTGTTGCGAGGATGTGGAGAGCAAGAGGGGAGAGGGGAGTTCGAGACGATCAAATAAGGCGTAAATGGGAGAAACCCGCCATTACGCGGGGAGAGGAAATGGAAGGGAGGTCAAATCGACCTTGCATGAACCGAGAGGTGGGGGCTTGTCTAGGGAGGCACAGAGGCAGCCTATTCCCTCAGCCGTGAGCTTAAGAGACGGATGAGAGGGCGTTAGGTGAAGGAGGAGTGACGGCGCGGGCGAGGGGAACCTTTCTCAGCGGCAAGACGTGGATAGCACCCACGCTCAAGGCAAGACCGGGCAATGACGAAAGTAAACAGTATTTACACAACATTTCTCAAGAGTCAATCAATTTTAGAATTGCAAAAATTTGTCGACACAATAGCCTCCCAAAAAACAGTAAATAGAAGTAAACATGAATTGAAATTCCCAAGGAAGCCCAAAACAGAATATGAAAGGAAACTTGTGAGGGCTTTTAAAATTGGGAATTATGACGGAATAAAGACGTAAGAGAGAGAATCTCCGACTTAAAGTAAACAATTTGAAGTAAGCAATTTAAAGTAAACCATTTAAAGTTAACAACAGTCGTGAAGTTAATTATAGCTCGGGCCTTGTATGAGAAATATCGCATAAATTCTGTAAGCTGAACTTAAGTTTAAATGAGTGTTATCGTTGACTTAACCATCCCAAAGAAAAAAGTAGAAAAATGAATGGAGAGGAGATATGCAACGAAGCAATCCTAGGAATGACAACTGGTAGTGATGATAATAGTTTGTCTCCCAAGGAATAAGTCGTAGCATATTACCAGCGATACATACTTAGTTATCAGATTTTACCACTGGTTTTGATCAGGTTTTGTAGGCCTGCCAATAATATTTCCTTTTATTTTTAATTAATACATTTGAGACATAAAAGCCTACTTAAAACATTAATTATAAGTAAAATGTAATATAAACTACCAAGTAATAATGAATACAAGAGGAAATTTGTTATTTTGATATATTGAATTATGAAGGAATAAAAAAGTAAGAGAGAATCTTTGTAACTAAGGTAAAAAAGACAATGTAAACAAAAGTAGTGAATGTTAATTTAGCTTTTGCCTTATACGAGAACGACTGAATTCATTCCGTAAGCTCCATTTAAGTTTCATGAAGTCTTATCGTTCATATGACTATCCAATAGATATAGCTGAAAATTGAATTTAGAGGAGATTTACAATGAAGCAATATTAGGATTGATGACTATTGATGATGGCAATGATTTTCGTAAGCAATATAATAGTATATTACCAGCAACAGATTTGAGGACTGGTTATGATCAGGTTATCCAGTAAAGCTATTAATATTTCCTGATTAATGCTTCCTCTCATGAAAATCTCATGTGTTCGGCTAAATGTAATTTTCTTCACATTAGTGGCGCCCCTATTTAAAAAAAAAACTATGAGAAATGCACCATATCTACGGATTAAAAACGAAAATTTGAGGTAAAGATTTTCTTGCACATAAACGAAAACATGCGTGTTGAATGAAAAATGCTGACCCATTATATCGTCGCTTATTTTTTCATTGATAAGCATCATATGCCATTTCTTCCTCACGAGAAATTTTATTTTTCTCAGTTTTTTCTCCATTCAATATGGTGTCCAGGGAATTGAAAGTGTGAAAGTTATTGGAAAATATTTTACTGCGGCTTCTATGGTCTCTCGCACCCACTTAAGTTTAAGAGAACTCGGATATAAGAGAACAAACGTATACTATAGTGAATAGAGCAGGATTAGAATCGGTAAACGGTAACCGAAAATTTATAATAGCTAAAGCTACAACGCTAACAGTTTCATGATCGAGTGAAGATGGTAATACTTACAGCGACGTCAAGGACTTAAGGCCAAGGAAAGCGTCTGCTGCAACTTTGGCGATGTGGTTATTACTCAGGTCTCTGCAAAAAAGAAATAACATGTTAGTTAGTTAAAGTAAAACACCATATTTGTGGTCAGAGTTGGCATATAGCAATAGAATATCTTTTATTAAAAGCACATAAGCAGAAATAATTTATATTTGCACATGAATTTTAACAGTATACTCTTTAATCAGAGTAATCAATTAACATTCTCCAAAAGACTACTGGTTTTAAATACATGTGTATTTTATTACACTACAATCAATACGATGTTGAAAGATGGTTAGTAAAATAACAATAAATATTATCACGTGAGTGTATTCAGTAAGACACAAAGATATTTCAAGCTTTATCAGGTACCTGACGACACATAAATAAAAGCATAAATTACGAAATTCTTTTAATTTAACTAAAAATTAATACGATGCTCAAATATATTTATTATTTAGCTAACCAAAGTAATTTTTTATTGCATTAATTAAATTAAAAATAAAATTTTAAAAATATAAATTAGCTAACCAAGAAGTAAAATTTAAAAAAGTTATTTAAATTTTATTCCACACAGTAAAGATATACCAAATGATATAAGAAGCAATGACTCAAGTGAATTTCATTACACTTGTCACAATGCAGAGTAGACACCAGCGTTTTCAGCAGCTTCACAAAGAAATATTCGCCTTCGTGAACGGCTACCACAATAAGGAAAAGAATTTGAAGCTACGAAATATATGACGCCGATAAGTTCGTTAGGGTAATGGCTTCCTCATACGCCCCTCTCCATCCCCGAGTAAGACGGAATAACAAACATGCCCTCGTAACACTCCCGATGCACTCGAGTGAGCCAACTAGTCGGGATATTGGCGTATCCCTTGAAGAGGACACTCAGGGAATTAAATGGGAGGTATTTTCAAGGGAGCCGGATAATACAAAGGGCTCTATGGTACCTACTTCTCTCATTTTCTCTCGTCGGCCTATTCGTGTCTACTCATAACAAGTCAACCGCTCCTATTTCGTAGGAAACCTTCCCTCGTGACTTAAAACGGCAGCTGAGTAACGCCCAACAACCGGAGGAGTGGATAATAAAGGAGCGTCACCGATAAGGCGGCTGCCTAAGGCCGGAAATGTTCAATCGTAATACTTTAGTGAAGCTACTTCAAGGCGGGGAGTCGTCGGAGCTAAAGCTCCGGAAAGGACATGCTACGTGAATGCGAGAGTATCTCGAAGTAAGGAGAGGACACGATGGAATCACACGGTGAAGCAAACAGCTAAACCAGGGGGTATGGTATGAGATAGCAATGAGGATTCCGGGAATGGATATTCTGAAAAGAATGAGATAAGAATGATCTTTCTTTAGACGCTTTGGTAGTTAACACATCTATTAGAGACGTTAAACACTCTCGGGAGGAAATAACAAGAATGTAGTCCTGCTCCTATTAAACTGTAGCACAATGCAATTCGAAACTAGATCCGTCGATAACACATGTGGTAACATTCTCCACAAAAAGCCGGAGTGTTATAACTACATATTACCTCAAATTATTCACAGGTCCCTAGACTTATGCCCAGTGTTTATACATTTCTCACATACGTGTTCTACTTAGCGAATGACCCCGCAAACTTTTTGTAACAGAACTTTTCAGCCTAACACTCCTGCAGTACTCCAAACTTTCATCACAAAATCTGCGTACAAACTGAACCACGGTGAAACACCCAGTTATCAAAAATAATTTCTTTCTACTAAATGCATGCCAGGACAGATAGGTAATTTTTAACAAGTACCTATGTCTCAGAAGCCACTTGGTGGAATTGTTTTGAGTAATATATTTTAAAGAAAAAGACTATGTCACTAAATTATATTTAAAATTATATAACTAGATCAAATAAAAAGACTGATTTCTATCACTGTGGTTTCAGCACTGCAAGTGGGCCAATATATACCAACTTGGAAGATGGGAGGGAAAAGGTGGGGGGAGAGGATTTCAAATAGCATTGTTTGGGAAGAGAAGGGAGGTGGGGAAAATGGGAAGAATTAAAATAACGGTGGTATTAACTATTTCAAATTGTTATAGGATGGCTAACTACATTATCTTTCACATAGAATACAAAAACGTTCGATTAAAATCACAAAAACTATTGTTGTTATTAGTCAAACACCTTAAGAGTGATAATTGGAGCCGGTATCATGGTAGGTTATTAGAAATAATAGGTGTGGAGTATAGCCTGGCCTTCTTATTCATCATGTTTAAAGAAGAATATAATCGTATGCTTGGAGAGGGATGGAGATTAGAAGGTAAGGAGGCAGATGCATCAGAACGAAGCGACGCGACGCCTCACTAAACCTCTCGTCTGAAAAGACCGTAATTCTCCGCAAGTTAAGTGACGAAAATGAGTGAGATTTTGGGCAGGGACTATGCCCTGCTCATCGCAGAGGGACAGCGGGCGTAGGAGGACTCAATATGTGCGAGCGAAGAGACGGACGCGAAAGATAAAGATTTGGAACTTTAGTGGAACGAAGATGCACAGACCGAAGCAGAGGTGGCTAAGGAGGGGATATAAAGAGGCGAAAGGAAAAGGGGTGTTTTTAAGACTCCTTGCTCGTCTTTAATATCGCCAGAGATATCTCCATTCCCCCTTATCCTGATTCTCCTCCCCCATCAAAAACTTCTCATTTCAGGCCGAGTATATCATCGCGTCCCATCATTTCGAAAACTCACCAACACTCCCTCCACTACACCGAAAGCGATATTTTCCTCCCTTCACATCACTCGCCTCTTCCCCGAACACACTAATTTCGCAAAGGTTCTTTTATGAAGTCCTCTCCATCAGAAATTTGTTCGCAACGCATGCGTCTCCTCAAAATTTGAAATGATATCATCAGAGATGGCTGAGAACTCATGGCTACGATATTATTTTTTATTTTGACAGTCCTTATTATAGCGAAACTCATTTCCAGGGTACATTTTGCGATAAACGGAGCGACAAAATTTTACCCCTGAAACACATCAAACGTACTATACAGTAGTAAAGAAGAAATGGGAACGATTAACAAAATGAAATTCGTACTCTTCAAAAACAGTATTGTTTTAGGTATATCGTCATTTATAAATACAGCCTATCACAACCCAGTCTCTTTTTTTGGATATGCAAATGAGGCTATTATTCATGCAAATACTTTTTTTCAAAATGCTGATGATAGTATTTTTTTAATTTATACCATTCGGTATCTAGAGATTCAGCTTCGAAACGATTCCTCCTCCAGATAAACAAGAACGCTTCAAACATCAAATCCTCTGAATAAAAATTATGAAGCCAGGTAGTTATAGACACTTCTTAGAGAATTTTTCATTGTTGCTCTATCGCGTAAAAAGAGTTATATTAGAGATGATTAATGCAAAAAAACACTTCCTTAGTGACAAAAAATATAGTTACTTCCTACTCAAAGCCTTACATGTTTGCCTAGATATATTTTGAAATGCCGGAGCTTACTTAGAATGAAGTCAAATAAAGAGAGAAATTATAATCTTCCATCAATCCAAGCAACAATGCGCTCATGATTTTCGCACATTTCCCGCCGTTGGGATGATAATATTGCGGCCATAATCCATCCTCTGGCGCATAAATTTCGAGAAACGCATTGAAACATCGCGTCAGAAACAGCCAACCAGAAAGCAATAACGTCCACAAATTTCCTCTCTAAAGCGTTTCATCGCCAAGGAATATACCCACATTCACGGAGTGTAAGAAATCTTATTTATTCACCGGAGCAAGAAGACGTGGGCGAAAGAAACATAAGAGACATGGGTGTTGAGGGATCTGAAATTGTGTCGCAAAGCAGGGAGGGAAAAAATGTGGAATAAATAAAACAGAGAGAACAAATGGAACACAACGAAGAGAACGAATGAGAAGAAAGAGGAGCTGGACTGACACATATCGGTCGATGCCGATACTACCGATGATCTTAGCCGATACCAATGCTACATATTATTCACGGTATCGGCCGATCCGGTACTTAGTTAAATGTTGACAATGCGAATTATAAATAAGAATGAAAGAATGTTGGACTTTTCGCCCCACAGAACAAAGAGCAAGGCCATTTCAAATTTCCGATTCTAAATGAAATTTTTGGAGTAACTACAGAAACCAGCTGTCGTGTGTCATTACAGTTCGTAAAAGTAGCTCTTAAGTATTACTGTTTGCTTATAATTATAGTTTTCTTCTTCAAGCACTCCGTTGGTCAGGTTAATAACGTCGTATGTTAGACGTAAAGTTTTAACAACTTAACACTCAAATTAATATTCGAGAACACGATGCATATCAGAATAAGACTGGGAGATGATTACAGATTAACCGGAAGGAAAAACAAAATATATTGCAGTACAAACTATTATCAAAGCTACTGAGATACATTACGAAATCACGCAAGAAATACTATATCTTGCGCACCATTAGTATTTGATCAGCAGTAGTGAAGTATCCAAAAGTGAAACATCGGTATCGGGTAATACCGAAATAACTAGTATCGAGCCAGCCCTTAAAATAACTTTTCCGGAGGTAAACAAAAAAATCTCCCTCTGGTGCCATCCCCGCAAAACCACCCACTTTGGAATAAACAACTACTCCCCTAGGTCCCACCACCCACATGCGATACCAACCCTCGGCCCATTCTTTTCAAAAACCGGAAATCCCTCGGCATCCAAGGGGATGAACTATTCACCTCCACCCTTCTCTCCCACGCTCGTTTCCTCTACAGAACGCCCTCATTTTGACGTTTTTCAATGCCCTTTCTCTCTCTCTCTCTCTTGCCTCCCCAAAAACCCTACAACCCTCCACTCCTCCCCCATCGGTCTGAAAGAAAAATAATAAAAAAAGGAATAAAATAAGCCGCGATAGTTCCGTGAGAGACTATTGCTGGTTAACGCTTTTTCAACGGGTTGGGGTGGGGGTTTGAGGGGCGGGGGAGGGGGGGGGGGGTTAAGTAAGGAGGCTGGGGGGTTCGATGGGGGAACGTCTACATCGACAGGCATGCAGCTTTGGAGCGAGAGATGGAAGGGGACTGTGGATGTTCGAAATAATGCAGGGAAAGAATCAAGAAAGGGTGGGATGGCGATGATGGTAGTTAAGGGTTTCGCTTTCAATGGGTGGCGTAGGAGGGGGAGGTTTCTGACAGGAAAAATGGGCTAGGGTGAATATCCCGCAAAAACCAAATGTCGAGTATGTTGTTGTGCTCATTTTAGCGCAGCGCCCATAAAGCCCTGCTTATTTTTATTATCAGGGTAGGTATTCTCTGGGTTAGCTTACCACTACCAAATGCGTCCACCGAGTTGCAGATGGTGGGTTGAACTTTACATATCTTGAGGTTAGCTGCGTAATAAGCGAGGTTACTCAAAGATTAAGCAGTCGTGGTCAAAAAGCGGTAATATGCAGAGGCTGTAGGGGGCATTCTCGGTTAATACGGCTAAAAAATGCAACGAAGACCCAGAAAGTTGCCGTGACTTGGTGAATGGTTGCCAACAACTAATAGGCAGCCAGTAACCCGGAGGAGGGGACAGCAGCCCTCCTTAACATGAGTGAAGATGAATACCGCGTGGAACCGTACGGCGACACTCGTTACACTTAAGGCGCAGTGAGGTGTTTACCTAAACGGCTGTGGTGATGCGAGGCGGGGGGCAACGAGAAACCACCAACTTATTATCCCGAGGAGAAGCAGATCTTCATCTATTTATCTGATATTTTATACAGAAAGACGTGATGGAATTCCCTCGAGTAAAATATTTCTGAGGTAAGTTAGTCCCATATTCGGATCTCCGGATGGGGACTACTCAAGAGTGTACATCAGTCAAGAACGATAAGCAGTATTTAGGGTTGGTACCTGGAATGTAAGGTCGCTTTGGGGCTATGGACGACTTGAAAACGTGAATATGGAGATGATAAGAATGGGCCTGGATGTTTCAGGTATCAGCAAATTGAAAAGGCCCGAAGTAGGGGAATTCTGGAGCGGCAGCTACCGGATTATCCAATCTGGATGTACGAGTGGAAACGCAGGTGTTGGTAAAATACGCAGAAAAAGTAGTGGCATGCGAGTGAAAAGCTATCTACAATACAGAAAAAGTACAATTATGGTTAGATTAGAAACAAAACCTACGGACACGGTGGTGGTACAAGTAAATATCCACACATCAGATTACGAAGATGACGACGTAGAAGTTATATTCGACGGAATAGGAGAAGTGATAAGGAATGTGAAAGGGGATGAAAACTTAACTATTCTTGGAGACTGGAATGCTATTGTAGGGGAAGCCCAAGAAGGTAAGACAGTAGGGAAGTATGGGTTCGGAAAACGTAACGATAGGGGAGAGAGATTAATTGAGTCCTGCGTACAAAATGGCCTTGTCGTCACAAACACATAATTTGAAAACCACCCGCGAAGAAGATTACACGTGGAAAACGCCAGGAGATTTCAAGAGAAGATTTCAAATTGACAATATGTATATTAAACAGCAATTTATAACTCAAGTAAAGAATTGCACGAGCTACCCTGGTGCGGATATTTACAGTGACTACGGTCCTGATGAAATGCCAGCCTAAGTTAAAAAAAAAACTGAAAAGGTCAACGAAGAATCGTTGGCAGGTGATTAAGATTGACGGAAACAGAACAAAGATTGAACTATCAAAGTACTTTAGACCAAACTGAAGAGGATGGAAAAAATTCAAGATCAATCGAGGAGAGATGGCGAGAGATCAGAAAAGCAATTATTAATGCAGCCGAGAAGAAGGCAGGGTGGAGAAAAACAGAGAATCGAAAGTCATGGATTACACAGAAATTCTTGGACCTAATAGATGAAAGAAGAAAGTACAAAAACTCGAAAGCAGAGGAAGGACAGCAGATGCATAAAACAATAAGAAGGCGATCAGCCTTAAAGCAAGAAATGCCAGAGAAGAAGGGATGAAAGACTTATGTAAAGAGGTGGAAGGGAATCTCTTTCAGGGAAAAGTTGAAGCTGCTTACAAAACGGTAAGAAGTTACTTTAAAGAACATCCAATAAAAGGCAATGTCATTCTGAGTGAAGGAAATGAAATTCTTATTGAAAGTGAGGACAAAGCGAAGAGATGGAAAGAGTACCTGGAGAAACTATACAGCGGCAAGGCACTGAATCTCAGGATACTACAGGACGAAGACTGGATGAAGATGAAAAAGGATAGTACGTCATATTAAGATCAGAATTTTATGCTGCAGTTAAGGATTTGAGAGAGAGAAAGGCGCCAGAAATTGATCAAATTCCCTCGGAGTTCCATAAGTATGTAGGATTGAGGACTCTCAATAAGCTACACAGCTATACAGCTATATGTAATATTTATCCAATAGGGAAAATGCCAAAGGACTTTAAATGAATGTAATTATTTCTATCCCAAAGATGAAAAGAGCCAAGAGATGCGAAGAACAATTAGAACAATTAGCCTTGCAGCGTACACGTCGAGAATTCTGACTAGAGTCATCTACTTTGAGGGATTAATGGATGGATTTGAAGATGGATTAATTCCTGTATGAAGACCAATTTGGATTCAGAAAAAGTAGGAAACGAGGGAAGCTATTTTAGCCCTGAGACTTATCATAGAGAAGAGGATTCAAAAGGAATAAGAATAGAATAAAGTTTATTTCACTCAAAAGATATACACAATTTTAACAAATAAAACAAGGACCACCGAAGATGTATTTCCTTAATCGACTAAGAGAAATCATTTGACAAGGTGGACTGTAACAGAATGCTGACTACACTGGGGAGTAAATGAGTGCCATTTAATGACAGAAGAGTACTATTCAGGCTGTTTGAGGAACAGCTGGCAGAGATTAAATGCGGCGAAAATGCAGAGGAAGCAGAAGTGAGGAAAGGAGTACGACAATAATGCACCTGGTCGTCGATAATCTTCTGTATATAAATTGAAAAGGCCATGAATGAAATTAAGGACAAATTCAAAACTGGAATACATGTGCACGGAGAAAAAATCAGTATGCTACGCTTTACTGATGTCACAGAAATTCTTGCTGAGAAAAAAGATGTGACGAGAACGCTGAACTGTATGGATAAAACTAGAAAGAAATACAACCAGAAGATTAATAAAAAGAAAACCAGAGCCAGGTTAATAAGCTTGACTGACATATTTGATTCTTAAAACAAGACGACAACTGCTCTGCCTGCGATAACTACATCAAAAATTAGCTCATTTGGTCGCTCGAATGGTAGAATAATTGGATTTCACGAACCGAACCACACAAAAAAACGCACCAAGAAATTCAGAGAAATTCAAACATCAGGGGGAGATAGAAAGAGAGCACTAATTAATTTAAATCGCAAAGTAAATGAGCGAAAGACTCGGAAGTGGAAACTGAGAAGAAAGAAAAGACAGCAAGTCACTCGGGACGAAAGAGTGAAACAAGCTTGCAACCTGGATTCAACTTCGCGAAATGATACTTAAGGATTTTTTTGTGGAGGACATCTTTATCATTTTTTAAGAAGCTGGTTTATTACCAAAGCGTTAAGGGGGAGGAGGTTTCTCGTTACTATATTTTTTTGCAGTTGCTCTGATAGCTCACAAAGAGAAAGGGAACAAGTTGTTTCACAAAAAATATATATGAAGACGGCGAGGAGAGGCGAAGGAGGGAACCGAGGGAGGAAGTCGTGGATTTTAGGTGTAGGGAGGAGAGGGGGGAAATGTCTTGAGGGGAGCGACCGGGGGAAGGGAATGGGGCCACACCGTATTAGGGTTGGGACTTGGGAGGGATATTTTTAATTGGAAGTGAAGGAAAGATGGAGGAACGTGTTCAACTGTTAGGGAAAAAAATATATATTTCGTAAGGAAGTATACGTGGAGGGAGGGGACTGCGGGGAGGGATTCCAAGGATAAGGGAATCCGTTTGAAAATCCTCATGCCCCTCCGCCTACCACAATTTCATTCCCCTCCATCTTTTTTATTTAAGGGTCCTTTTAAAGAGGCCATTTCGTGGTCGCCTTGAGGAGTTACGCTCCTTCTCCTTCACCCAACCCTCATCCCACCATACAATTCTCATTTCTCCTTCCCCTCCCGTAGCGACTGACTGCCTCCCTCCTCGGGACTACCACACAGTTGTCCACTCTCGGCGGGTATGGTTTTGGACAAGAGGAACTTGAGAGTCTAGTAAGTCGACTGCGAAGATGAGATGCTGCCCGGGGTCACCAATTTCAATTTCGAGGGTTGTATACATTTTTTTAAAGACTCCTAATTATCAAAGTGCCTCTGATGAGGTGTACCCATGATGCTCTTCAGGGAAGAGTCTCTGGAGCAATGGTTCACGAGGCGTGGATCAAATTTGTGACGGGAAAAGAGCATACGAAAAAAACTGAACCAGCCTCGAGGCGGACGCATACAATGAAGCGGAGGGTTCTAAGGGTTGTTCTAAAATTCAGTCACAGCTTTATTAGCAGGAATTAAAAAACGAAGAGAAGTACATTACACAGTTCCAGACTGCAATAAAAAACAGACTTCGTACTGTCTACTTCATCAAATTTCCAGATAAAACCCACAGATAAAACCCTTTTTACTATTGAAAAAATATGATTTAACCTTATGAGGCCAAATGCAATAAATTAATTTGTATTGAATGGTATCAGGAGAGAATCCAGCTTCAGACAAAAGAAATGGCCGTAAACGGGTAATTGTGGGAATTACACATGAACTAGAAAATTGTTTCACAGCAGAGAAGCACGTTTCACATGTATTACTCTAAACGTCTAATACTCCTCTATTATTAATATAAATACGCTAACAGAAGACTTTAAAGATGAAGAATGTAACCCCTAAAAGTATAAAAATAATTAGGGAGAAAGAGTTTGGAGTAAAAAAACAATACCGTTAGAAAATAAGGTGAGCGTTCTGCTATAGTGAGGAGGAGAAAAAAGGTAATCGGAAAATAGTTTTAAATAAACCACAACGTGATGCAAGAGTTTTCAAAAATGTACGGAGGGCGGTCAAGTAGCCAGCAGCAATGGATAAAATTTATCCTGGGATTGATGAATCCCTAAACCCAGAGCAGATCACGTGCAATTTGTTGCGTGGAAAAGTTTCTATGGCGATAGGGATGCAATTACACATTCACAGATCTGGCACCATTTAGCATAAATGCGACGATAATCTGAACAAATTAATAGCGTGAAAACAAATTTGAAGGCATTATTCAGGAACAGAGTTCATAGTAACACATCAGAGAGGGGAATAGTGGCAACAATTAGGTAAATTAGAACTGATATTCCGAAGGCGTTAAAGAAAAGAAGACGAATTATGGCGACAATGGAGAAGTGTGGAGCAAGGAGAGGAAAGAAGAGTAATGAATTGTTTTCGAGAGCGCGACCTAAGACGGGTTCTTAGGGCTGTTTGAGGATTCCGAAGGCGAAGTGAGCAACGGGGAAAGAGGGAGTGGGAGGGAATCTTTAGGGATGGGAAAAGAAAATAAAGCCAAGGAGGAGGAGGAAACGATTAAGAAGCTGGAAGTGCCGCGTCACGCTTAAAGAATAAAGGACTCGTGGGGTCCTTCTGGGGGAGGATGAGCACCATAAAATTACAATTCTGCGCCTTTTCCACCAAACGGCTCCGGTGGCACGAGAAAAAGGGGGAAGAAAGGAAAACGACTGCGACTTTAATGGCTGCTTTAAGTGAGACGAGCTGTGGAAACAAGGGGGTTGCGTTTTTTTCTCAGGCTAAGCTATTTGGTTTGTTTGGTTTCTCACTCTTGAGACCACGTTTTCCCTTTGCATTTCCTTTGGGCCACCAAAAGACTAAGTTTCCACTGAGATAAAGTGGAGAGGCAAACTATGCAGGCATATATTTTTAACTGTGAATATGCCATGCTTTTCTGAATCAATATTAATACTAATTATAAACTGCTTTAGGGTTAACTTCATTCTTATCAGATAGAAAGTATATTGGCCATCAAGACAAATTCAAGAACTTTATAAATAATCGTAAAATGTTACAACTTGAAATATGAAATGAACATCTGTCATTGGCCCCACAAGACAACAGGTGACAAGCTCGTCACAGTACTGACTTGATCGAAGACTGGGGTAGAGGGGATAAATATTGGGTACAACCTCCACTTATATGTGACGACCATGCCGCTGCTGAAATTTCTACGCAGGGCAAGGTTCCTGCAGGAATCTTTGATGAAGGATGAGAGACACGCAATAATCACGCTCAAGGGCTATTAAAAAATGTATTATTTAAGCTGTTTACACAGAGAATTGGGTATATCAATGTGACTAAAACAGAACCAATCGTTGACTTCCAACTCTAAATTTCTTTTATGAACCATGAACAATGGTCAAAAATTCCGCTAGAACATGGTTATTCAACTGCTTTAAATTCCTTAAATCGACGGACCAGTAACGGCTGTCAAACATTTCTTTCATTTTCTTTCAATTGGCAAGTTATGGGTTCCTGGTATTGAATCTAGCAGGTCAAAAACGGGAGCTTAGATCAGGATTTCAAACCACAGCTACAAGAGCCATTAGCGTCCGGAATTGAACAAAAGATTACACTTCAAACGCGTGATTAAAACAATGCCATTAAATTTAATCACAAGAAGAGATGAAACGATAAGCCTTTAAAGAGTACATTCGCCCAATTGACTTCGATGAGCTCACGCCTTAAAACCATTTCCCACCACATCCCTTTCCACATAAGTCAATACATCTGGCTCGAATTAGAGAGCCACAACCTTCTCAGTCAGCGATGCAGGTGGCCCAAAGATTAACATGGCGTGACCACAGAATTAATGGCCTCGATCAGGCAATAGCTCTTCTTATGACTATTGAGGACCAGCGAAGTTTATTTCTTCGGGAAGAGCCCTTACGAAATCACCCATTAATTTTGCTCAGGGACTTTTATCTACTTAGTTCTTCCTCCGCACGAGAGGCGGCAGAACGGAACCTGCTCCGAATAGAATGGATAGAAAAAAAATTAGACTGTGATTTTTTTCCAAACAGTTCAATCGTAAATCAGCCATACGGGATAAATAAAACGTTTTATGATGGCCAGAAGGGTTCATACGCATCCGATGATTATTGCTGCCCGACTGAATAAATTTAATAACTTTTAGCATTCCGCCGCCCTTTTGTCATAATTACTTGGCTGTATGAATTTAATATACGATCAATGATATTATCTTTGCCATTCATAGAAGCAAGTCTTGCAATTAATCTTCGGTGGAAAAGAAATCAGCGTTATCCAGGATGAAGATAACGAAGTAATTAAGTGTGCATGGCATGTAACGAGGCCACAAATCGAGACGACGGTGATACTAGATGCTCGCCACACTGATGGATGCAACTGATACGAAGTAAAGTCAACAAATGCTAATTTCATCCGATATACGCAACGCATGAGCATTTCACTCAAAGTGGTGCTCATGTAGGTACTATTGACATAAACACCATTCTTTTTCCATCCATTATGCCTTTTCTCTTTTGCCCTACGAATATTCAAATAGCAATAATACAAATATACAGAGCTTTTTGTCATGTCGTGAATAAATAATCACCCTACTATGTACGTGTCAAGAAATGGAAGTATCAAAGTATTTCTTTCGCAGATTCCGTCTAAACCTCACCATATGCAATAAAATGTGCGAGTATATTTTCCTTCGATTACTGCGCTGAACGCATTAGTATCATATGTTCATGTTTATAGCTTGATCATAATGAAGTTTCACGATGCGATCAAATAATGCGAAGGATTCAGATCCTTTAACCGAAAAACTGGAATAGTCAACCAACAAGGAAGAGTCGAGGAGAAGTGTCACCGTAATTTTCAGCAGAATACATATAAACATCAGCATGACAACAAGCAAATTATCCTTCCATTATTTAGCTGATAGCATTAGAATGGATGCGAAGATCAATCATGCATGAATACTTGCGAAGAAATACTCTCATGAACGATGGAAACGTTCACGTTGCATCATTACGGTTAACGCAATAAGAAGCAAAACACTCAGGCCAACCAAAATAAAGCCGGGGCCGGGATAAGAGACAAACAAGCGAGTCTTCGCACAAAAGGGAAATATCCCACAAGTCAAACCAACCGCCCCAAAAAAATCATCCCTCCACAAAA
Organism: Pyrrhosoma nymphula; assembly: GCA_963573305.1. NCBI lineage: Eukaryota > Metazoa > Arthropoda > Insecta > Odonata > Coenagrionidae > Pyrrhosoma > Pyrrhosoma nymphula. The sequence goes on along the minus strand of OY754330.1, from coordinate 76,232,322 downwards.
GAGTCGAAAAAAGAGAGAAAAGGGGAAAAATCGACAAAAAAGGATCGTTCGGAATCGACGAGTAAACACCGACGGGGTGGAGGGAAAAATACATAAGTGAAACGGTATAGAACGTTATTTTCCTAAAAAAAAAGAAAACGGTCTCCGTATAGCAATATTATGCCACCGACGGAATCGAGAATGAGGGACGGAGGGGAGAGGAGGAAATATATGAAGAGAGGGTCGGAGAAGGAGAGAAAGACAGAGGTATGAGGGTACGAGAACCTCCGAAGGGTTTCTCCACAAGGATCGGAGGGAGAGAGGTTGACTTGGGTCCATTAAAATCCACGGGTAAATTCTCCGGGATGCTGGGGGAAGGGGGGGGGTAGGGAGTTGAGAAGCGAGTTACCCCCCTTCGGTAGACGCGCCCCCGTCTCGTTCCCAACTCCACACCACCGCTTCCACCCTCCCGCTTTTCATCCCCCGGCTCTTCAAAATCCATACCCGACTCTTCATCCCTACTGGAGTAAGGGGGTTGATGTGGATGGGGGTTGGTCCCTCATTCCCCGTATCCCGTCCCAACACGGGGCGCGAAGGAGAGATGGCGGAGAGGATGACGGAAGATGGAGGACTGGGAGATAAGAAGGGTGGAGCAGGGAGTTGAAGGGGTAGGTGAGAGAGGAGTAACGTCAGGGAACCAACTGCCGTCTCCATGGCGGGAGAATTCCGTCTCGTGCGGGGGGCTCTTGGAACGTTCCGCTCCGTCTCCGAGCTTTACTCGAACCGATTCCGGCATTTTCAGATATTATTACTTCCGAAAGTGGTATTCAGGGGAGTTATAATGTAACTGTTCCCTTCCGATGCAAGAAACTGACTCGGTTGTTAACCGATGGGGTTTCAAAAATTTGGGCGGACAAATTTTCTGCCTTTCGATGACCGAAACGAGACGTCTTCAGCCAGATTCAGCAATTCCTGAATATCCAGCTTAACAGCAGGGAGCGGAAGTCTTCCAATGTTACCACTATATTGGTATGGTACCGCGCTGACCTGGAAACCCATATGTCCGAATCCCACCTCGGGTTAAGATAAACTGAATAGTCTCATGCTTGACTACGAGGAAGTGAATAATATAAATTTTAATTATAAGGAAAAGAACAAAGTTTTATTAATAAAATGGATATCGGGTTAAGATATTGAGTTTCACTCTTTAAATATGCATCAGGTTTGAAAGGAGGCGTTAACTTAGCAGTTGGAGTACTTATAAACTCAATGACATGACTACACTCGCTTCATTAACGCGCTCCACGAAAATTGCAACTGAAATTGAATGAAGACATCGCTGTAAATGATTGTCTCGCGGATTATCCGTCAGAATACAGTAAACAAATTAACTCAAAATAGCACGAGTTTGAGGGTAAGAAATAGAAGGTATAGTTCACATCCCACACAACATTTGCTGCCAAAACAAAGTTTGAGAAACAACACTTCGTTCTGATTCACCAAATGTCTTTCATTACCACAACTGTAATGCAATAGAGAACATCATGAGCAAATCAGAGCAAACCCCTGAAGACCCGGGAAAACACCAAATCTTCCATCAGTAATAGTCTTATTTGCATCACGCAACTTCAAAGAAAGTATTGTAGTTGTTTGTCCATAATATGCCTTCCCTTAACTAACTGGCGAATGGCGAAACTGCAAACTCGTGCTAACTCACTTAACTCGACAATGTTTCAAAGGTGAATGCGTAAATAACCAACATCAATTCTCAAAACGTCATCCAAATGGGAAAAAGTATGCTATCGCCAATACTCGTGACAGGACTTGCTGAATAATACTGAAAACCTTATCGTGCATTTTAAAAACGAGTTAGAGGAATCGCAAAATCCAGGAAGGTAAGCAAAGAAAACAAGGAAAAAGAAAAAAAAATCGAATGATATACAGAACATTTTCTTCGGGTGACATATCGGTTCCCGGACAACTAGACTCGGATCCGTTGCAGATTTGTGTGATTAAAGGAATTTTTAAACCCAAAAAACTATTGAAAAATTCGTTTTACTTATATACTAACTTTAAACTCAACTACAAGCAGGTGAAAGTTACTCCGTTCATCGTTAATAGACCAAAAATCTGCCATGGAAAATTTCTAAGAAGACTCCAAAACGTGCAGTTAATTAAGTGTCACAGAGGAAAATTATGCCAATTTAAAAAAATTGAGTGCGTAACTCGAATGGATTTATCACCATGTTTCATTCAATTCCTAACCTATGACTCCACCAGGAGTAATAAAACCTATGAGACGGCAAACGTAAAACATGCATCTAATTTGATTCAGGAGACCACGAAATACGCAGAAATAGACCCCATAAAGCGTCCACACGTGAACGCAAGAGACGGAGATAAGTCCCAAGAAAATTAAAAAAAAACTGAAGATGGGAAAAGGAAAAATTCGCAGTTAAAGTTTTCAGGAATGACGTCCAAAAAGCCAAACTGAGAAGGGATCTGTGAAGGGGGGGATAGAGGGAGTGGGGGATTTGAAAAAGTGGGTGAAAAGGAGAGGAAGCAATATAGTTCGAGTTGGGAGAAGAGAGGAGGGAGAATTTGATGGAAGGGGATAAGGGAATGAAGGGAAAGGAAAGAGGAGAGGTGACTGGAGGGGGGTGACGGGACAGGATGGAGGAAGAGAGATCAAATGGAATGATGGGAAATACAAAACTCTTGAAAGGTCGACCCTCTTACTCACACACAAACACAAGCCCCATACCCTTGACTCATCTTCCAGCTTCACCATCCCCACTCCACGATCCCAACCTCGTCTTCTTCCCTCTACCTAACATCCACATTTTCATCTCCTTCTGCCTCCCTATTCACCTAGCAAACTTGTGCATGCGTGTACGGCATGACGCGGGCCTAAAAAAAAAGTTCCGCCCGATGCATGGCAGAACCCACATCCGGAGAATATGGAACCAACACTAACGGAGTGAGGCTGAGGCATGATAAATATTCTTATTTGCATCACATATCTTTCAAAGACGTATTTCAGTAGTTTGTTCCTAACATGCCTTTTCTTGACTAATAAGTACATGCGTACATGACCAATTATCAAAAAGTCATCCAAATATGAAATAATATTTTAGCGCCAATACTCGTGACAAGATCCACTACGGAATCCTCAATATACTAGCAATTGTCATTTCACCATGTTTCATGTTTAAAATGGAGTTCCAAAAGGCCTCACTCGGATTTTAATATTTTATTGGCTCGATGCTCTACCCAGTATGCTGCCATGTGGTTAAGAAAGATATTAACGAGCTATGAAATGCGAGGGATGACGAACTAGTTCCCACTCCACTGAAAAGAGGGTTATGGCACATACTGAAACCAGAATATTTTTCATTTTGCTGTCTTATTTCCGTATGTCCTTCGACTTGTGGCCATGAGTGATTACGCTTAACTGGAAGTAACCACTCATGTTTCTAGGGGACTTCTTGTCCAGGAACAGAAAACTCAACTCGGTATGAGTAGACCTAGATTTCACGTGCTCTCAATGCAATGGTAATATTCTATAACCCGAAACCTTATCCTAAGAACAATAGCCATGACCGAGACGGGATTTGAACCGGCGACCTGCGGATTGCCACACCGGCGCGTTAATTTCCCGGCCACCGCCTTTCAAACCTTTTCTTCCTTCTCCTTACTCTTCTCTCCACCTCCACAGGCCTTCTTCTGCCTTATCCGACTAGTTCGCATCGCAAGACGGTCCTCGTGGCCCGCCCATCATCTCCTCACTCCTCGCATCCCAAGTGCACCCACTCGCTCCTCGAATCCTCCAGCACCCTCTCCTTCAACTCCCCTTTTCTCCCGTTCCCGATGCAATTTGCGTAAACATATTACGCGCGCGGGGAACTCCAGTTTCGCCTCCTTTGAGGATATTAAAAAAGAAGCCTACTCCCGGTTCGAACGTTGGAAACGGGAGTGAGATGGAGTGGGAAAAGGGAAGAGAGGAGGAGGGGATAGGGATCTGGTGGAGAGGGAGTGGACCGGTGGGATGGGGGAAAAGTGGAGGGGAGAGTGAAGAGCTCCTGTTTCGGTACTCTCCTGGAGCATCGGAGCACGACGTCGGTGCTCCGTGCTGTTATTTCGGATGCGACAGGCAGGCCTTCGGAAGTCAAAGCGTTCCGCGCTTTACAACCTCCGCCCTTGATGTATTACTGAGGAGAAGGTTTAGGAAGGAGACGGGGCAATCGTTGCACCGAGTTGCCCTCTTCACCCCCTTCAAAAAAACTCAAGGTGCCTATACGTACGGTATATTGAAATTCAGTACAATAGCCGTTTAGAATGTCAAAAATTCATGCTACCAATGTACTTCCTTTACATGGTATTTTGAAATGCCGGTGAAATGTGCAAAGCCTTCATTAATAGCAGATAAATGGTGAAATAAACAGGGCAAAGAAGGCATCGGAAATTAAAGAGTAAAAGATGGGGCAGCACTAAGGAAAGGAAAGAAGAAAGCAAGAAGAGAGATAGAAGAAAAGAATGTTTCAAGATCTAGCGTAGATTTTAAGATATTCCTCTTAAAGTAGCCAAAGATATAAAATTGTATAGGATTTCGTCACTTGATGAAGGCATTGAAAGGGTGGGTGGGAAATTTCGATTTTCAAGGCCACAAAAAGAGGAAAATTTGTGATAACAAGTGAACGATTCTCTCTTCACAGCTAACGAACACAGAAAACCTGTTCTAAAAAGCTGTATTCTGGATTACTAATAACTATAAGGAGGATAGAACAAATGTTACAAAGAAGCTGAATAAAAAACTATGAAGGACTACTAGACATTGACTGAAAAAGGAAAATTTCGGTCGGTGGACAAACTTCTTGTAGCTTTTCTTAAGATGCTAAACTGTGGAAAAACTAGTTGGAGCAATAAATATAATCTAATAAACGAAAAAAAATTAATTTGATGTTCTTAATCACAATGACATTCCGCGGAGTGTTGGAGTTGAAGAGAATTGATTTTCGGGTCATCTTCCGCGACTATCCATCTTCCTGCACAATATTTCGCCCGCGTCCCAGCGCACGAATAGGGAAACGGATGACACGTGATGGATAGATGCGGAAGAAGACCCGAAAAACAAGTCTTATTGTATACATCTCTATTATTTAAGATTGAAAACTTATATAATAACAAACCACTATTAGCAAAGGCTTGGAGAAACACTCCTCGAGGTGTCAACATTTTATTCCCAGCGCACCTCTCTTTCTTCTCTCAGTTACCTTCCGCACAGGCCATTTCCCTTCTACTTCAACCTCCACTACCTCGTTCCTCAGAGATGCCCCCATTCTCCATGTCCGCTCTCGATCGGCTCCTTCAACTCAACTTGAACTCTCCTCCTTCCTTCCCTTACCCTCCATCGATAATTTCCACTCTCAACATCCACTCAAAGCCTCTGACACCACCCACCAACCTCCCCACTGCCGCCGCCGCCGACGTTCAATTTTTTAAGGCAGACGCGCGTACATGCATTCCATTTTTCCGATCACCTTTTGTCTCGCATCCAGGCCGCCGTCGACTCCGTCTCACATGCCTCTCCTCTCGTGCCAGCTTCGATATTCTCATACTCCCTCACTTTCCTTTTCCAATCCAATCCCCCCCCCCGTAGACCGCCCAGCGCTATCTCCACTCAAGCTAGCAGCGTATCCTCTTTGACTTGAAATCTAAAAAAAGGATAAGTTTGCAAAGTGAAGAGAAAGAAAGAATAAGGGATTCCTTATCGGGCCCCTTCTTGTTCTCTCTCACCCCATATTCCTTTCCTTCGGTATCTATCACGAAGAAGAGCTCCCTACACAGTCACCGTGAGAGCCGTGAAGGGCTATTGGATTCGATAACCGATTTTCGCTTCGCGCCCAGACATCAGTACGACATAAAAAAGAAAAACTGCATTGGGGAAAGAATCGTTCTTTCAGAAAGAAAATCAATGATAGAGGCGCTCATTTGATGATCTAAGGGAAATATAAGCTGACAAATTGATACGAACCACAGCAATGCTTTGCTCAGAAATCTTTTGACATTTCAAGGAGTCCGAAAAAGTGGATTAAAAACATGTTAAGTGGTGATAGGACATAAAATATTTGATTAAATGCGGTAGGAAAAAACGAGAAAATGAGTTAGCCAATAATGCATTTCCAATTCCCATTCACATGGGAGGCTTGAGAGGTAAATAATAGAAGGATGCCTTCATTATAGGAGGCTATATTTACTCCCATCTTCTATATAATCCCTAATATAAGGAAAACAGGGAGCTGCACCGGATCGGAGGCTGTAGATGACCTAGTAATCAGAAAAGAGCGGGTAATGACTGTCTATGAACCTAAACACACGAGCAGGAAAAACAATAGAAAGACAGCAAGCACCAGAAAAGTGCCTAAATGGAAAAAAATATATGCGCAAAGACTTTCACGGTGTAAAGAATATGGAAGCAGCATTCTCGGGTCTTCCACGGCGAATGTTGTTAATCACTGACAACAGCTTCGCCAGCGTTTCGCCTGGCGTGCTCAGGTCGAGGTGTCACCGGAAAACTCGAGAATGCAGCCTTCACGGAAAAGAAATGGGTTGAATGCGATGGTGGAAACGGATGTTTACTCCGATCCTCTTTTGTTTGAACCCGTTTGGTGTGAATTAAGTAGACGCATGAGCGAGAAGAAACAATAAACAAGATCGTATGAGAGGAACTGGAGAAATAAAGAAGTGTTTTCCCCTCATGTCCGCCCCGAGGGTCTGCATCTCGCGTCTGCGGCCATCGATTGTCGTCGGAGGCGCTTAATCGCTCGGTTTTTAGAAACACAAAACGAATCGATACTACCGTCCCACAGACAGCTCCCGCGCCCGCCCTTCCACAACCATCACCGAAAACCCTTGTTCGTCCGTCAAACCCTCTTCCCCCATCCCTCTGTGGGTTCTTTTGTCGACCGAATCTGTGCAAAGGCTGCAGAGGGGGCGACGAAAAAAACGGATCCACTCAGGGAATAAGTGTGGAAAATGTTCCGATAAGGTGGTTTTTTATTTTCATTTTCTCCCAATCGAGCCTCCCTTGTTCGCCTATTTATACATTCCTTTTCCAACTCCCCGCGCTCTGGGCGGGATATCTCTGTTAAGGGTGGAAAGGATAGACGACGACGCCATAGCGTCGAGCAAGAGAGACAAACACACAGCCCCGGCTTTTCAAAACGGGAAGAAAAAGAAAAATAAAACGATACCACGAAACAAGTCCCCCATTACTCTTTTATTTTCACTTAAAAAGTCCAACCTTCTCTCTCGCCCCCTCTCCGTAAACTTACGGATCGCTCTTAATGGACGATGTAACGTAATTGGAATCGAAGGGTTGATTAAAGCAAGTGGGTGGTCCTCCTCATCTCCTTTCGTCCTACTAAGTGAGTAATGCGGTTTCGGGAATCATTGGTTCGATTTTAGTATTAGCGCTCGTGTTTATGTGAGACGGGAAAAAGTATATATAATTATATATAATATATTTTTTTTTCTTTCTTTCTGAGAGAAAAATAAATGAATGAAAACCCATTACGCTGAGAGATTCTTCTTCTGCTGTATTTAGCCTACCCCTGTTCTGCATCGAAATATACCCAGAAATTTATATATGTACATTGTACATATATCGGACCATGGCGATTCCGAAGGAATCGGCCACATAGCTGTTACCACGTGAAAGGGGCTACTGGAACGTCAATAAAACCTCCTCGAGTCTTTTGAATGGAGAGTAAATTTTATGATAAACATTCAGTGAACGGGCTTCCTAATTGAATGTGCGCCGCACGCTTGAGATATCTCGAACGACTCATGGAAATTACGGTCATGGATATTTTGTAGTGAATTTTAATTTGAGGAGACGACGTTCTCTGAATAATTAAAGCAGAAGTTTTGATGACAGTTTTACTTAAAACCGCTGTGAATTAAAACCCGTCTTTAACAATTGCGGATAGTTCATGACGACTAACAAAACAAACTTTATCAAGGACAACTCCTAGGAGTCTTCTGAATGCAGGTTAAATTCTTGAATGGATTTGTAATCATTAATGCAGGGATGAAAACATGAAAATGACAAGGATGGCCGAACAAATTCCCATAAACAGTCCACATTCTAAAACTGAGCGTCTGTGTATTTGTGCATCTGCTCTGACATAAAAAATAACATGCGTCAATTACTTGCGTAAAATATAAATACCCATGTAGCGCCTTTTAAGTTACTTTTTTATCGCATCGTAAAATGTTTACCATTCACGTAACAATAAAATGAAAATTAATGCAAATAAAGAATATTCAGACACTTATTCTATACGATTAATGAGATTTAAGGGCAGTGAACACACGTACACCAGGAAAAAAGGCAAGTCGAACCACCGACAGTCATAAACACCGAAGAGCCGCGATGGAATCATGACCAATAAATTAAATTACGTGCTTCGGACACAACCTATCAAAGAGTCTCTCATCCGTCGTCTATTCAACTTTTAATGCTTCCGAATAGACCCTCTTTTGCTGTCGCTGGGCGAGTAGTAGTACTTAAATCGCAATCCATCCCTCGTGAGGGGGAATAAGTCCCTGTTATTTAATCACGGAAGTGGTCCCCTTTGATCGGAGACAGCCACTCCCTGTCCAATCGGTTCCTCCCTTCGTTTGGATCAGGGATATGAACAGTGGAAGCTAAAAGAATAAGGAAAACTAGCGTCTACCGTCATCCCCAATTTACCCATGCCCAATTCCATGAGCAACCCACCCCCAATTAAAAAAGAAATAAAAGTCCTACTCTACATGTACTGGACATTACTTTTCAGACGGGTAAATATGGTTAGTGTGGCAGTACACTGGCTTGCCAAACCGAGGGTCTGGTTTCGAATCCCGACAGTTCTGGAGATTTTTCAGAGGAACTCCGGGCCATACTAAGGCGCTATTTGGAGAGTTCTTGAAGTGCAGTACTCAGTCCGTCGGATGGGTGTTTTAACTGCAGTCGACGCCGGGTTTACTCACCACCCTCCTACATTATCAACACCCCTTATCCAATCCGGGAAATTACTATCCTTACTACATAATTGAAACAAAAGTCTCACACTAATCAATGGTGGTTGCTGAGAGTATTACCAAAAGATATAGCTCCCTTCCACGTGCGATCTATTCCGTGCTCATCTTTTAGACGCACAACACTCTTAATCCTCACCTTTCGCCTCCACATTTCTCCTATCCATCCGTCCCTTCATACAAACTCTCCCCGGACGACAAGAAGAAGAGGGAGAGGGTGGAAGAAGTATATGGGAGTTGAGACGGAGGAGACTTTCTGGATCCCCCACGGGACAAGGAATCTCAAACACCGTCCTCGGATCTGAAATCCACCACCCAAGAGATTGAGGAGAGACGGAAGGGGAGAGGTGGCTGGAGCACAGAGAAGGGCAGAGCGAAGGGAGCGAGGTAGAAAGAGAGAGAGAGAGACCTCCCAAATGAACTTACGGGGGAAGAGATGCTTGAGGGGGGAGAGGGGGTGTTTGGTTGGGTTGGAAGAAGACGAAGATAGGGAGAAATGAAGGGAACTTGCTGGTAGCGGATAACCTCCTCGTCGACGCCGCTTCTCCCGCCCTCCCCCGCCCTATGGGATGAAATCCAAAGGGAAGAGGAGGAGGGATAACCATGTCTTCGCAGTGTCTTTCACAGAAACCGATCCGAGGGAATCACGCTATCTTGGACTAAAATTGGATCTAAAAGCCACGGGGGAGGGAGTAGAAGAAGGGAAGATTGCACCCGGAGCAGTATAAGGAGGGTGGGAGGAATTAGTTTCGGTGTTACGTGAAAAGTTATTTGAGAGACAGTAAAACGGCTTTACGTCAGCGACGAAAACTGTTTAGGCGAATATTTTTTGAGTGAATTCCGACGAAAACACCCGATTTCTATTTCTTTCCTATGAGATTGGAAGTTTTTTCAGTGACCTCTTCGGGGATAGGTTTCGAATCATTTCAGTTCACTTAATTTTACAAGATATCCGTATTCAGTGAAATTCAAAACTGAGATCATAAATAGCAAATTTCGAATAGCTGCAACGAAAATCAACCCGAAAAAAGAAATAAAGATCACCGTATTTACCGCATTTGTCGGCGTCAAGGACAAGCCGGCGTCAAGGACGCACCCCAGTTTTGAAGAGAAACATTTTGGGAAAAAGTATTTTAATATGATGAAATCCGAATATCTCGTGAAAAATAGTGGAAATTTTACATGCTTGAATAACAAACCGCGCAATTTTCACAATATAAAATTTACTTTTGACCCGGGTTTCAATGTTAATACACCATCTTCAGGTCTTGAGGAGTTGACGTAAAACCCGGGTCGAAAGTAAATATCATACTGCGGAAAATTACACGGTTTGTTATTTCATCCAAAATCATATGAATCTAACTCAATTCCAGATATATTTTTTATTTTTATGGTAGATAGTCCGTCCATTAATTCTATTGGGTATGTGTAATGGATTATCTTCGTTTAAAAGACATATTCAGGACTTGCGGTTACTGTGTAGTGCTGATAACTTTCCTCTAGAATGAGCATAGACACATGAATAGTGTAACTTTCGGCCTCTAAGATACCTTTAAAAATTCGAGACACTTATTTCAGGTTAAGTACCGCGTCCTCGACTCCAGAAAATTGGTAAATGTGTCCCCAGCAACTACCAATGATGGAAAACTCATCCTTCCAAATGGTAATTTGCATTAAAATCGTAATATAAACACGCATATTCAGAATATTAAGCGCCTTTGATGGTTAGTAAGATACGGAGGCTAACATTTCAAACTGGCTAACTGTTCAAAAAGCTTTATATGCCATCATTAGATGATAGTATAAATAATTCATTTTTGATGAAAAATATGTTGAGTTGCACAATTTAATGTGAGCCATGATCATTAAAAACATATTATCTTCAATACACTACTATCATCAGGAGGAATCATAGAATGGCAGAGTGTGTTAATTGAAACTATCCAAAAGAGACAATTACAGAAAAACTGCTGAGTAAAAAAACATTGAAGAAAACATTCTCAAGATAAAGTAACAGCATGAATAAAAAATATGTCTCAAATAGTAAATAAAAATAACTAGCTAGCTACTCCATGAAGAAAAGAGGACTTTTATAGAACTAATTGATTTCAAATTTTTCAAGTATTTTACTTAAAACCCTAAAAATTACCTTCAGTCAAAAGAGATTTCGAATAAAAAACATTACAACCTAGAATAACTTCATACTTACGTCAATCTTAAGGTTCGCGACTTCGAAACATTAATACTCTTCATGAGCATTCTTATTCTATAGTACTCTTCATGAGAATTCTAGCATATACTTAACATTGCAATGACTATTCACAAAATCATACACCTAGCGAATATACTCCCGCCAGCCGTATCATCTAGATTTAATAGTCAATTTATTCACTCGGTAGGGTAAAGAAAAAAATCCGACATATATCTACTGGCGTGCTTCATGAAGTTGACGCTGAGATTACACTTTTTTATTTTACATTTATATCCTCTTCAACTTTCTCTCGAAAAATAAAAAAAAACGCTTTTCCCCTGGAAAATTCCGCGGGCCGCCAGAGGGGGTTTGGGGAGCCGCATTGATTAGCTCGACACTCGGGAATAAGGGGTGAGTGGAGTTGAGGCAGTAGACAAAAAATGAAACCAACCCACTTGATATGCAGTGACACTAATCACCGCCGTAAAACTGGAATGGCGAGACTTGGGAAAACGTGTAAGTGGTAAGGGGATGGGACGGGGGAGGAAGGTGTGGGGAAGAAGGTGACTGCTATGCCGGTGGAGGGTAGAGGGGGGAAGAGTAGAATGAGAGGCAGAGATGGAGAGGGGTGAAGGACAACGAATAAGACGCGGGAAGAGGGAAAAACTGAAAGGGTGTGAGGAGGGCCGCGCGGGACTTCGGAAAACGGGGATGGGGGTCCGCTGGAATTTAGAAGTGAGATTGTTGGTGTCTTAAAGCAAGGATTTTGATCGCTGGGGAATCGGGTTAGTGTGGTGGCTGTGGATTTCCATTCCGAGGGAAAGAGTTCAAATCTCAGAAGTAGGGAGATCGGGTTACTCCGGTGGCTAGAGTGCTGACTTCCAGTCCGTGGGTCCGGGTTCGAATCCTGACGGCGGTGGAAATTTTCAGCGGAATCTCGATCCTTACTAAGGTATATTGTGGGGAACTTCCGTTCGTCGGCTGGGAGGTTATAAACTGTCTCCCCCTGGCGCCTTTCGTTAAGATAAGGCTAACGCCGACGTCGTGTTTCTCTCCACCCTTCTACTGGTCCTCAAAAAATCACTCCCCTACCAGCCTAACCGAGTATCCTTACTGGTGCAAATTACCTCAGCAGTAGGTCGCCTTCCCAAATAAACTCGGATATAAATCGTGTAACCCAGGAGTCGATTTCCTACAAAAGTAGCTTCACTGAAGAAGAAGTAGATTCCCTTACAAAAATATACCCAGAGGGGGAGAATTTTTTTTAAGGAAGTCCGTCTCCCTGGATTCCTCATCACTTCAGGGTATGTGAAGTACTCTGCTCGTATGATGGTACGTAAAACTGTGGAAAACTGGGGTGCCTTTTGTTAAGAGTAGGCTTCCAAGCCATCCACATGCGATACTTTCTTACCTATCTACCCATCTTTCTAAATGATGAAGATGACCAGCCAGCGGCCGGTCGCCGACCAGCATTAGTTAATTCCATTAGTTAATCAATTAACCAATTATGATGGCAGGGGAAGGAAGGGGAAAGATATGCAATATATATGGAGATTTATTTTGGGGGAAATGAAGACAAGCATGTCCCACCTTGCATTTCAACGTATATTGATTACATGATACGTTGTATATATCACACCGTTTTGGCTAACAAGGGTATTTAAAACATATATCAAAAGAGGGGAAAAAAGCAGTTGAAAGTATCCTTAGAGAAATATTCAAGTAAATTGGTAATTTCAAGGACTATATGCACGAGATAAAAAACGAGAGAGAGAGAGAAAGAGGAAGAGAAGACTGATAACATAGAAGGCGATACGAGGAACAGAAAACGAAAGAGGGGAACACACGTATCAAAGTGCGAGTGAAATTTTTAAAGAGGGCGAGTTTTTTTGTTGAGAGCTGGTTTTTTTTCGGAGGGAGTGGAACTCAAAACAGAGGGGAGGGAACAGGGGGAGGTTTTAGGGAAGGATAAAACTGTATCTCCGGTGCCGTTAGAGGGAGGGTAAAAGGGGGAGAGGGCGGCGCATATCTCATTCCATTAGCCCAACTTCCAGGGCGCTTAACTTTCCTCTTAAGCACCTCACTAACTCGGTCTCGCCATATTCCCTCCTCCTCATCCTCCACAACTTCCCGTCCCTTCAAGCCTTCGGGCATTACTCACCAGAGGGCCCCGTTTTACACGTTAATCCTTTTTCCGACCCTCGGTACCACCTCCGGGCCCCGTACCACCTCTCTCTACTCAATCCCATATCTAGATGGCTGAACTCGTCGCATCAATCAAGAACTCATCCCTGCATGATATCTTGTCTCCCACCACCCACTTTAAGATACGATTCATATAATGCAAATCCTATAATGCAAGTAATTCAGATATTTAACCGGAGGCGTGTATCCGATTTCCTACCACTTCTCTCAAGCCGTGTTCCCACCCAACAGGGCCGGAATGAGAAAAATTCAAGAGAGTGACGACAAGAGATAATGAAAAGATAAAGGTGTACGTCGGAGACTCGATCGCACCCTCTTCCGTTGATTGACTGATGAAAAAAAGTCCTCACCTCTGCAGCCTTCGGTAACAATATCTATCTTTTATTCTAGCTCATGTGAGAAGTTCAGAAACAGGAACGTCCCGAGAATTCTCCTTCTTATTTCTTGAACTTGTAAGTGTATTCCTAGTAATTTGGGGAATCTAGGTAGGCATAATTATTTTGCCGAAATTACCATTATCCGTCCATTTGGTCCTTTTACTCATAGCGTCTTAAACTCTTGACAATTTTGTGATGAAGGTTTTTTGTTTAGAATTCTAATGCTAAACATATGCGATAATTCAAATTTTTACATGGAAAATGGACTTTGAGAATTAGAGCAAATAAATATTTCAACCTTACAGTCAGATATCAACGTTCTAGATTAAAAGGAATGGAATTAATGAGAACAAAAAATATCCGGAAATTTGCATTGAAATCTCATGGAAAAAGATTTTTACTCAGGAAATTGAAGAACATCTAAGATTAGAAAGTGTGCCTTTTGAAATGTAAACGATACACAGAAAGGAGTAGCTGCATAGCCGCTTTAATGAGATTTTCAATATATGTTTTTAGGCTTTTTGTCGCAGGTAAAGAGAAGAAAAGTCGATTAGTGTACGAGGGGATAGGATTATAATGCACTACCATGTCATAACTCAATCAGCGCAATAGAGGCTAATATGCGGTTGCGTAGATACGGATGTCGCAACCACAACCAGAAGCTAAGCAGGACTTAAGACGTTGAGTCTCGCCTTCAGGCATGAGTGTTCAGTCGCCTTGATGGTGAAACCCCACGTAAAGTCGATCGTGAGACAATCGAGATGCGACAAGAACGTAACCATCTAATAGAAACAATTGAAAATAGTTGCTTTATTGCAAACACATCAACACCAGTCTCTCAAGTCGTGATTCAAACCTATGTTCGTGTCTCGTCCTGCATCACGGCAACAGTCCACTTTATATTTGACCTTCTTTAGGAGCGAGCGAATTTTGGGATTGTTTTGCCACTATATTTTAGGATTTATTTCATCGCTTGACTTTAGAGGCACTTTAGGAGATTTGCATCTTATTTATTAAATCCGAATGCTTTTAACGATTTATTCAAATTGTTTCCCAAGCTTTGGATATGTATTAAGTCCTTTTATTTGACCAAGTTTTTTTATGTACCTATGTGAGTGATAATTCTTTGAGCCGGGAAAACATAGCACTGTTGTGATGAAATTTTTTGAGCTGAAGGCGGTAAAATTTAATAAAATTCGCTTTCCGGCAGTACCATTATTGTACCCATAAAAAATGCATTTCGAATAACTTACAAACACCAACAAAGAGCTACCTTTATGACTAAGTTCTTCAGGAAACTTAATCTCCACTAAGGGTTTTTGTTTATTTTGTTGAATACTTGAGAAATGCATCATTTCATAACACAGGCTGTCTCCAAGAGAAATGGAAATGCTGGATATGGGATTAAAAGATTCGTTACTGACGTCAGGTTTACAATTATTCTAAATTAAAGTTGGAATGTAACAAATTGATCTTCATAATAGTTATTAGAAGAAAAAATGATGGAATTATGCATGCATGAAAAGATATCTCCAGTACAAGAATGTTTTTTTTAAATAATCAATGCGAGCGTTCTGAAAAATATGAGAATTCTCATGTTCAAAGCTACGGCAAAAATGTCATTCATTTATTTCGCTGATATGCACTGAGTTCGCATTCTAATTAAACCTTCAGTACCATATCGGTACTAGAAGAGACATAGAAATTCTGGTCTGCCGTAACCATACCAACCCTTTTTTCACAAAAATAAATTGAAAGCGAAGGAAACTTTACGAAAGAGGCATTTTAGTAGATTCCATTCGCACAGGGCCAAGTGTGCAAGTAGCATTTACATTTACCTAAGGCTTCTTTTTCTGGCAATTACGACGCCGAGGGAAAGAGGATGGGGGAAGTTCACTGGTTTCACCTGTGACCTCGTTTCGCTCACTTTTCGTATGCATCAAACTCTTGCAGACGAGAGGTGGAGGTATGTAGGGTAGAAAACCCGGTGATCTTTTAGAAAGAGACCGAAATATTTTTAAACTCAACTCCAGAGCTTCCGCAGTTTTTGCACTGCGCCACGTCGGGTTGCATGTTAATGGAGGCTTTGCCCATCTGGCGCAGACGAGCGAATATCACTCAAGATTCCTTTGAGTGCACTACCCGTCAAAAATATTCCGTTTTCGGGGGTTCTTAGTGGATAAATGCAGAGACAGAATCTGGATACATTAAATTTTAAAAATCATACAAAATCTCGGCAATAAACATTTCTTTGAAAAATAGACATTTTAAGGCAGTTACATACTTTTAATGCACTCATTTAATCGCTTAGCCGGTTAATACGACATATTACACTTAAATGCAAATATAAACACGCATTCCTGAAGTTTCCGCTGATATCACGCCAAAGAAATTCATGTGTGACCCGATAGCTATTCTAAAGTAACTGAGAAAGGCTAAATATCTAAATGAAACGAGAATGCTCTCCAACCCAAGTGAGGGCGAAGCTTCTGAAACAACTCCAAATATCGACAAACCTTTGACCGACTACAGATGACTCCCTTACGAAGAAAAATATTAACTTCTAAAAGTCATTAAATTTCAAATGCGTCCAAGGAAATATAACCAATGAATATTATTGCCTGGGGTTGATTATAAACGGGTTTATATTTTTCGCTTTAATCACATTGATTGAAAACACTAAAACCGTTACATCCACAAAATTTTCATCGCTTAAGTATTCTACTGCAATGAGTCGACTTTCAAGTCCGTTTAAAGCCAAAACTGGGAAAAAGCTTTTCCGGCACGTAACATTACTACCAAGATCACTTGCCCCCGACCCCGAGATAAGGAGCCACGATGAGTTAGTTACGATCAAAACATTTCACCCTCGTTGCGTGGACAATCGTCACTCTATTTACCTGGAATCTTTCCTTAGATTCAGCCCTTTCCTCCGTTAAATCGAACTATCACGGCTCCCTTCACTCTATATCATAAACTCTATTTTCCAAAACGTGGAGGAGGCTCCCCTTTTTCCCGAGACAATTCTTCTCACTCCCTCTCACCCGTCCGCTTTGCTTCATCCCCTCCATCCCCGATCCTTCCCCTCCCTTATCCAACAGCAAACCTTTACCCCTCATCCCTTCACTCGCACATCAAAAAAACTTTTCGACATTGGATTCCCTCACTGAGATAATCTCAGATGAGCCTTCATCGACCCCTCTCTTTCTCTCTCTATATATATATCGCTTCTCTCAACTCACTCGCCACATTCTCTTTCTGGTTTGCTCTTTCTCCCTCCCTTTTCCTCTTCATCTCATTCCTTTATCCTTATCCCTTTAGCCAGTCATCTCTCACTCTATCCTACATTCCCGATTCCCAGGTGACATTCTATATTTTTTTTAAATACCATACTTTACAATCTTAGCCTCCATTCATGCTCTTAGACAATATCCTAATCTTTTCACTTTGGTTTTTGAACCTTTATTATAAAAAAATGTTTCCTACAGTTTGTAGCGTGAGGAAAACTAAAAAAATCGGGGATAACAATACTAAAAATTCTTCATTTTCAAATCAGAAATACTTATTGATAAATACATACAGTTTATAAGCCATTTTTCTACCTATCGGTATTTAATGTTCACATAATGTGAACAAAATCCATACTTAAACTCAACTCAGAAGCAAATCCATCTCACTCCGAGGACGGATGATTTTACATCTAATACTCAAGGCTGTTAATTTTTCCTCGCATATTTCAATTTTAAATGCAAAAATTACAGGACTACTAACACCTAAAAGCACAGAAAGTGTAATTAAAATTATTTTCCGGACGAAAGGAACTAACTTCGGCATAGATAAATGTCACCTGAATTACTTATGGACATCAGGAAAGTTTTTCTGTGAGAATTTTATTTTTAAAAACAGACGCACTCAGAAGAATCATTGACCTCTTTAAAACAAAAAAGGATGCGTTTTCGCACCAATAAGTTTCCTATGCCGCACTCTTCAAAGTAAGCTACTTCATATATTCGAACGTTCACCAAGAGCTGTCACCGTCTTTTAAATAAAAACGCCGTATGGGGCGATATACAAGTCCAGACACTCGCTGACGGCAGACGAAAAAATGGACTAGACAGGCATTGAGAGTGTAAGAGAGCCAATGGACCCCGAGAGATCCGATACCGATGGGCAGGGAGCAGGATGCGGCCTTTTCAGGAAGTAGCCATCTCCCTTTTTTAGCACCCTCAAGAGCTCTCGTACTCTCCCCCTACACGTCCCCTGAAGGCAGTTTCATCGCCCGGATTTCATTGGAACGGTGACCCGAGATCCCAGAACCGGAAGGTGGGCAGACAAGGAGCGAGTCGGGACGTGCGTCATACCCATTCAAATATTATTACGGCGATATAAATTTTGATTCACAGAACACGAAATGCATAAAAGCGGATTTACACATGGAAGTTAACTTCCATAGAAGTCTCTAGAGAAGCGACATTTCGCATTCTATCGCTACTTAAAGGAAATCGTTCTACTTACACATTACTTCCGGCTTTTCTAAAAAAAGAATAATGACGGAAGTAAAACATGAATATTCATTGTCGAATGTTGAGGAATTTCGACATTCAATGGGTTAATAAACCACACTCCTCGATTAGAACAGGCATTCTTTGATTTATAAATTTGAATTAACTAAATATAAAAATTACATCCATGATGAGTACGAAAGTTTTAAATTAATTATTCATTATTATAAAAGTGAAGAGTAGTTTCGAGTTATTCTCTTAACTAATCTAAAAAAAAACATCTCTATGAAAATAAAAACAGAGCTGGCGCATATTCTTGGAGAAATACAATATATTCTAAACAGTCAATACAATCTTCGCCTGAATGGGTATAAGACAAAAGTCCTAGTCGATAACAAAGGAGGAAATAATGATGTGAGGATAATTTTGGGCGAATAATTACTAAAAATAGTGAAAGAGTTTGACCACTCAGGAATCAATATAACTTCTGATAGGAGGAGCACAAAAGAAATACGGAATAGAATACTTAAGAGCAAATATTGCTTTTAACAATAAAACAATACGCCTTACTTCCAACTCCTTCAAGATATTGCTGAGGAAAAAGCTTTGTGTGGAGTGTGTTGCTTTATGGCAGTGAGACATGGACTGTGGGATAAGCGGAGAGAAAACAGCTAGAGCTGTGGTGTCATTGAAGCACGAGCAAAATAAGCTTGCCAGAGCAAGTGACGAATCAAGAGGTAATGAGAAAAATGAAAGAAGAGCAGAATATGTGGAATGTTGAAAGCAGATAATGGAGGACATGTGATGCGGAGGGTTTTTGGAAAGGAAGAGGATTGCAGGGGACAGAGAGAGGTGGAGGGCTGTCATCAACCAATACTCTTAAATAGACAACTGGAGAGATAAAAATAAAAACCATTATATTTCTAACAGTAATTCCTCCCCCGGAAAACTATTTCTTGTTTGATTTTCTATCTCAAATCGTAGTAATGTGACCAGAATTTCACCTGATGTTACGCGATATAATTGCAGAATCGAAACTCTAATTGCAGGCAAAATAGAAGCCTATATATTTTCCATAGAACTGAGAACCGTGACCGATAGTGTGCCCACTGCCACGCCTATCGACCCCTACTGTCTTAGATGTCTTAAGGCTGATGCTTGGAAGTAACTTTTAAGTGTAAAGCTGCCTTAACATATCACTTGGTATCACATTACATTCGACCTTCTATTTATTGCAATGTCACTGAACAAAAAACTTCCGAATTCTTAAAATGTCGAGCCAGAAAAAATTGAACTGTAGCTTCAATGAATAGATGAAAAGTATCTATGGTATGAATCCATCCACGAAAATTGAATAATCATCCTAAATCTCATCAAACATTCAAATAGGAGTATTTTGAGACATGGGCTTTCAACTGTAATATAAATTTTACTTCGAAATACACAAAAATAGTATCGAATATTGCATGATATTGTACATTGCACGATACCATATTGCAATCAAAATGCGATGATTCGAAGTGTCAATGAAACTAAAAATACTTCCATCTGTGGAAATTGAGAAAAAAAAAATATAATAAGTTAACCAAAATATACGAAATACCGACAGAAAATCGAACAGAGAGAATTCGATTTTAAGACATTTGAATCATAGAAGTTCAATAGTACATCATCGTAAGTAAATTGTACGCTTCCTATTTCAATGCAGCATTGTGGTGATAATTTTGCACCGCAAAACACAATTAGCATTGAAATCGTAGTATAATAATAATAATATAATAATAATGTATTTATTCCATTACCAATTACAATAATATGTTTGACAATAGTATGTCAAATATCGCACTGCAGAGACCCGGTTAATCAATATCGCAAGTTGACATTTTCCGAGTCTCACACATCGCAGTCGATGCATAGCAATATCGAGCAGGTATAAGACATCGAGTCAAGGAGCAAAACGCGGGGGCTTATCGGTTGTGGCAGAGGGGAGATGCGAAAGAAGGGCCGAGGCGAAGGGGCAGTTTTTCCACCGACGTGAGAAAATATGAAAAACCCCTGCGGGGAAGGAGGAGGAAGTTTAACCAACCCCTTCCCCCTAACCCTCCCTCCCCGGTTTCGTCAACGCCAAGGCGTCACTTCAGCCCCCACGGCCTTTGACCCATGCACAACCACTACCCGAAACACATCGACACACACATACCCAAACGCACGCCGAGCGTAGACCCACACACCACACACTGCACCCGACAAACCGTTCCCGGAGACGAGGGGGCGTAGTCTCGTCTCCCTTCCCTCTCTGAGGCACCCTCAGGCGCTTTTCCCGAGCACTCTTTATTTCCCTCCAACCATTCCGTCTCTCAAAACTCCCCGAAACCTCTCTCTCTCCCTCTTTCCCCTCTCGCCGAGTGGTGCCTCCCTCTTTCAAGCACGTCCTCCTGCTCGTCCCGCAAACATGCCCGCGGGTCATACATATAAGGTCGGTCTCTCCCTCTCGTGGGGTCGGGTGTGTGAAAGAGGAAGGGGGAGCGGAGTCCCAGGGTGACATTCGCTGAAAGGGATAGATGGGGTGTGAGTTAAAAGGTGGGGGGAGGGGGGAGGGCGAGACGAAGTGTAAGAAAAGTTTGAATACGATGGGAAGGGAAGCGTCGGAGAATGATGTGAATGCATTCGAAGAAATGATGAAATAAAAATGTGCATGGAACCGGGCGTGAAAATGCGCAGTAAAATGGTATTGTAAGTCGCCAATGAAATTATGCATGAAACCTGTCACGAAATAGAGCATGATGTCATGCATGAAAATGCGCCTGTAAGGAGGCATGATAGGTATAATTTTGTGCAAGTAAATATGCGAGATTATAAACGCGAAGGTGCATCTAGGCAAGCGAATGCATCGCTGTGGTATTTAGTCGGGTTCAGATGAAAAGCGACGGTCATCTTTGCAAGCCCCGAGGAAAACCCATGGAGGAAACAAGATCCCTTCCTCGAGGTCCTTTCTGAGTTCTTTTCAACGAGAAAGCGCTGCAAAATGAGTCTAGAACAGAAAAATAAGAAAACCATAAATGAGGAAAAAATAAATTCAGAGCGCAATGCACTAAGCTCTCCGTTAAGCGTCGAGTAAACCCTTTCATGGTATAGTCAAAACTTGTTCGGGGAACTGCTAAAACTAAAGACAAAATCTATGAGTGTCCTTTCCCTGCAATAATTTGCTCCTATTGACCTCACTGAGAGACTGTAATCAAACTATATCCCGTATCTTTCTCTTTTTATACCAATTTTATTTGTCCCAGGGCATTTCCCAATTCATTTTACAATGAGTTCTACCCTTCTCCCATCAGTTCATAATACTTACTGTCTACCTACATTTTCTACTTCATTCCTGCAAGTTCAACATCATGTTACACCCACTGACATACGTCACACCAGCCCGAAAATTCTCTAACAGCCATTTGTACATCTTTCACATTTTTCTGATATTCATAAAATGTCCATAAATCAAAAAATTCGTACGCTAGAGTGAAAGGTTGAGATGATGAGGCTAGCAGAACAAGAAATTAACTATGAATAACTACAAGAAATGAAAAGAATCGAATTATAGAAATGCCTGCAAGGGGAGTGAGGAATGTCACACGGGATTGGGATAAGGGGACAAGGGATGAAGAAGGGAGGGAGAACATGGATTATCTCCCTAATGGGATGGGATCTGGCAACATTGGCGTCTCATCCGACTGACCAAATCTTGTTTGGCGCTAATGGGTGAATGGGGGAGGGATCGGGGCTGGGCTGGAGGGGCAGGGAGGCAATGTGGGGCCAGGATATTAAACATTGGGGCGATAGAGGTGACAAGGGTTGAGGGGATGTAGGGAAAGTGAATGGGCTCGGAAAAAGGGAAAAAAATTCAATGTTGGTATACATGCGAAAGGAAAAGTGTGTAGTAAAAGGGAGTGGAAGGGGTTAGGAAGAACACGGGTCTGCGATTTGGCGGGGTGGGTGATGAAGAGGAAACCAGGAGTAGAGAGTAGTGAAGGGCAAATAGAATGTTTGTATTTGACGTCTTATGATTTAAAGTAGAAAAATGTTTGCTTTTTGAGAGTAAAATAATTTTTGTTCATATTTTTTCACAGTACTTAACAAGAATTGACTCAAGGACTCGGACAACGTCGTTATCGAACAGTTCACTATGTCTTTTCCACAGTAAGATTAAATCAGAACGTGCCTTACGATTTTTTTAGCACTTTCGATTATTAATTTATTTTAGGCGATTATAGAAAGAAGATTTCCGACCAAACAAGAATAATATTTCTTCGATTGTCGTCTCTGCTCCCAAAGACTTCGAAACCCTGCTTACAACGCCGACCACTTCCTCGTAAAGAACGACGCTCCCTATCATTTCACTCGAATTCACACGATTGCTTCAAGTGACGCTAGTCTGAAGATACTCCGTCAGCACAATAAATAGGACATAAGACAACAAAGAAGCTTCAGGACAAATTATTTCTTATTCATTTTCATTTATCTCAGTACATGAAAAACTGCTCTTGTAACGATTTTTTCCCAGAATTTTTTTCACGAAATTCATTGAAAAAAATGTTTTCAAAGTTTCAAAGAGTTTTTCACAAGCCACTCATCACTAGCAGAAGGGACGGTGGAAGGGTCTGAAGGCCAAAAAACATGAGGGACGGTGTTTCCAGTTTCAGGTCCAATGAAGAGGGGGTGGTTAATGGATAAATCGAGTAGCAATGGGTTAGAGAGGGTGGTCGCCGGGGAGAACACCCTTTTTCCCACTAGATAAGGAATGAAAGACGGGTGCGGGGGGAGGGCGTTAATTGGGCGTGAAGCTCCTTATCTCGACGGAGGGGTTAAGCTTCTTTATAAAAGGCATGGACTCTCACGCGCCGAGGTGTGGCAAGAGGATATAAGGCCCTCGGAAAACATCGCATTTCAAGACGGGATAATAAGGACGGAGCAGAGGAGTGTGTACCTACGCTAATGCATTCCTGTGGCTCAGATGAGAGTTGCGAGGATTTTTAACGGCCGCAATTTACAGCAATTTGCGATAATTTTTGGCTGCCCACTAACCATTTGTTTCGCAAGCTCGTGTAAGTGAAGTCAGCTTGAGCAATTCATTTCCAACCCTCGTAAGCCATTAAACGTCCTAACGCCCGCACTTATTTCGCGGAGCATTATCCTAAGTGTACACGAATTAAATATGGCATCCGTTGATCATCAGGAATGCTGTTGTTTTCAAAGTCCTCTAAGTGCCTATCATAAATCAGGGTACGAGGGAAGTATTTTAAGTGGGATCCGCTGAGAATAACGATAGTATTATCGTTGAATAAATTTTACCACTTAAAATTTTTAGCTCGCTGAACGTTTGGTTATTTAGGGAGGCAACCGACAGCCGAGGTCATTTGTGCCATTAAGGATAGGTCGAAAGGATAGAGGGGAGAAGATTATTTAGGGAATTAATGAAAGGTGTGGAGAAATCCGGAGCATTAGCCTGCAATAAAAGTACGGAGCCAAAAGATCCACATTTTTACGTACCTTCCACATACGCACAACGGATTACTGCATTATAAGTGCTCTCCACAAAATTAGGAATCTGTAATCCATAGTAAATTCTCTGCCACTACCGGGATTCAAACATGTGCCTTCTAGATGGGAAGCAAGAACTCGAGCAACCTCAAAAATCTGATCCACATTTCCAATTCGCACTACAGGCGATTTAGCTGGATGTTATGAAGATGTAGATGAGTAAAAGGATGAATATATAAGCTGGGTGATGAAGGAAACAAATAACGAAGATTTGAATATGGTAGGAGAGGTTGCTGATGAGATAAACTCCAATGAGGCAGCTAAAGTTGAAGATGTACAGGGAGGCAACGACATGCTGAAGAGGTTTATAGAGGGGAGAATGTTTAGACGACGCGGGAGAGAAAGGAGAAGAAATGATATTTTGGGCGGGTTCAAGGTAGGAAAAGGATGCGAAAAATTTAAGAGAGGATGAACAATGGACAATATATCTCAAAGAAAACATTAAAAAGACTCCCCGCGATTGGGGAAAGCTAAGGAAGGTTGCCAAAGGGCCTACTATTCGTATAGTAATACACCAAGGTAATGCACGTGTAAACCAAATATTTAGTCAATACCATGATTTAGCATAATAAATTATGATTTTCCATTTCAATAAAGAATCCTCTTTCTTAATGATTGCATTAACAAACCACTCTCATAACTACTTAAAGTAATTTTACGTATTGGTGTGGGGTGCAAAAGACGAAAATTACACTGTATTCCTGTCCTAACAGGAATATCCTTTTGTTTTCCCCATCCGCGATGGAAGTTTGCGAGCCGATCCCAACGGTTTATCCAACAAGTCCCTTTTCCACTCGCATCCACCAAAGTTTCTCGGCCCCGCTAAAAGAAAGAAAGAGGAAAAAATACAAGAACAGAAAAAAATTGGAACGACGAAAAGGAAGCTCCCTCCTTCCATATCTCTCAGAGCACTCCGCACCACTTCTTCCTCTCCTTTTGAACGCGGGACACAATCTTTCCCTCATTTTTTTCCATCCCCATGAATATTGAGTGGTTCGATCGACTGGAAATGAAAGTAAAAGAGAACATCCATGAGGAGGGGGTGGAGTTGGAGGCGCGGAGTATGGAGGGGAACGAGGAAGATGAGAAGAAAAAACGCGAAAAAGTAAGCGAGGGAAAAAAACACAGATACATATATATATATAAAGAGAGACTACCAGTCTTCCGCAGAAATTTTTTTGCAGCCCTGTGTGACAGTCATCTTTCCCGAAAGCCCTCGTTCCTACGGATACAAGGAGAAGAAAAAAAAAGAAATTGCCAGAGAATAGAGAAAGGAGGGAGGAAATGTAAGACGAAAAATAAACGGAACGGACTTCGGACCGCTTGCCTCTTTATTTTTTTATTTTATTTTCCACCAGGACAAACTCCCATCTCCTTCTTAGCTTAGCGCAACTATGCTCCTCACCCTCAACGCCCCCTCCCCGTGCGTTCCACTCACCCTTCAATTTCGTTCGGCCGTTTTCTCATTTCGTCACCCTGTACCACCCATTTAACCCCCCAACACGTTCTTGATTCTATCCCTTTCAAAACTCATCCCGTTCGTTTTAAGTTTCCTCTTCTTGAAAGAAAGAAAAGGAAAGAAATGGCGAGAAAATGTCTCCCTAGATAACGTTATGAATGGATTCGAAAAGGCGAGATAAAAATGGGTAATATAATAATTTTAGAACTGAAGAAAAAATTGCAATTTCATTCTATTTCGTGGTAAGGTATCCACTTTATACCATACAACATGTTCCATCGGCTGCATATTTATAATTAGAAATTTATACGCAATTTTTTCGCAAAATTGTATTATTCGTTTAGCGACGAGTTAGTTAATGATTTAGCATAAAATACCTCACAGGGCTATACATGTGTATCCATCAATTTTGGCACACCCGTTAGGTTTTAGAACTGAAGGTCTCTACCTAAAACTACCCATTTTGAGGTTATCTCAAATTTTCATTCGCTAAACTATATTTTAGCCATTAGCAAAGTAGGTATCTAATATAAATAGATTATATCCGGCCGCGGTAGGTAGATCAATGAATATCCTTCCAGGCAACCAAGAGGCCGCAGATTCGGATTGCGCCTCGGTAAAAAATGAAATGCGTTTGTCTAAGAATTAAGCTCTGCTGACGGTGCGACCTTGGCAGCAAAACCAAGTCAAAAACTGTTAAATCCCCACATATTCCTCTTGGATGAAGGCAGTGACCCTGCTTGAATATTCCGTTGCATCCCGATAATTATTCCTCCGAAAACAAACGGGACAGGAGCACGGCTGTAGGACCATCATTTTGGAGAAGAGGGATTCAGCAAGATGACTGTGCGTTCTCTTCCGCCCGGCCGAAATACGTGCGCGCTGCGAGGCGCTTTAGGCAAAAACCACTGAGAAGGAAGAGAAGGCAGTGAAAGGGAAAAAATATAAATCGGAAAAAATACGGAAAGTATGGAAGAAAGAAAAAAAGAAAGGTGGAAGACCGGGAAGGTGGTCGCCTCTTGGGGAACCCGGGCGCCGCACACCTTGAAACCGCCCAGAGGGAGGATGGCTGTCTCCAACGTCTCATCCGTTTGCGCGACCGCAGATAAGCCCCTTCATTTTACCTACCGGCTCCTCACCGGCGCCTCCGCTCTTCCCTTCCCGGCTGACCCCACCACCGTCTCCGCCATTTCGCCATCCACCGCACTCCTCTCCGTCCTCCACAATCCTCCCTTCTTGCTCTTACCTCCTCTCGCTCCCTTATCTCTCTACGCGATATTTCTCAGCTTTGATTTTTTCCCCCTTTCAAAAGCTCCTTTTCACCAGCTACGGAAAAGTCATTTGTGCGGAAGAGGGGGATAGTCAATTTACGAGTTTATCTCGAGCGTAATTAATTTCTCGAAGGTTTTCACTTCCTTAAACCTTCCTCTTCCCGTTTCAAGTCTTAGACACGCCTTCTTGATCCTTTCCCAGCGTGCTTCCTAGCCGAGGAGAACTTAATAGATTCGTCATGTCTACCCACTTAAGATTCGCCAAGAAGACAGCAATGTGGGGAATGCTTTAAATGCAGGCAGCGAACGGTTTCTTTAAGTTCAGGGTAAAAAATTCCAAAATCAAATTTAAACTGAGAACCTCATGAGCTGATGACACTTCTGAAGGTATTCACGGCTCTATAAAGAACTAAATAATTATATAAACAACATCTTGCCCTACTCATTTTAAATTTGCATTAGAATTTTAGAGGTAAAATTAAATAAGTATAATATTAACACTCCTAAATCGGCAATAACTATTTTTTTATTCCAAATCTTAAAGTGACATAAAGTCAAGCATTGATAATTCTGCAAAGAAATCAAGTGAAATTCTTTTAACCAAAAAAAAATATGTTATTAACACGACTTGACATTTTTTCTGTTGAACTAGTCTCAAGTAGGTATCCTATGCCTCAGAATTACACTTGTATTTTCGATCCCTGATTTCCGGTAGCGTTTTAAATTTATCTTACTTAATTTAAATTAATTTTATTTTCACGGACTTCACCCCTTGGTAATGATAAAATGCAGCAGGGGTAAGCACCGGTCTCAATAGAAACGGAGAAAATCCCGTTATTTCTTCATTTCTCTTACTTGGGTGCACCATAGCCATCATTTAAACCACGATTGTTAAGGCAAGCACAGTGGGAACCGAAGACGTAAAATAATTCGCAAGAAATAAAGAGAAAAAAGATGAGAGGCATCCTCGGAATATTAAAATGAAATAGCGGGTAATTGGATCACTGCCTATGACACCGTGTATGCAACGAGGTAGTGAGCTAGTCTCCTCTCAAAAAATTAAAAATACTATGCTAGTAAACACTGAAAAAAATATAATTGCATAGTTTTATGGCAGATCACCACTCCCACTTTAACATGGTACTTATCCCCTTTCATATCATGGTTCCACAATGTCCAGCTATTGCGTTTGCATCAACCTATCCCCATTAAAACACACATATTCCCATTACAAGTAATAGGCACTGCAGTTTCTGTAAATTATCAGTCTAGCACCAAACTCTGGTCTCAATGAAAGAAATACAATTTCAGAACCAGCTTCTTCGAATTATAAAAAGGTTCATTTTTGTAGGAGTGTTCTCTTTCCTAACGATGGTTGGTCATTACAATGTATTGGAAAAGTTATTTCCGAGCACTAAATTGGCATACAGCAGAGCCAAAATGTCTTGCAGCAATTAAACTTAAACTCGTGTTTCTCAATTTTGCCTTCAATATCTTATGACAAATAACGCCCTGTCATACACCAACATTCTGAATGCACCATCACATTACAATCGGCGTCAGCTGTCAATAAAAAAATGAAATTACGACTTTTGGCATTGATTTTCTTGGCTGGATTTTACAGCCCTATCACCCTTCAAGATTTTAAACTTGAAAGTTCCACTTCTAGCCTTATGGATGTCACAGCTGGCAATTTTTCTCTAATTGGGAATAATTGCGATACCTTTTGATACATGGATCATGAAAGAGTGTTTCCATGAAAATTATTTCACAAATTATTTAATAAAAATGTTAATTAATACCTTACAAAACCTTGGACTTAAAACAAAAAGATATTAAAACAAAATGATGTGCCCAGGAACACATTTTAATGCTATTTGAACGCAAAATGTATTTGAATAATGGCAAGGAAATAGAACTATATTGATTAGTGTGTTTCTATCCTTTGAAGGCAGCACCAGAAGGGAAGAGTAGTGGCAGCACTACTCTTCCATAAATGTTATTTACTCCTCCATTATAAAATAATTAGTAGAAATTCAAGCTCTTCATCAGAGTGTCCCAATAAAGACAGGCTGAACTAAAATCCTGTCCAACTATACTGAATATCTTAAATCATACAGGATACTCTTACAAGTGTCATAGTGAAAATCATTTAAACCGCGATAAAATAATGAATAAACTAAACCACAATATTTCCTGCGGCCCAGAGAACGAAATTATACTCATTGAATGTTCAAGTAGAAGGTCTCACTCCCGACCATTAAGCCGAGGAACGCATTCCCATTGCAGGGGAAAAATTACAAAACACCTACTCCGCATCACATTACCCGAACATAATGGCGCAGTAAATCCTTGTGCCTCAGCATTGAATGGGATGAGGGAATCTGATACTCTTAGAATAAGAAATCGCAGCGGCCACGGACCGGTCCGCATAAAAGATTCAGTCTACAAGCCGTACCTCTCTTTTTTAACTGCATGAGGCGAAGGATGGAAATAAAAAGAAAAGCGACGTCCCTGCACGAAATAAAAAAATAGACCGCGCTCCTCCTGAGCGTTGAATAATACATAGCCGACTCTCCATCGTCTCTGAATTTGGTTAAATATAGACAGACAACCAGAAAGGTATAAACAATGAAACTAGAACAAGGGCGAGTTTTCTTGATTTCGCTTAAAGAAATGGGATGCAAATCGACCTTTCAAGAATGAAGTGACCGAGAATAGCATAAACTGAATGAAACAGGAATCACGATATTAAAGAAACTGTTATAAATTAATAGGAATACAGAACCGAATATTCTTTCAAATATGTAAAAGAAAGTACCAGTTTTAAAGTAAAAATTCGGCATTGTTTTAACATAAATGAAAGAATGAAATTATTTGCCAGAGGGTAATGGGAAAAACATTTTATAAACCAGACCATACAAACACTTATCCAAATTACTTTCAAAATATCATCTTAAGTTTACTTTTATAGAAGGAGAGGAATGAATTTTAGTGAAAGAGGAATTCTTTCTGATAACAGCAGGATAGCACCATGGTTTCTAGTCGGCATTTACACCGAAACGAATTTTACAAAGAACACCAAAATGCGAACATTCGCAACGACCCCTAGCTACACAATATCTCTAGCACCCGACAGCACAGCACAGCTCATATGCCATCACGACGCGGAAAAAAAGTCGGTAACTCGGTCGGTAATTATTCCATGAAATAGTTGAGACTCCTACGACAAGATAGGGAATCCGAAGGCGGAGGAAGAAAAGAAAGAAAGGTGGGAGGTAAGGGTGAAGTAGCAGGAAGGCGGGAAGGCGAGCAAATGGCAGGGAAGAAGAGTGCGCAGAGCGTGGTTGACCCTTCGTCGCCCCGGGGGAGAATACGGGGAGGATGTATAGTTGAGGGACTAGCCCGGAAAAATAATAGGGAAGCACTGGGGACAAATTTTAAAAGTGGTGACGATGCAGACATTACACGGTAGGGGAGGAGGGCGGTGACAAAAGGCGCTTTCACACTCTACAATCAAACTTTGACTTGAAATATTGAATCATGGGTCTTGAATA
Organism: Pyrrhosoma nymphula; assembly: GCA_963573305.1. Taxonomy (NCBI): domain Eukaryota; kingdom Metazoa; phylum Arthropoda; class Insecta; order Odonata; family Coenagrionidae; genus Pyrrhosoma; species Pyrrhosoma nymphula. The sequence continues at coordinate 76,202,105 of OY754330.1, read as the reverse complement.
CAGGAAGAGCTTTCCTCCGAACTAACTTGAAGACAAGAACTATTACTTTGACAAGGTTTTCCCATGGCCAAAGAAAAGTTGACGAGAAATGTCATCTTCCTCTAGTTAACCTTCAAATGAAAACAAAACTTTGAACAAATACCCTGAAAGATAAATCTTGAATACAAGGTAAGGTTTCGTGCGGTCCAAAATAATTACAATGATCATTACTTCGACGAAGTTTTCTCACGAACAAATTGAGGGAGAGTTATCGTCTTTCCCAGAAAAAAATATTCTACTTATAATTATTTAATACGTAAAATATCAACTATATTTATCTGGCACATTACTAGGGGTATATCGCCATACCTACTGTTTCTACAAATTACTGAGATTGGTTGATACCATTCAAGGGATTTAAAGGCAAGATTAAAACGAGAAGTTGGATGTAAACTGAAGTGCTCAAGTCAAGTCAAGTAAAACGTAGGTGAGATAATGATTCTTATTTACATACAAGTTGCTTGTGCCCGATTTATTGAACGAAATCCAAGTCCAAGTCCCTTGGACTTGGACCTGGAGGGGATGGCGGTGTTTCAAGAATGAGAGTAAAGAGCTAAAAAAAGAAAAAAAGTTTCCTTAAAAATTCGTATTGATGGGAGGCAGTGGGAAGAGTGGAAAGAAGGGAAGACGGTTGGCACACAAGACTTAAGGAAAAGGCCGAAGACTTGAAGAGTGCAGAGGAGAAATCGGTGCAGCAAGAGGTACAGATATGAAGGGAGGGCGTGGCCGACTGTATTGGAGACGTAGTGTTTGGCGGAGAGGGAAGCAAGCAAGTTCGATGGAGAGGGTGAGAGCGTGGGAGAAGGTCACATATCACACTGGCCCCGGCAGGTAGAAGCAGCAAGGAGGGGCACTGCAGAGATAGAGTTCATGAAAGAGGTGGCAAAACAAGGTGCGGAAAAAGTTACATGGGAACGCGGTGCAAACAGGGCGACGAGATGAGGAGATAAGGCCGTGGCAGTTTCTAAAACGCGACATCAGTTGCTATAGCGACATCACCATAATTTGAGATGTCGCGGAACACTGTAGTTAGACTTGGAGAAATAGACTTGACACGCAAATGGATAAGAACAAACACTGTAGAAAAGTCAGTAGAATCCCAAGGGACAACATATTAGGGAATTTAAAATAAAATAGAACGTAATCGATTGAAACCCCATAAAAACAGCTACAGAGTACGCACCAGCTGTTTACTTCTCAATATTATCCCTAAGAACCCACATTGAATTACGAGATTTCATGTTGTTTTTTAACATTGTTATTCACAAGAAGGGGTAGACTATTCAAACCGTTCTAGTAATGGAAACAGAGTTATGGTAGAACTAATGACAGGAAGAAATAAGAAATGGTTAATATGAAGGGTGAGTGATTGAGAGACATTACTATATCAAAGTTTAACATAGATGTATGCATGAAATGCATACATCCATGTTGAATATGCATATATCCATGAAGTATTCCAAACGACACTTCGATCGGAGTGCAATCGCCTTGAATGCCCTTGAATGCCCATGCAACAACAAAAATGCATAAGCGATTGCATCACAAAACAACCGCTCCAGTTAGGAGTATATAATATGACACCGACTCCCAAAAAAATTAACACCAGCGATTTTAGCATGAACTTTAAAGGACAAAAGTGGATCTTTAATTTTATCACGGCTAGAGAGAGAAGTAAAAAATAGTAGGGCGTTCCCTTCCAGCGTAATCTAGGACCAACAAGTAATTGCGTTCACTAATTTCTTTAGGGATAACCTCCGTGCTATGGATATATACGTTCGGCTCAGCTACCGAATACAACTAGGGATAGAGTTAAGACAAAAAAAGCGAAGAAGCAGGATAGGTAATGCGTTTACGAGAAATAATAACTTTGTAAAAGGATGAGTCAGCCTGCGGCTTTAAGGCAAAGGTTTATGATGCAATAATAACTCCGGGGACTTGGGAAAATTCAATTTTGGGTGAAAGCGACCGGATCATCGGACAGAATTGAATTACGAGGAAGAGAACGGGGGATCTGAAGACGTGATCACTCGAGGCGATAATCCAGAGCAGCCAAAGGGAGTAGGAGGTAGGGACGGCGAGAGCGCTTCAAGAAAAAGACTTTTTAATACTCCAACAGTTTTACTTAACAGAATGCTACACGTAGAAAGGGATCATTTCATCAGAAGCCAATAGTAAGGTAAAATGACTAGTATGATCGCACCTAACACTAAGGTTAGTGTGGAAAAAGATGAATTTCGTGCACCTGCGATTTTTAAAATAAGCAATCATTACACTTATTTGATGAAAAAATTATGTTTACTCAACAACTACACCCTGTAGGCAAGTGAAACTACAAGCACAATTTTTTTGGCAATAATGATAGTATTTAACGCTGTGTGTTACCGACAAAATTATGCACTTTATTGCTACCTGAACAATGTGATCAAAAAGAGGAAACATATTCACATAAAATTAGAGAACCACAATAACCATCCAAGCCACTAATTTTTAATAAGGCCTTTTTAAAATGCGCCATCAGTTAAAGTTAACTAAAAAAGTTCGATTGATTCGCACAGTAAATGCTGACTCTCAGATATCACGAAAAGTAAATGCAACATAAATAAAACTATAATAATTATGAAACACGAGTCAAGTTCTAAAAAAGAAAATTTAATTACTTGTAAGATGCACGTGCAAACAACACGGTGAAAGGGTGACATTTAATAGTGATCACGGGAGTAAATCATTTTATCTAGTTCGCACCTTCGACTATAGACTAATGGATTTTCTCTGAGCTGAGGGTAATTTTTCGTGGTTACCATAGTAGGTGACTACTTTGAGGTAGGACATTCGAGGGTGAATACAACATATTCGTTTCGGTGGATAAAATAGCCTCCCTCGGCTCGTGAATTGTTACGACCGCCAGCAGCAAGGATTTGTCGCACGTCAAAGAGTGGCTGGTACAGAAGCGTAAAGAAAATAGTCTCCGCCTTTCTGGGAAGGGAATCGTATTTTGTTCAACCTACACGTATAACGCAAGGAAAATAGGTTCGAGACTGGAAATAAACCGCGTAAAAAAATTCAACGGAGTCACAGGGGAGAAAGTAGAGTGTAACTCTAGGGAAAAAAGGTGCAGGCAAAGAGCGGAACATATATTCCCGAGTACGTCCCAACGTGAGATCCTTGTACGGGTGACTTTCTTGTCTGTGTTTGTGAGGTTGATCATATTATATTTGCAGCAAAATACTTTTTAAAAATGCTTATCAATTGCCAGGAAACGGTTAAATGTTAAAACAACACTTAAAAAATATGAGAGAATCAACACTTTAGAGCTATTTTCACCCAGATATAAAAAAACAAAATACATAAGGATGTGTTCAAATTCATAAATACGATCCCTAAAATAAAAATATCTTTCAGCAGGCATAAATCACAGATAGGTACAGCGAGAGTATGTCGTAGAGATAGTCCTTAAAATACTCCTACTTCAATGGTACTGGCTACAGCTCTTTTAACAAACCCGATAGTGCACTTAGGCAAGGGTAATGCATAATTTTTTCAACTATATATCCTTTTCATTAGTAGTCATAGTCCCACATTTTTAGGTGATCTTACGTCACCTGCGCTGAGTGATGGAGAAACAAAACTAGTGTCCAGAAAACAAGCGACGAGTTTGGCGAAATACATAGAAATTGTACGGGGATCCCCGGAATCGCTAAGGGCGAAGGAAGATGGCTGGCATCAGATTCGGAGAACGGGATCGATAAAGAATGCGAAACTTAAAAAAGTGGAACGAGTTCACCGATATCAGTCAATATAAATTGCGAGAAAGAATTGCGGATGGAGTCGAAAAACGGAAAGGTAAAAAAGAATAGGGGATGGAATAGGGTAAAAAAACGGGAAAGTAAACAAGAAACATACTTAATTAGTTCGCCAAAGGCTGAGCATGTAAACGCATGACCCTTAAAACGTAAGGACGTTTACGTAAGTAAGAGCGACAGGATGATAAATGGAAAAGCTCGGACTAGATCCATCCGTTAACTTTTACGCGGGAAATAAGAGTTAGGGATTCGATGTTCGCAAGTGATGGAGAAAGAGAGAAGAGAGCTCCACACGATGATAGACGGGCAGAGTCAAGGAAGACCTTGGGATAAAATAAGAGTAAATGCCTGTACAGGTTGGTTAGTTGTTCATTTGGGGAGGCGAAAGACAGCTGATGCACTTTTCGTTGCTGGTTGGGAAGAGATGTATTGAATGGGGAGTGAAGGAAGGGTGGTGAGATACCGGCGTCAGCCATAGCATACTCTTTCAACGAAAGGCGTCAGGAAGACCAGAGCTTAACGTTCCATCCGACGGACGGAGTAATACTCTTAAGAGTGCTCCCCGCACGGCACTCAAGAATGGATTGGGATTCCAACGAAAAATATTTGCCACCGCCAGGATTCGAACCAGGGAACATAAACTAACACAGACATGGGCTCTCGCTCATTTCTTAAGCTATGTCAGTAAGTAGGCCAATCACGGTACAAAGAAACTCCGTTAACATATGATTCTCTCTCGTCCTTTCACATTTTCTCAGTCCTTTTCCATATTCCCTCCACTATTCATTGCTGGTGTCATAGCATCAACCTGCCACATGCTCCCATGGTGGCTCACAGGGTGCTATGTAGATGTAGATCCTTAACCCCATCGGTCAGTTTTAGGAAATAAATAATTATTCTCATTGGTTGGTTTGGTGATACATGCGATTGCACCTCGAAATCGAGTTACGTTATGCTCTTACATGATCAGAGCGAGCTGGTCTGCTGTTACGTTATTTCCTTAAGTTAACGCGAACAGTCCTCAGTGAACGGAAGCATTTGGTGAAGGGGCTATCAAAGTTTCCAACGGGTGAAGAACGAAAGGAGAGAGAAAGAGAGTTAGATGGAGCGAAAGAAGACAGGCGAGATCAGGGGATGGATGGTACAGAGAGAGGTTTCCACGAACGGGTCCTCTGCGGCGAGCGGAAAAGGATAAAGTTGGTGTGGAACAGATAGGAGTGAACACACGAGCGGAGAAAAGAACAAGCAAACGAAGGGGGGAAAAAGGGAATGAAAACTTTTATAGCCGCAGATGCGGTGACCGTGGGCGGAAACCAGAGAGGGACTGAGCGCGGAGAGGGAAGCGGGGAACAGGGAAGAGCGGGTGTGGTGAGATTGGGAGGTCGAGAAGGGAAGGAGCGGAGAGAGTGGTAGTTTATCAAAAGAAAATCACCTCCGGCACTCGAATACCAGTAAAGACTTGTTTGCGAGGTGAATAATGGGGAATGAAGCGATCGATCTGATGCAGATATCCGCTCCCGATGCTGCGGCTACGGCGGTGTACACGAAACGTTTAAAACTTCAGACTTTTATTATTTTACTTCTTGATCAAACAAGATAGCTCACTAAGTAAAGAAGGCGTGGGATGTAATCTAATGTAATGAGGAAGAACATTTTTATGCTTGAATTTTAATCTTTGATCACTCCATAGGTCGCTGTAAATCGACGGAGTGAACGCTTGGTCGGAAACAGCTTAAGCTTAATCAAAAGCTTAATCAAAAGATGACTAATTAATAGCACTTTGACTTCAACCGCGATCACCAAATGAGGAGATACAAATTAATGTAAGGAATTCACAATCATATACGTGAATTAAGTCGCACAAAAGTTCATTATTACAGCTTTGCAATTTTCAAGCGAATGTAAATTTACGGTGAATTTCGTACATCTGTGTGAGAAAATACTATTATTTCGATTAAACTCAGAAAAAATCTGATAGAACTACTCTAAACTATTATAATAGTATCTGTTGGGTGCTTGCCGATTGAGGCTCGGTGATATGCCCAGATGTGTTTTAACCAGTGGTCAGTAACTATGTCGAGGAAATATGAAATTGAATGTTAATACCGGCTTAAAACCTTAAAAAAATACTCAAATTCGCAAATCCAACGTTATTGGTACTTAATTCGTCTAATAGCCAAAATAAATGATTGATTTTAACTGCGAACGACGACGAAATGGATTTCGTCTTCAGGTATCCCACGCACGGCATTACTATGTCAACGATAAACCTTATTTATTACTTTCACTTTCCTTGAACAGCTATAACATTTGTTGAGGAAAGACAGCAATAACTTAGGATTTTTTCCCTCGTAAATATAAAAGTCAGACAGAGTTGATACAGCAAGATAGAGGTAAGCAGTCGACTTAAAAGACGAGATCGTTTTAATTCGACAATCGCCCCATAGATGCTTGAAACCATTAACTGTTTTTACGGCACGCCTCTTTCTTTTATGCTACTCCTTGACGGTCTCAGAAACTTTGAACCACCAGAATGGAAGCAACAGCAGTTTATGAGCGAAAAAAAAATTATTTAATCATTTCCCTTTTCCAATGAAAATAAAATAAGAGATTTAGGGCCCAGGATTACTTCCTTTCGGAATAAAAAAGAGCAAGCAAGATCATTTCCGGAACTGTAGGCTCTTATAGAATATTATCCATCGCTATCAAATTGAAAATTAATTCAAAGGTCGTCTGAATTATATACCGCATTTATTATTTAGCATTTAAGACCCGGAAGCAAAAAAAAACTAATTGATAACATGTTTTCACAAGTATTGATAGCTTCATCATTTCCAGAAAGTAGCCCCTTCAAAGCTCATTTTTGTCAGGTACATGTGTTATAATACCACTAATTCATTTAAGAACAGGATTATCGACGAGCTACTAACAGATTCTCGTTTTTTAACAATTTGTTTATCAATAATGGCTAGTTTAAAGCATTTAAAGTAACGAGCATTACCCACTGTAGAGGAATATTCTAAATTCACAGCGAAAAAATCACTGTAAAGTTCACATAATAATGGTGAGTTTCAGAGAAAATCAGGATTAGGTGAGTGAATATAAAACTATACTTGATCTACAAAAATTTCCTTTAAATACAATGGCCTGAGCTCGAACAAGCTAACAAGAGCAAAAATAATGGTAAAACCACTCGCCATGAAACGGAATACTTCTAAGAATGAATTTATCACTCCCAAAATAAACATCCCTTAATAAACATATTTTTTAAATTCTTTAGCCACGTTCTCAAAATGAGAATGTCTCGTAATCCCCACCAGGAAAAGCAAACAACAGTTGATGCTGCCCAGGTAAGCGGCCATGCAAGACAACATCGCTGTGAGGGTACGCTGATTTACGAATAAACCCAACAAAATAGTAACATTTTGAGATGTATTTGTATTCAGATAAATTAAAAATAACGGATAATTTAGATATGCAATAAGTGCAGTCATTAAATAAATAGTAATTGAACACTTGTCTAGTACGAAAATCATTTTTCGAAAAATACATCCTCGAGGCAGGTTCGGTCAATTTCAAGCGGAGACGAACTCCCGCATCCAAACTTTTTCCATTTCCGAAAAAAATATCAAAACGGCGGCATAAGAAACAGAAACGATTTGCAACATTTCCCCAGCAAAAAGATTGAAAAATCGAGGGCACCGAAAAAAATCAATGGAAAATGGAGACGAGAGGAACGAAAATAAACCCACCGCGAGAGACTATCGGTAGAACGATGTAATCTCCATTCTCATTTTCCCCGCAAGATGGCAGATAAAAACCAGAGCGTCGCTGGGATGAAGCAATATCGTTAATTTGAAAGCGTGGGAGACAAGATGGCGGCATAGGTAAGGGGAACGGGGTATTGTTGCAAAGTGGGGAAGTTCCTCTGAGTGGCGACAAGGGCTTCCAACTATCCCAGTTTCCACGGAGACTCCCAAAATCAGACAAATATAACTACATACTCTCTCATCCAAGATTAAGGCTTTTCTTTCTCCCGATTTTATTCCAAGCTGTAATTAATATCATAATATTCTTCTCATAATTATCGTCCGCTAATATTTATTATTTTTACTCTCATGTTCAATGCTGCTAATATCTCGTTGAAATATTTTTACGTATTCCTTGATATAATTAACAGTTTACATTCAATACCTTAAACAACATGTATTTTCAGCACCTTTAACATTAATTGGTATTAATATGACAGACTGGGGAAAGGTATGTAAAGATTTTTCAGTAAAACTTCTATTACCTACTGTGCAAAATTATGCAACCACGATAGTCAAATTTCGATTTCCTTGTATGAAATTTCGTCGTTTGTTACTCCAAAATGACTTCGCGTTCGATATTAGGTAAAATAATACACTTTTATTATACTTTGGGGACGAAAATATATTTAAATATTTATTATAATTATCGCGAAAAACGTTTGTTCGACGTCAGCAGCACTTCTGAAAACTTAATGTTCCGTCTTCCTCTCCAGATATTGGACAATATTTCGGATTATTATTAGGAATGACTACGCTGTCAGGTTAATATCTATTAAACTTTATTCATAATTATATTTTTAACTTTATCTACCGGAATGCCCTTCTCTAGGAATGGGCAACTCCTGGAGTATATTCTTTAGCGGTTGGCAATCTTAGTGGTGATGGTATTGGGCGGGATACCAGCGATCTCCGTGCTCCGACAAGAAAGGGTTATTAATACTGAGGTTGGGCGGGCGGGGCTACCAAGCTGTTTGATTATAAATACGTGCTTGTCTGCCGGCTAGATCGTGGAGATTGGCCTCGGATGGCAGCCGAGTAAGTGGTGGACAAGAAAAATGGCTTAATTGCGCCCTATCCATCTTCTCCGCTCAAAACTTTAATCACGCCTGATCAAGACGGACCAATAATGGCGGAATTGCGGCGCGGTTAAATCGCCTTCCACGGAATTAAGGCGACTTTAATTGAGAAATTACTTGAGTAAACCGAGCTTCTCGAGGAGATAAATAAGTTTAGGGATGAATTTATAATTGCCATCACCAGACTACGCGTGTGGTCATCATCTGTTAAATTGTCTTAGTTCGCAATTAAAGGATTATCGATTTTTTAGCGCTATCGATCTCTGGAATGGATATGAACTACATATCGCTTCCATCACGTGGCTAGACAGCAAGTTGCTCAAAATCTGTTACGTATTGTGGGCATTTTTTATAAGTACACTCTTACTTTACACCGGATTTAACATAAGGTAGAGTAATGTCAGCTCTATGTCGTTAGTTACTGCTAAAACTTTATGAAACAAATTGAATGGAAGTGAGGAAAATAGAGATGCAGCCATTTGTATTGAACTGCTTCCTGATATTATAACACAAAACATATGCGTTTCAACTTCGTAATTCGTAATTAAAAAGGTTATAAGTTTAAGCCACATACACTAACGTTCCTTGATTCTAATAATTGTTTTGATTCACACCCACGTGAATCATAACAACCTTTAATTGCGATTACAAAAGACATTTATCTTAAAGAGAGTGAAAAACCTAGATTTACACATATTCCAAGACATGTTTAAACGAGATTAGCCGGAAATTTAATGAACTAACGAATGCGTTTTAAAATCAACAAAGGCAAACACAAATATTACATAAATGCACAAATAAATATGCAAAAATATCCTCTCATGAAAGTATTTATTCGAGCAATCAAGCATTTTTCCATGCCTATACATGCTCAATACCATATACCATCTTAAAGTATACCTTGGTATCAATTGCAGTTTGCAAAATCGAATGTTAAAATTAACGCCAGAACGGATAGGTTGGTGTTGCATTACACAAATCACGGAAACGCAAGAGAGAAGCCTGGATTCAATATTATCCTACTTCTACTGATATGTGCCAAGTGTTTTACATTTTGACGCTCCATCCGATGGATAGAGTACTACGCATAAATACCAATTCACTTGGCATTCAATTATGGACTGGTATTCCCGAGGAAAGATGTCAAGCATTCCTAGGATTCGAACAAGAAAGCTCGGGACGAGAAACCAGTACTCTAGCAACAGTACCGACACTCGATGCGTGAATGTATCTTCCTTCCACCATTTATCAATTCTAAAGAATCATTCCATCATTCCTGACCTATCTTCTGAATTTTAACCCCTCCCTCCAATCACCTCAACTATCTCCGGCTGCTAGCCACTCCCTTAATTTTCCCCTCCGCCTCCCCATACCCTCACGTCCTTTTCCGTCCCTCATCCGCCTCCCATCCTTTTCCCTGCCCCCTCCTCTCTCCCTCCCTCCACATCCTCACTCCCGTTCTCCTACTTCTCGTCCTCCCCTTCACTACTTTCCACGGAAACACTCATCATGTAGAAACTTCGCCCCTCTCCTCTGAGGTCCCTCGGGCACCTACTCATCTCCTCCCTGGAACAACTCAATGTGACCCATCCTCCTCTCAAGATAAGCCCACTAATTCTCGCGCCCATACCCTCATGTGACCTCCCTCCCACCATCCTGAGGCAACTCCCTTCCTCCTCCGTCTTCATCAGCTACTTTTCCCGCACTAATCTGATGCACTTTTTTTTAGAGCAGGTCGATTTTTCATCCTTCCCTCGCTGCATTATTAGGGTTTTCCCTCGTTGCTTTTTTTTGCTGGCCGATTTCACTTGCACACATTTTCCTTCCTGCTTTCGTAACCACGCTCGGAACGAATAGGTGCTTTATGCTTCATAATGGGCCCTGATCACTCACATCATTACAGAGATTATTCACCCTTTCACATTTTTTTGCGGTGTTGATGGAATTTTTAAGTTTTCCGCTCCAGTTCATTCGCAATCATTCCGTATGGTTTATTTTTCATAGAGCATACCGCAGGACATGAACTACAGATTTCCACTGCTGTTCGTTAAAAAAAATGATTCGAAAGTATAAAGAATTTACAGGAAGGAATTAATTTCATGTTCTAAGTGGGATTCTAGTTGGAACTCTAGCAAAAAAGAACACACATTATTTACGCACTCGTAGTAACACTATTGTATAAACCCCACATTATTCGTTTCCAGATAAACTTTGTATTTCTTGTATTAAATGATTTTAATTTATTACGACAGCACGTGAATGGGAAAAGAAAATTTATATTTTTATAAGAAACTGTTTTCGAATGAATCACACAGAGGTAATATTTAACTACATAAAATAAGGGTTTTATTTATCAACAAATTGATATAAATGCTGAAAAATTTGTATCCAAATTAGTAGTAATGTCTTTTGACTTGCTGCCGCAGTAATTAAAAAAATAGTACGCGGTTATCCCAACGCAGGTTGTAATATTAGCGGTAGCAAATATTTCCATGTACTTGCAAATATATATATATATATATATATATATATATATATATATATATATATATATATATATATATATATATTGAATGGCTAACATTGAATTACGTGGAAGTAATAAAAAAATTAATGTAGCCATATATTGTGCCGAAGGGCCATTTGACAATTTGCTTAATCCGTTTTATCGCGGGGAAGAATGCCACACGAAGATTTCCATGACAGCAATTCTTTTGAGTGTAACATCCGGTAACATCGGCATCTCCTTATGCTTCCCAAATGATAGAACCACGTGTAATACACGAACCGTGTAAGCCTCGTGAACCTCAATGTGAGCAACGTCAAGTGCCTACTAAAATATAGCACTCTTTCCAAATTCCTTCCACGGAATGCATCTGCGTGCCTGTCAAGTCCTTCGAATTAGTTTCCTCACGCCCTCGGAGCATACAAAAAATGACAAATACTACAGTAACACTTTCCTCGCGAGGAAGTCCGAGCACGTAGGAATAAGCCGGGAATTTTCCCTTTTTGTTAACTTTCTCAATGGATTCCTTCCTTATGATTTATCTACCGATTTTAGCCTCAGCCGTTTAATATATCACACGGCACGTTTTTCCTTTTCTCTCATTTTCACTCTCGCCTTCCTTTGTTTCTTTTGGTGCAATCTGAAGACTCTTGGGCTTTCATTTTCGACCCTCATTCTTTTTCCCGGACTTCCCTTGTTTTTTTTCCTGGCGCATCCGCAATGAAAACAGAGGAAGCGGGAGGCTCTTATGAAGGAGTTGAGATGAGAAAAGGAGGAGTGAGGAGAGGTGAGAGCGGATGAGACAATTGGAGTTGGACCAGAGTTTTTTCCCAGCATCCTGAGGCTCAAAAACCAACTAAGAACGCTATGGAGCGAAAGCGTTCATATCTCAAGTACCTAATTTAATCGAGCTTATAGTGCCCTTATTCTTAACTTATCCTCCAACATGTAATAAGAAATATCCCTTCCAATTAACGAATGGTGCGATAATTAATGCACAGTTATGCAATTTACAATGGTTCAAACTAAGAATAAAATTGTACATGGGCATTTAGTGTTTTTTTAATTATAGCGTGGAAGAATATTAAAGAATAAATTTAAAAAAAACATTTGCAAATTCGCAAAGAATGGCTACTTTGTTTAGAAAGATAATGAACTGATACTGTGAAGCCTACCATGATTTATTTTATTTTTCACAGTTACACCCATTGAAACGCTATGTGCCTTGCATTTATGGAGGCTCAAATCAAGTAATAAAAACGAGTAATAGCTTCCTAAGTCTACTTTTGTGATTGAGTGGAAGTGAATGCATATTTTCTACAAGAACATTCCCAATACGTATGAAAATAAAAGTGAAACGTCACTAATTTTCCCGTGAAGGGCAAACCAGGGAGTTATTCGTAAATCCACGTATTCTGCAAAGCATGAAGTTGCTGTATCGCCAATAGCACACGATATTACGTCCCTTAAAGAGCTAAATTAGGGATTTTCGGAGTAGACTCGAAATCGGAAGGACATAACCAATTGACCGGAGTCACTCATTAAGCGCTTGACTATTCGTGGATTAGAGGGGACCATGGGGGAGGGGGGATGACGAGCAGAGGTTTTAGAGTGGAACAATTAGCGGAGTTCCCGATTTGGTGCGAATTAATTTCGTTTCCACTTCCTTCTTTCCTTCATTGCACAAAATTAAGCCTGATTGAGGACGTCCCAAAGACTGGGGGAAGGGAGGTTAATAGAAGGAGGCAGAAGGAAATCAGAGAGGGGGAGGCCAGAATAATACACTTCGTCGCGCCTAATATCGGTCGCTTAATCATTTCCCCCAAAACCCGTCTAACTAACCGCCGTAGATTCATTTGCCCTGACCAGAGCGATACACCCGTCCACAACCTGCCCCACGCGTTCAGCGGCGTGAAAGTACCCCGGCCGCCCCTGAAACGGCATACATTTTCCTCGGCCCTGAAAACCACAATTTCCCCCACGTCCACCCCAATCATCAGAACTCGATTTCCTTCGAAACAGTGCAGGGATAACTTCTCCTCACCCCTCTTTTAATTCCATTCTTTTCGGTAATTCCCAATTCCCGTTCGCATGATTGCACCAAGCTCCTGCGTGAGGAAGAAATATAAATGTGCACAGGGTATGGAACAACAGCAGCAAATCAAAGTAGTCCTGATTAAAAATAATTTTGTTTAAATCCACACTTTTTTATTTATTCTAACCAACCCAGGTTTCAGTGGCTATGTGCCATTATCAAGGTATTAATGGCACATAGCTGCTGGAACCAGGGTCGGTTAGAATAAATAAAAAAGTGTGGATTTAAACAAAATAATTTTTAATCACGAAAGATTGTGAATTCCACAAAGTTAAGCATGATACAATTTCTTAAAAAACAAAGTAGATTAAAAGCAACGGAAATTGGATGTTGAATGCAGTGGTGAAGGATAATGAAGATCAAATGGACGAGGAGAATCAACTCTGAAGAACTCCTACGAAGATCTGGGGATGAAGTATGTTTAACGAAAACCTGCGTGTTTCCTTTCAGAGCTGAAAAATACCAGACCAATGCGGCTTCCGAAGGAAAAGGGACTTTTTAGGTCTGAAAGGCTTGCACAACTTGAGCAGCAATTTCATTGAAATACCCCGATGAAGAGACACGACACCTCCCGTATATAGCAATGCCTCCACCATTTATCCTAGTAGTCCTTTGTTATGGCTAAGTGTAAATTCTGTTCTAGTAAAGCTAGAGAAAATATTACGACCGATGGACATGAACTAGAGCAGATAGTACAGTTCAAAAACCCTGGAAATATATTGAATACGACTGGTATTAGTAATGTAATTAATTAGTAATTAGTGGTTGAAACTCGGTTGATGTGGAAGGATGATCATATTTAATTGAAGGCTTTGGAGAATTGGGTGTAGAAAAGGATGTAAATAGTAAGTTGGGTGCAGGTGATAACAAATTGGTAAGCTTTAGATATGGTAGGAGAGGAAAGCAGGCAGGTAAAAGAGAAGGGAGGCCGCAAAAGTGGCTGGAGGACGTATTGATGGGTAACGACACGTTGAAGAGGGAGTTAGAAGGGATAATCAAGGGAGATGAAGGACTAAAATAAGAATCATGAACAGCAAGAATGGAGGCAAAGGAGAGTTTACTTTTGGGTAATCGATAGTTCTAAGAAGAAAATTTCAAAGAGGACTTTTGCTGTCGGAGAAATAATACATAGGATTGACTATGGACCTACCATTCATTTGGTAGCACACCAATGATAATTGTGACAAATGCAAAATATGCTATGCTGTTATTTTATTGATCATATCAGGGCCAAGAGCCAGGGTGGACAACAGGGCCTTCTCTAGTCATTTCAATACTCCTTTTTCATTTTTCAAAAATATAGTTGATAATCTTTTAGTACATCGGAGGAGAAATAATCATTTTAATCAATCAATCTGGCGAGTGAAGGAACGGAATGAGAGACGTAGGGCAGGAAACTGAGGGGAGCCGATTTGGGGGGGGGGGGAGAATGGGGAGGGATCTCATTTACGTAATGGAATGAACTATTCTCTCCACTGCGAGAGCCGAAAACGTCGGTTTCCCAAACTGCGGCTTCGGCCCACGGCCAAAATCACTACGGACGCACATACGTTAGACTTCACCCTCAACCGCTGTCAGGGTTCCGGACCCTTCCCCCGCGCAGACAACCCCATCCAGCTCTCCCTCGCCATACGAAACCCCTCGACCGCGATTTGAATCCCCCGGACTTGCCGAATTTCCTTTTCCCTTCCCCCGCAGGGACTCGTCCGTTTGGGTTCCCCAATTTTCAAACTCTCCCTCGGAAATCCATCTCGCTAGAGACAGCAGGACCTCGGTTCAAAACAAGGAAAAAGAAAACTAGAATCATATGGACAGCGGTGTCCTAGAGTGAGAGTGAACTCTGAAAGGGTATGGAATATTTGCGCAAAGGAGGAAAGCATTTGATTCTAGCCACATCATCGCACGCTTCACAGTTTATCAATAGTCTGAAAGCACTTCGACGGACAGTAATCGTCGAAAGGACGTGCACTATTCTCCTCGTCAAATGAACGTAGACATGGTCAAATGAATGTAGCTCCCCAGTGTTCAAGAGTGGATAATTATTACAATTAAAAAAAGTTGCCGGAGAACAAGAACATGAATACATACTTGCAGCCTCGAGCAAAGGAATAAATTCTGCTATCACAGCTTGAAGATAAACGATCAAATAAGCAATAACAGATATTATTCTTAGGACGAAGAGCTCTCGAGTTTTGAATGGGTGATTCTGTCGATTTTTGTAGGCGTTTCAATAGCGTAATCCTCCGTCATCTTAAGGGTGAGTAGTGATTGAGCCAGAAAAATGCCATGTTTGTATACTCTCTTCGCGGATTCAAGTCGGCTGTGAGTAGTTAATCGATTGGTTCGATAAAGGTTTTCTAGCTTAATCACCGTTCACCCTTCTATGAAGAATTCGCCGTGAAAACCTGAGATTTTTCATAAGAGGTTTTCTTCTTGTTTAATGATGTAATAAGTTCATCAACGATCCGAAATACTTATCAGCTCTGAAATATGCTCCCCATGATACAGAGATTGATGCACAAATATTAGCGAAATATTTATTACAGATTCAACCCTTCAAAAAAAGACACATCGGAAAATTATAATTCATGAAGTAAAAAAAGGGAGTGACGTAACCTCAAGACCGCGATTTGAATTCCCGGGATTCGCCGAATTTCCTTAACCCTTTACCCTCCACATGGACCACCCTTTTCGGGTTCCCCAGTTTTCGAAATCGCACACAGAGACCCACCCTGTCAAAACCAGCAGGACCGCCCTCCTCAAAACTAGAAACGCACAATGGAAACGGCATCCTAGAGAGAGAGAGAGAGAGTAATCACCCTAAGGGTATATTGTTGGGTCGTGGACAGACGGAAAACTTTGAGCAGTAGATACAATCGTACCTCATTCGCAAGGGGTCTGTCTCTCAATTCTACGAGACGGTTTACAAGTCGTTCGGCAACCTTCGTTGGAGTAACGAACAGCGTTTCTCTCTTAGAAAGCAATTATACGAGATACACAACCTATTACTGGCTGTTTTCGCAATAGAAATTTGCAAAATACGAGATATAAATGTTATTATTGCATATTTTGGTCAGAAAAAAATAGCAAATATTAATCTTCCGCCTCGAATCATCACTTCTCTATTTAAACTACCAAATATTTCAACTGGATGTTGAATGATCAGAGAAATAGCAATCAATGACAGTTATTGTTGTCATTATATGATTTTCTTACTACATAATGATCCAAAAAGCTAAGGACCTTAAAGGATAATTTCTACAAAGCTGAAGTCATGTCGCCCTATGGCGTCCGTTAAAACACCATAATATTCCATCCCATGAGGCCTAAGTAATGGAGTACTCAGATTGCTCTAGTAATGTTATCTCGAGTGGAAGTTTTGGCTTGGAATGGGTAACTTATTAAGTGTCATAATGAGTGCAATGATCTACAGCCTCCCACCTCAAATAGAGATCTACGAGAGTAAAAAACAATGTGACTCAGCATTGAGAAAGTAAACAAAATAAAAAGTAGAAATGCAATGGCAACTACTCTATCTTCAAAACCTCTATTTTAAAACAAAGTTAGTATTCAATACGTAATCTTGAAGTGTGCAAAAGTAAGGGTAATTTACCCTTAAATCTGACGGAAAGAGTAAGAAAAAAATGTATCAGATTTATGGTTAAGTTTCTTATTTATTGGAAACCTATTACACCATTTCACTCTCTGAGAGTTGAAGTAACCTGAAGAAAGGCAAAAGGTTCCGACAGAGCAGAAAGTGCAATAGAAAATACGAACAGGCACATGGAGGAAGGTCCCAGTATTCCAAACAAGAATTTCCCCTGGGATTTGAAGGCTTGTAGTGGGCAGTGCGCTCATATCTCTGTCAGAAAACAACACCCCCTATCCGTCTGCTCCTTTCTCCATACCTCCATCCAGCTAATACCCCTTCCCCTCTCACTATATTTCTGGAAGGAAATCTTATCTATATCGACATCTCAAGCCACAGGCTGGATCAACTCCTCACCATAGCAGGAAAAATAGTTCCATCTAGTCCCGAGTATCTGACTTGGAGGAGGGAAGTTTGGGTTGGCATCATATTTTGAAGGAGAAAGGCTGCAAATTTTCCCATCAACGGATAAAGAGAAAAAAGAATTTAAGACATGATAGCCTTGCGCAACTGAGCATAGTCATATAATATGAAATAATTGTTTTAGCACGTAGTCAACTCTACATATTCTATATCGAGCAGGCATTATTTCACTTAAAATGGTATGCCTATTTAAAATATTTACTGCAACTTGAGAGAATCACGATATAAGACACATATTCCACATACGCTTTTTTAAATATTCTGGAGACGAGGTTAGTAGCAATCGGACTATTCGATATTTACGTCGAGGCAAAAAAAGGTTCATATAAATTGATTCCAATAAAAATCACACCAGAAATTATCTTAACGTTAGAAAATTAAACAACGGGTAACTTTTGGATTTGAATCAATTGTTGTAGGATAAGTTCAAAAATACTTTTAAAACAATGACCAATAATGGACTAAGCTTAAGCTTTTAGACACTTGAAAAGGTCAATAAAAAGTTCCAACATGAGAACTGCTTTTCTTGAGACAGGTTTTCACGGGTCATCTGATCATTAATTAAAATGAAAATAAGATGTAGACAATCTATCTGAGCAGCATATAGCTAAAAAAATTCATCCACGAGATAAGACGGTATATAAAATATACTAAAATATTCAAAGAGTAATTCAGAAAATAAATTTACTGATATGTACTGATGATTTCACTTCATTATAAAACAGTTATCGTACGCCGGACTCCATGACTCGATTCCCATGTATATTGAGACGAGATAAGATATATCCTAATGCAGTACAAGAAGTTCTTTAAAGATATTTCCATCGTGCAGAGTAAAGAGCATATTGAGTTT
Organism: Pyrrhosoma nymphula; assembly: GCA_963573305.1. Lineage (NCBI taxonomy): Eukaryota > Metazoa > Arthropoda > Insecta > Odonata > Coenagrionidae > Pyrrhosoma > Pyrrhosoma nymphula. The sequence continues at coordinate 76,183,849 of OY754330.1, read as the reverse complement.
GTTTTCAGGAACAGAAATTTCCAATATGAGTTTCATATCACGCTCGATTAGGTGCAAAAATATGGTTTCACGTATTGAATATTGGGATCGTCCTCCAAGCAAAAAACCAAGTAGGTTCTAACTGGCGCCAGCACGGGCGAGGAATAATTACGAGGCAAGGACTTCAGGAGCATGAAAGATTATGATGCACGAAATTTTAAGTTAAAAAAATACAATTAAAAAATTCCCAATCCGTTATCCACCTAGTCTCTCATGTGACTCCAATAATGACCGCAAGTGTGACCCACATCCATGAAGGATTTTGATTGATGGGCTCGCTCCGCTTTTGGGGCGTTGCCGTGGAAAATTTCCCGGACTGGAAACGATGTATCACATCCGCTCCGGAGATCCCATCGAGGTAATCACGGCCATTAGGCGTCCCTCTACTTGTTGAGTCGCCAAAAAATAAACATTTAAAAAATGAGATCCCTGATCGAAGGAAAGTGCTCGAAAACAATCACGGTCTCGACCTATCAGATTCTGTCAAGTTGTGCGCATGAGTGGTTCCAAAAACTTATCTCAATGCAAGTGGAGGCGTTATTAAGAGAAGGGTTGGGCAGGAAAATCGCCAACTCCCCAAAGTATAAGTATTAAAGAAGTGAAAGATAAATGAGAGCTAGAACAATAAAAATGTGAAAACTATAGTTTACTTTTATTTTTATATTTAGATTTCTACTACACTACTGCCTTAGTTAAGTAAGCTGGGATTATCCTTGGATTAAGGTCTTACGGTAAACGGTGCGATACAGCCTAAGCATTTGGAAAACAAATGAAACTTATCCGTAGCGCTGAAGTGCGGTTCTACGGAAACTCAACCCCATGACCATAAACTCGACTTGTACTCCAATTTTATACCCGAAGGTTGGTTGGTTGTTTAGGGAGACGCCCAGTTACTAAGGGCACTTGCGACATTAAGACTTAGCAGAGCAAGTTTGTTAAGGGAAGGATTATTTGGAAATGGAAGAAGAAATGCGGTTTCCGCATTTGGACACTGTTAGCGGAAAAATGTGCCACTGAGTCCACAGTTTAACTTCCCCTGCGGCGGACGAAGCACTACGTTATAATAGATAGATGAAAATATGATAACTCCACCCCTGAATTATATAATATTTTAATTTTACAAAATCACAAGAAATAATAGGTAATTGTACGAGCCAAATGCGCTGCGAGACACCGAAATGAAAGAATGTTTACTCAAAAATTACTGCCCCTCTGACAAGAAAACCTCGCGCACCCACCCTACATGAAATCAAATCCCGCAAATGAGAAAAACTGAAATGACAACCCAGAGCACGATGTTTGCATTCTGATACTATAACCCGCCTTGACACCTCGTCTCTACCTTGAGTCAACTACATGTCGAGCGCCGTCGCATTCTGTCTGCCCACACATAACCCATCCCCATAGATTCTGTACTCTCCCACTCAATTCTTTAGACTACTCTCTCTCTAGCATTCCTAGACCTCCAGCGGTCTTATTCTGCCACCCGGCAGACTTCGTGTCATCGCTTTCCCTCCTTGGGAATGCACCATTCTACCCAGGCCAAAGCTTCTCGCCAATGAACACTCTCTCACCAACTACCCTCTTCCTCTTCCCTCCTATCTTTCCCTTCCATCGTTTTTCACTCCACCTTACTCCATTTCTCTTATTCTCCCCAAGCACTCTTTTCTTCCGTTTAACCCCCACAATGTTTTCCCCTCATTTTTCCTTCGTACTCTCTCCACTCTCCGTTCCCGCTTGTCCCCGACGACCATTCCGCCCGATTAATGCCTTGCCACTTAGCCAAAGGTCTCACCTACACTCTCACCTCCCGTGTCGCTATTTTTGTGGTCCGTTACCCTTAAAAAATGGATGAATAAAACATAAAAAAGCGCAAAGCCGTTTTACGCCGTCAACTACCCTCTCCATGAATTATCACCGCGCGGTCAGAACGTTGGAATAAAAAAACCTTGAGTCCTGCCGCGACATTTTAATAAAAATATATATAATCTCGGCCTTTTCGTGAAAATATATGAAGTCAGTGAGAAAAGTCGCAGCTCATAAAAGGATATCACGCTGTCGCGACTCGTGGCCGACTCCGGGATACCTTTCGCTTTCTTCACCGATATCATACGCGGAAACCGTATTCCGAAAAATTTCATTGGCGTGAAAATAAATCCCAACGAAGAGGGAGCCTTATCGAGGCACGATGCGTGGTCGGATAGCGCGCGTCGAATTCATCGGAGAGTGACCATTCGAGCCGATATCTCATCGGAAAGGGTTTCCACTATTGGACGAGGTCGCCATTCACCTCCTAATGTCACTTTCTCCGCAGAGGATTGAGAAACGATGCAATAAATCCGTCTCTCTTCTTTTCCCAAAACCTCTCCTTAACTTTCACGCTGTCTTAATCTGAATCTTAATCTGGAAGGTTTCATTCATTAATACCGCTAATCAGCGCTTTTAGCGTCTCGTCGGTAAGCTATTACGAATGTAATACGCTCGGACAGTAGCCTTCCGTAACTTTATAGGATCATATTAACATGCAAATGCTATGTTCTAAAAATTGATATGGTGCCCCATATTCCCGCTCGAGGGAGTTATTCTTTTGGCAGCTCAGGAGTCGATTTGAGGTATCAAGGTACTAACACCGTTACAAATTAAAAGCCCTTGCTGAGAAATATTCCTCACGACGTTTAACGGTGGTCTTTAGCACTGTCATAAATCCCCGATACACCAACGCATTTTTTACGAGCCATAATTCTCGGCACGGATATCAGCATCTCGTCCGGTGGCTGCCATTCAGCCTTAACACTCGAAGATCATTATTAATAGGACAATTGTGAAAGTATTTTTTACAAATTCTAACAACACGAATGCTGTTTTTTTACTTTGGCAATGGTCAAAACACCATAAATATTGCAGGAAGCATCAAAATGTAGAAAACGTGTACATGCTGGTTAAATTTTAATTATCTTGACTAGAACGCCAATTATTACCTACTTATTTACAGATAAAATTATTAAAAGGGAAAATGAAGTTGATTCAGGGGACCGTTATCTTGAGGAATTACATTCTAGGTACCTACAAGAAAGACAATGTTTTAAAAGACTGTGTGTCAACAGATATGCAGTAAATATAGACTTATGACGTTTTTACTCACTCTGTAGCAGTTTAGCATCATGAGATGCCGAAAAGCTTTACAGAGCGAAGATCGAACCACAACAAATGTTTACGATAAGATTTTTAAGTACTTAAAAGACACCACTGCAGGTTTAGCACCAGCAGCAGATTATATACTCCTGGTGAATTTAGAAAAAATAGAAAATTATGTTTCGGTCTAGCAGTTTGGAATATCGATTAACCCTCAAAATCCCACATATGCATGATTAGAGGTGGAAGGCTTTACCAACAAAAGTAATTCCACAGAGGTAAGAATGTAAAAAAAACATTCCACGCAAGCAATACAAAAATGAGTACAACATCTTTAAAAAACCACGTGTGTCTAACAATAAGTCTGAGACCATAGCACTAAAGGCAGCACTCATTCTAGCCCTAGTAAATTATTAATTACAAACGTCTGAATCTTAGAATGAGGACACGTTTAGTAATGGCTGAATAATTTTTAAAAAATCCTCATAACGAGAAGCCTCATTCATTTGCTTGCTCCGCGTAAAACACTCACAGAGAGGATGCAGGTCTACCTTTATCTTACTGAGATTGCTTTAACCCTTTCAGAAGCTGAAATATATTTTATTTGAAGAATCACCAGAGGAGTCACAACATCACAGAGCAGCGACTAATGAAACTAAGGTATAGAACCAATATGTAGAATTTAATGGTTTTCGAAACGAAGGCGTAATGATAGAACCACTATGTAGAATTTAACAGTTTTCGAAATGAAGGCGAATTGATTCACAAGAATAACAAGTTTTGTGCAGCCGACCGAGCTAACGACAGCATAACTAACTCAATACGAGCGCAATTCGCGAAGTATAGAGAATTAGAGAGTATGGCGTAAATTCGGGGGAAGTTAAATGTCAAACCGCTTCCTGCACAGACAACAGTAAGAAAAAAAATATTCTGGAAAAATCTCAGTCTTTCCCCATAGTCCAACCTGCGTGTGGAGAGGGATTATGAAGACGATGTCAACGGAAAGTTTTCGTGGAATTTCTCCCGGGATCCCTGCGGATAAAGAACAAATTTAGGCGGGCAGGGGGTCCCTTGTCACTATTGATATCCAAGCGAAGCCGGATTAAATATTATCTACGGAAGGGATCAAGTAAGACTTTACAGACCAACGGAATGAACCCGTAACATCTAAAAAAACTAGCGATTATTTTTCTTCAATGCGTCATTCATTATTTTGTTAATGGTGGGGAATTATTATCACCACTTAGTCGGCTATTTCAGTCACGAGTCCATTTTCGTCGTTGCGGCGCCGGGGATCGATAACTAAGGCAGGTAACAATGAAAACTTAGGAGGTCAAGCGGTTTGTTATGCCAGACGCAAGTCCCCTTGGATGCTTGCTGACTGCGAAGAGAGAAATGAAAAAAAAAGAAAATTTTAATGGTACTCACATTCTGCGCAGCTTCTTGTACGGAGCAAATGCCTTGGGTGGGATTTCGGTGATCTCGTTTTGCTCCAGGCGCCTGTCGTGAGGAAAAAGAACAATTAACATGTTTTCCGAGAATATTATCAGTCTTACCCAGGCTGAGACAAAAAAATAAAAAAATCTCAAAACAAGACTAAAGAAGCAATGAAAATGGAATGAAAAACATATTACTACGTGACCAGAATGGCGGAAAACAGTTTGAAAATGTGGATAGATGTATAAAAATAGAAGGAATAATGAATAAGTTCATGGAACTATTTTGATAGTGGCAATTATAAGGCCAGAAAGTCTGAGTAATTTCTGATCTCATCACATGATGCCCATGAATGAGTTCGATTTGTGATGTTATTTTGAAAGGAATGTGAGAGACTGCATTAAGTACCATCCCAAGCATTAATTAAAGTATAGATTGATCGATAAAATCTAGACATGAACAGATTCCAACCCCATAAAATCCATATCATTTAATGCGGTCGAGTGAATATTTACCACAAATGATATCTTATCTCCCAGATCTGTCTGCCGTTGTATGTCAATCTGAAGGCAGGCGCTCTACTTTTGGGAAAAGCCTTTCAGATAACTTCCATGAATGACCGACAAAATTGATGTATATAATATCATTAGAAGCAAAATATATATCAGACTTTCTTTGCGTTACGGCAGAATATAGCTTCTCTGGAACGCATAGGTCTTGAATATTCACAGCTTATATTTCGCCAGCTCTGAAACGTCTTATTTTACTAACCTGAGCATTGGGTGGAAGATTTCTCTTTTAAAGAGACGTAATCAGTGCCATAAAAGAAAATAGCTGAGCTACGAGAGCATACCGAGGAAAAAAGGAAGGTCACGCCACTAAGAGACAGCAAAAATAGATTAGATGAATGGATAACCCTTCGTTTTGAGAAAGTCTTTTGCTAATTTCAGAGCATGGATATATATGCGCAATATTCCTCATCCAGGAAGGAAAATTTATCCTTTGAAGAGCAATGTATTTACCAGCAAATACTGGCTCGAGTCACCTGAGAGGGCATTGCTTTCCAGACTGAAGGTCTAATCCCACAGCGATTTCAGCTAGGGGGAAAATATTCAAGAGCAGATTCTTAAATAGACTGAAACTTGTTTATCTTTCGCAGATATATAGCGATGGTGCGTTTTCGAGGACATTATGTAGAATGAATGGGGTAGCTTAAAGGCTAAATTATCTTGTGGTGCAAATGAATAGCATCTAGTACAGTAAGAAAGAGAGAGAAAGAGAGTTAATAAGTGACGAAAAAAATATTGCAGAAGGAAAAAGCTACTTAGAGATGTTGGAGTTCGCTCTAAAGTCTGAGTTGGGTTATCTATTATCTCAGTGAATTAAAACAGGCTGCGAGCTTTTCGGCAATGAATCAATGAAGAAATTGCCGTATTTTACGTTTTCTTCTCTGAGTGTTATTCACCGACCATTAAGAGATAATTTTCATTAGTTGAATGCCCCAAATAAAATGAGTTCTTCCCCTTAAATTCCTTGGGCACATCTACTAATTTAAAATTGTGGAAAATCGTTAATCATGTTTAAGGCATGTGCAAGCATCTAGAAATATTTTGCACGTAAACTTTTTTTGCAAAGGTCACTGAAACAGACTAAACGAAACATAAGTATTTCAGGATCTCTTCGCTAAAACACAGACGGACTCTTGTTGCAAGTTGCAAGACTGATAAACTATGAAAATGTCAATCGTCTGATCAATCTAGCATTAAGAGCCCAGTCATACATTATGTAATACTTATCTATAGTTTAATTTTCCATTTTATGCAGCTTACTCAAAAATGCCTTCATATATGACCAAGAGTATGTCACATATTGCCAGACAAGATATTTTATAAACTTCAAGTTTCTATTATTGCATTGATTTTCGGCATTGTTATCCTTGTTTAAAATTTAAAACAGAGCAATTTACCAAAATTGACCAAGAACTTCAATGTTCCGGCAGAATTAGTATTTTTAGTGAAAAATGACGTATCATTTTGCGAAACTTACAGTTCAGTGGTGGCCTCGGGTAGATAATCAGGAACTTGGGACAGGGCTTTCTCGCGACAGTCAACGATGCCGTCGGCGCAGCGACACGGGTGCGGGCACTGTGGCTCACTCATGCACTCCCCTCCGCTGGAACTGCCCCCGAAGCCACCGAGAATACCCGCTCCTCGGTCAATCAGGCCTGGAGAGAGAGAAAAAGATGGGTCAAAAGATGAATAAGGGCAACAAAGGGAGAAAATAGGCCGAGATCCAAAAAAAAACTGATAATATGTGTATGAATACATCAAAATATTTCTGAGGAATCATTAAAAATTTTAAATAATCAAGGAAGGACAACTAACTTACATTTTAGCTCATAAAGGCGCTAACAAGGAAATTAAACTGGAAGGAAGAGACCATATACGAAATAATGTTTACTGGGAATATCAAGAACCTCAAGACATGGTTAACACAGGAATTATAATAATCCAGAATTTAGAGGAAGAGGCTTGCTGCATATGGCATAAATGATTTTTTTTAATGGTTTCATATATAAGAAACTATTTCCTCAGTGGAATAAAAAAAGCCATTTTTCCCGTTTAAATTATAAACTGGTGGCTCCACATATTGCGTAAAGCTTATAATGAGTGACAAAGCCGAATAAAATCCTTTAAAAAAGATAGAAGGATGGAAATAATGGTGTTGAAATTACTGTGGTTTGTAAAAACATTTTTGAGGATCGGGCAATAAAATTACATGCAATATTCCAGACTATTAAAAATCCTCTTATGTTTGATGTCGCTTGGTCAGCAATAGATCGAGTAAGCAAGGGACAGAAAGATGGAAATAAACTTGTTTCAACTACCATAATTTTCTAAGTAGGTAGAGAGATAGTCAATGAAACCGAAAGGCTTCTTCTCACGGCCCCCAAGATTCTATCAACCAACCCTACCCGACTTGAGAGCAGGCGAGAGAATTAGTACCCAAGGAGACAGGGACGGAGGGTGACTTAATCTCAGTGTCGATAGCCCAGCAGCATTACGTAATCCAAACATCCCTCTCCGGAAATCTTGATGTCTTTGGATAGAACGCACTCACTTCGACCCTCTTAATCCCATCTTCCCCTCCTTGACACCGTCCTCGAGAAGTCCGTCCGATCCCTTTCCTCCTCTCCCAAAGCCTTCAACTCCCTTAAATTCCACTCGAATTCCGACCCCGTTCCTGTGAAATCCGTGGAGATGGACACTACATCAAGAGTTTAAAAAAAACACATCTCAAGAACGAACAATGTCTAAGTGCGGCATGATTTTCGATGAAATGCAATCCAATTAATAATCGGTAGGTACTCCCTGTTATGCTTAGTTAAATAGATAATAATCGTAATAATTAATTAAGTATGCTTGGTTGCAGTTTAGTTCCCAATTAGCGGTGCCACTAAAATACCTCCCATTCGTGTAGTCTACATCCTCTGGAGACTTAAATGACGTTCTACATTTAACTGTATTACATCACTCAACATCAGACTTTAGGCTTGTGTCTTTCGCAAGTAATCCTTAGAAATCCACCCACTTACCTTTGAGAGCGCAAATGACTTCAGCTTTCGTCCGCATTCCCAAATAAAAAACTAATAACGTACACCTTAAGACACTTATTTAGACCAAACTTCATGAAACCACGTCAATTTTAACGAAAAGTTTACTATTTTCCTCACTATAATTTATTCCCGGCCATGGTTTCGGCAATTTATTGACATTATCAATTCCTTCACAATGGCAATGAATTGCTCAATCCATGGTTGGTAAAAACATAAAGGTGAGAAAAATGGTAAGCTGGCTTTTTATTAAAAGCGTCCACCGACTACACCCTTTTGCTGCGAAATTCCTATTTATATTCGAATGAATATTTTCATTCGCAGACTGCCGAGTCCGACTTTCCCAACAAGCTCAAAAAATATTTTCCCTCTACTGCGGAGGTCGAGTATATCCCCAAAGGCCATCTATGGTGGTAAGTGTATTGCCATGCAACAACGGCTTAGTAATTATTTTGAAATTTCTGCGTAAAACAACGTAATTATATTTTTTAACATAAAAAAACGATTGACATTTTTGTGGATACTTGACATAGACACAATATAAGTGAAAGGGTTTGTGCAGTGAAAGGGTTATAGACAGGTTCTTGAGTAGTTCTTGTGTTATACCGAACCGGTCTTTACGGAGAGCGGAGCGGTGTGGAAGAATGTTCCCGTTAAACACGCACATGCACGCAAAGCACCGGCGCCCGAGCGTAAAGGGGACTAAGAGAGAAGGATGAGGGGGAGGGGAGGCTCAGATTAGCCGATCGGAGGACAAAAGGGGTCTCCACGCCGCCGGAGGGATCCTGAAGGCGTCAAGAGGTGAAAGAGCGTCAGGGTTGGAATTAGTTACGAAGGGAATGATGGGAAGGAGGAAAGAAAGTGGGAAATGGTGATGGGAAGAGGAGGGGGAGGGAGGAGGGGATAACGGAGAAGGGGTGATGAGAAAGGGAAAGGTGGGGGGAGAACCGAAGATTCAAGAACTTTGAGCAAAATAAGAGCAAGATATATGGGGTTCAGGATAAGGATGGTGATGTATCCAGCAGCGACGTGAACGATCATTACCTGGCGACCGAATCACGTCGGGAGGACCAGAATATCATATTCACATCTAATTTAATTAATACACCTTGTTGTTAGTAATAACCATAAGCGGTCAGCAATCCAAAAATAGGTTTGTTGTAACTCTCCCCTCCATCAGCAAAACCGCATAATTCCATGCTTCCCTAGTAAATCAGAATTTTGAAAACCTTCACAGTTTGCTCCACGTATTAAATCCTTGGTTTTCCAGGCTGATTTTTTGGATTCAGTGGTTCTATCAATACAGTTTTCAGAGGGCTAACATGTCCCAAAATACGCGCAATAACTTTGTCACTTATACTTCGCAAAGTTTTCATTGGGTACCTTCTCTCCCCAGTCTTTCGTAATACTTCAATGGTGATTCCCTCGGTCCATTTCATCGCCATCATTTTTCTATCAACGCATTTTAGAATTACTACAATCTCACGGGCAAAAATCTGTTTTATTTCAAGAAACGCCCCAGAAACATGCTAAAATTCATTACCATGCCAGTTAAAGTAGGTTTGTGTGAACTCCGAAAAATACACTTAAAACGACGATTGTCGACCACATTTACTCACTACCAGAATATAAGCATCTATTCCGAGCGGCGTACTGCACATGTGAAACAGTTTTCGCACAATTTTCGATTACATTATTATGAGGGTTTCTAGACAGGCATCAGATAGCATTGTTTTTATAAATTCTTGATAATGTATTGGCCACTATAAACAACACGCATTGCATATCTGATTTTCATTTAAAAGTTCATATGTATCATAATACAAGTGCATCTACATTCAAGCCTCAAAGCCTTCAAAGTTCCACTCCAGACACGAACGATAAATTCCTCTTCAAAATAGATAACCATCTTTATCGTGCAACATTCCTAAAAGTATACGCATTGTGATGCATTTATTTTCTAATGGCTTCAGTGAATATGAAAAATCTTTCCAAAGACGTGCACTATTATGGGTGAGATTGTAGTGCTTATGAATTAAGACGAGCGAACTAATTTTTGGGGGAATCCTCGAACTACAAGCCATTTTAGTTATAACTTTAGATAAAAAATCCAGTAATGGTAAAGAAAACCTTTTTATTCGAATATTTTCAAGGTTTTGCTAAACTGCTAAACCGCAGTAATTAACTTCACGTTGCTAAAAATACTCAAAAAGCACTGTAGCGCAAAACTCCCAGATTTTTTGAGCCAATCTTGGCGCATCTGAACAAAGAATCACATTCCACAACAGACATAAGCTCAGATATCAACCCTAATAGGGGTAAACCAGATAAGATACCGGGGTTCGTTAAGTGCCACGACTAAGTGCGTAAAATCGTACCATGATATATGACGGAAAAAAGACACTTCCATTGCCTTAGGCCCAGCCGCGTAGGTCCAGAATAATCCGCTATCAAGGAAATCAAATAGCTACATTGGGATAAAAATGTTCGGGGCACTTTGCAGATTTGGGCCTGCCGGTAGGCTAGTGATATGCTCACCATTAACAAAAAAATTCTATAAGAGACATAAGGGGGTAAACCCATCAACAGTAGGTACTGCCATGAAATATTTACTCTTATTAAAGCAAAGGAATCCTCCTTATAATATGAAGGTGGATTGATTAAGGTAGATTCGTTGGTTATACTAAAAGAAATGAGGCAATGCTAAATTAAACTCGGTACTACTTATCTTCGGATAGAATATTAAGTTCTTGAAAAAAGAAAAGGAATCACGCTTCATTTACGTAGGTCTACGTAAGAAAGAAATAGCAGCAGGACGCTATATCTTTACCATTTCATTAACCCATGGTAAGTGAAAGACAATTGTTAGAGTTGCCCCTCCAAGAATGGGTGTCTCGGTGATTACATATTCAAGACTGCAATTAATTCCAGAGACGCACTTACGCAAGAGAAATACCTTTACGAGCAATGCCGCTTCGTTGATCAAAACATTCAGTCCGTTCCGCAGGCGATGTCGGCCGGCTAAAATTCTCTCACAAACTAAACGACTGTTGATAGCCACGAGAGTCGTTAAATCATTATGGCTCAATCGTCATGGTCTCCTCTTCTCTAGAGCGCCGTCGACGAAACGTACCCGACTTAACTCACGACTTGCAATCGAAATTTTACGACGGTGGATGCATGGAGATAACAGCAGTGAAGCACCAGCAGTAAACTTTTGCATTATGCATAGGTCTAGGGGGATAGAGTGAGTGCTCCTTTGCTGCCCTCACTCGCCAAACATGCAGCTCACTGAATTACCGACAGGATAGTAGAATAGAGACAAGTCGTTGTCAAGGGAATTGTTCCAAAATAAATTTAGCGCCACAAACATCCAATCACTTTACTACATCAAATACGCGATTAGTTCACCAAGTTGGAAGACTACAAAACGTTCCGTTCTGCAATTTTAGCGGAGGATGCTGAATCAAGCGAGATGAATCCACTTTACTCTTCAGCTTTCATGAGAGCGGACGGAGAGTTATTCCCTTAGGGTGCTAAAATGAGGTCATGTAATAACGAAATATATTTTTACGGCAACCATGACATTTACAACAGCTATATTTCGAGCCAAATACGATCACTACGGCCAAGTTCTTTTGAAGTCAGTCTGATGCCTGTTGCCCTTTCAAGCGAGAATTTCAACTGATGTTAACATAGAAGCCGTTAAAAACACTAGGTATTAAGCGCCCGTAATTTCAGGATATGATAAATGCAGAACACAGCAGGAATTGGAAAATGATACTTGCCAAACAAGAGGCGAGAGAAAATCATCTTCGTACTCTTTAACAAAAACAATATGGAAACGCTCACAAGAAGCCTTTATTCCACTTCAGTAATAGATGTTTCAAGCCACAATGTTTTAAACTCATTATATCCGATGAAAGACTCCTGCTAAAGGAAAAACTCACATGAGCATTGAAAGATGATAAGAATACTTAGCCCTATATTTACAAAAAAACAAAAGCTAAGCATTAATGATTCTATTCAAAGAATTGCAACATATTTATTGATTCTAATAACACTATACCTGATAATTCAGATCACATATCATCATTCTTTTTCGATAAGGAGGATATTTCTTAACAGAATACAAAACCAGTTTATTTTTCGAATTGATTAACGTTTCAAAAATTATGCGTAGCTATTAAAGCAGAACAAATTTTCAATTACTTTGGCAGTAAAATCGACTTTATTTAAGTACACAGACAACATATCTTAGTTCCATCATATTGTGGCCCTACGAAAGTAACGCCCATTTTATAGGAAAGTTAAATAAAGCAATACTTTAATTATTAACGAAGATTGTATTCAAAATAATCAGCTTGAGAATCTGATTTCTTGCTTTTGAAGCATTAAAAAATAAACTCCTAAAGTAAATAACGATTTCTTGGCATACCATGCCAGTAGAATGGCTACAGTGATTAACAGTATGCCTTGGAGTAAGATTAAATATGTATTCTTCAGTTGTTTGGCTGTGAGTGAGTTAACTTCCACAAGCATGAACGCCAAATTGATAAATTGTACGTGAATGTGTTGCTAAGGCATTAAAAAAATTTATCTACTTCAGCTCCATCACTTTTCCTTCTCTTCAGTAAACTATTTTCGGATGAAACTTCTAGATGAAACTAGAAATTCGCAGGCGGCAGCGATCGACGAACTACCTCTTTTCTCGAGCGCTCTAAGGATAAAAGGGAACAGGAGAAAAAATATGGCCGGATCCATTAAATAACACCACTATGCCGGGCGCACGCATATATATTCAAGTACTGACCATTAAAAAAAGTATGATAGCGAAAAACCTACGCAAGAATCATGGCTACATACCACGTCGACGTTTGTTCAATTCAGATATGACGTGAGCAATAACGCTTTACAGGCAGGAGATGGAAAAAACTGTAGTATTAGAGACAAAGGCCAAAAATTGTGTGAGCGTAAGTAAGATACGGAAGGAATGAGAGACTATCCAACCCCGGTAAATAATTTCAAAAATCCAAGGTTGGCTCGAAGCCATCACCCCTTGGCCGTGAATCCGTTGCAGAAAACCATTTCGACGGCATATTAAGGCCAAGTAGATAGTGCCAATGAAGGTAAAGTTCGAAATGGAGGTCATAATACTTACGCGAGTTTATAAGCGAGTTTGAGAATCAAATAGAAAGGCTCGGTTAACGACAGATCTCGGCCAGAATCAAACTACTATTGCCGCACTCAAAACCTTGAACACTGAAATGGCCAGAGAAATTATTCATTCTAAAACGATAGAATCGGCAGCTATCAGGAAGAAGGAAATTCGGAGGACCAGGTAAAAGAAAACTTCACTAAAATATATAAGGAACATTTCTTTTTGCCTCTTATACAGTCTTATCGTTACACGCCGATTCACATAGTGAATACTACAAAGTGCAGAACTCCGTCCGTATATTGGATGTAAGCATTAATCGTCTTCAAAATATACAAATTCTTGAGTTTCTTTATATTTTAGGCTAAAGAAATACTTTAAAATTTACGTTTCCCACATGCGATGGCGCATCGGTGAGCTTCACACCGCTTAGAACAGCACTTTAGCGAAATAAAATTACAAGTTAAAATAAAAAAATTGAACACGCACAGTGGTTTCTCCGTTGCTTTTATTTTCGACCCTCATTCGTTGGTGATCTCCCTTGATTCGCCCACGAGGAAACTCTCCTATTGGCCGGAATAAAAAAGGGCCGCCATAAGAGGGGGCTTGCATTCCTCGGACCCGCAACGCTTTATCTCCCGAAAAGAGCACAAGGTGAAGCGGGAGGTGCAAAGGGTTGGGTTGCGACGGGATTGGGAGGCTTGGAGGCAAATGAATACGACTTCCGTGTGACGTGGCTGTTACAGTGCGAATCAGCCCCTTCCAGGCTAACCTACGACGAGGACCCACGCCAGTAACCCGACCAACCATATTCACAGCATGGGTCAAACTACCAGTTCTAAAGTATGCTATGCACTGGAGTGGTATTCTTGAACTGGTACACGGCCCTAGCCAACGGTTTCCGACTCCTAATGAGAATTACGTTACAGAGGTAAGAAATTCTGGGATTTTAATTTAAAAGAACTTTTGACAGTCGGAAAATATTACTCCCAGTAATTTATTAATATAATTTCTACAATTAGATCGCGATGGAAGTAGTTTTACCTCGAGCTATTTTGATAGCGATAATACTGAATCCTTCATCACCATGTAACAAAACCTTAAATCACGAAATGTTGAGATACATAAACATATATAATGCTAGCATTAATTCATGTGCGAACGATAATTTTAAATAGCTGGGAACGATAATATCGGGAAAAAGGTTTTATATATTACTTTAACTTTATGAATATTTTATAAAAACCAATGGATTAATGACCATTCATTCATTTCAACCCTAGTTTCAGAGGTTTGCTTAACCATGGTTTAAGTGAGCAATCCAATTCGGTTATAAGATGATATTCTGTGCAAAATGACCTCAGCTGTCGATGCACCCAATAAACCTAACTAGATGATATTTGGCTCAGGAACAAGTTTGTACTTAACATGTCAACACAGCATGCCATAGGTCTCACTACCTCTGGACTAATACTGCAGGGATAAATGCCTGTCAGTGCTGTAAGCGCTGAAACGACGCTATGGATGCTGGATGAATGAACGCGATGAATGAACTCACTTATTGTAAGACCTCCTTCAGACCTCGTCCTACACAATGAGAAAGCAGCTGCCAGAATCCAATTTCAATCGGATCGGCCCTGATGCGAATTCTCCCTCAGTCCGTCTATAACCTCTTCCACTACCAATGAAATAATCAATCCATTAGCATTCTCATCTAACTAACGCGAACCTCTACCCGACGAGTTTCGCTTCCACCAACCCCCAAATTCTCCGTCTCCCTCAAATCGCCCGACCTAGTTCCATCTCTGGGCGGCCACCTATAATTCCCACGTTGCCTTTTATATCGTTCGCAAGCTAGACGTAGACCCAGGGTACTCATGATTGCTCCGTACCTGTTCTTAACACTAGAACCCCGGACGAAGTAATTATTACTGCCTTTTAGTTTTGTAGAGCTATTACTAATGTGCGATGGCCGTCTTTATCTTTGAGAATACATATCAATTTCACAAATATTTTGTTCTAATATTAAAAATAGTATTACAATCGTTATCTAATTCTTGTTCATTTTTAATTTGTAGTGAAAGAGCTGCTTTACGTTTACATTGTATCATGCCATTAAAATAATGATGGAACAATATGATTAAATTAAAATTTCTACTTTTCTTCAATGTTTAGGCAAAATCTCATGGTATATTGATAAGTTACAGAGGGTAACAATGAAAACGTCGCCCTTTAAAAGCCCATAAAATGCTATACTATGCAACAATTGAATTTTTCTCACAATACATCACAAAAAATGTAAGATAAAGGATATGAGTAGACATATAGACTGCTCCAGGGTTTCACAGTATGAATAAATTCAGGATTTCTATAGTACAACACACTACTATTTATTAAGTGTTCATCCCCCCAGTGGGTCCGGGGTTAAAATAGGCCCACCCGCGTGTTTGCCGTGCGCGGCGACCCGTGTCGGAGGAAAGGGGGATCCTGGTGGGTGAGGGGAGATCCCTTGGGAGGGAGGTAACCCCAACACTCCACTTTGGCCCCTGCTTCTCCTAGACGGGCGGCCGGGAGCTAGCCCACTCCCGGTCAAACGGCTTCTGACGGCTGGGGAGCTTGGTGGCTCCTTTCAGCGTACGTCAGGTTGGGGAAGTTGTGCGCTGTAAGATACCTGCTTTGTGCAAGGGTCTGAAGGACACTGCTATACCCCCCAGTAATCCTGACGCTCTGAGTCGGTTTGCGATACATCGTCCCCTCGTTGGGCTCCATGGTGGGTGGGAAGCCGGGGGACGAATAAACAAATCTTCCTATGGATTATGAATCCCAAAACCCTCAATTGACTGAGGAAACAAATAAAAGAAAAAAGTTAAGAGTAGACGTTGACAGTAATCTGAAGATAAGAGACTACCAATCAATAGGAAACCCGAGATTTATTGTTATTAACAGCATTGAGGAAGGATCCTTAAAAAAGACATCACCATTCCTACTTACAAAAATACTTTAGGGACTAGTTGGAGATGTAGCTAGCGTTGTGCGACTCCGATCAGGATCCGTTCTGATCGAAGTTAAAAATGAAAAACAATCAAAGAAGCTTCTAGAAACCTCTAATTTCCACGATGTACCTGTTAAGGCCGAACCACACAAGTCCCTAAACACTTGTGAGGGAGTAATTACGTCTTGGGACTTAGCCAATTGCACCGCAGCAGAAATTGTGGGTTTAGCGACCAGAAGGTGATAGCAGCTCACCGCCTCAAGACGAGGAGAAGCGGAGAACTAAAATACACCAATAGTATCGTCCTTGCATTCGCTGTTCCTACGCTTCCGAAACATGTCTATTATTGCTATCGCTCGAACGAGGTCAGTCCTTTCATCCCACGCCCAACTCGCTGCTACCGATGCAATAGGTATGGACATACATCCATTTCATGTAAAGGGGAGGAACTCTGTGGTAGATGCTCCCTAAGAAAACATTAAGGTGAATGTGCTGAGGATGCTAAGTGCGTTAATTGTAACGACAGCCATCCATCCTGGTCGGCATCCTACCTAATCTTTAAGGAGGAAAAAGCGATTCAAGAAATTAAAGTCACGAAACGGATTACTTACGGAGATGCCAGGAAGGAATACAGGGCTACACACCCGGTATTCTCCGGCCCCTCATATGTTAAAGTAGCAGCTGCAGGTAATGGAAAGAATGGTCAACAAACGGCTTCAACACAACCTCGAGAAAAATCACCCTCTGTCGGAACACCAGTGTGGATTCCGAAGAGGGCACGTCATGAGTTTTATTGAAAAACGTCATCTCGTGGCAGTTTTCTTCGATCTCGAGAAAGCCTATGACCTTACCTGGCGATAGCATATTCTACGGCCGATACACGAATCATTTACGTGGTCATTTAGCCATATTCCTAAGAAACTTTTTAACTGACCGGTCCTTTCAAGTTAGAGTCGGTCATCAGTGTATTATCAAGAAAATGGTGTACCACAAGGGAGTTTCCTAAGTGTAACCCTCTTCTCCATAGCAATAAATTCTTTGGCTTCTTGCATAAAATCACCAGTACGATCACTGCTATACGTGGATAACCTATCAATATATTACTCATCATCATGTTTAGGGGTAGCTGAGCGACAACTTCAATTAGCAATAAATTGGCTTGATAACTGGTGCCAGGACCACGGCTTCCATTTTTCGCCTCAAAAGACTGTATGCGTAGACTTCACGAGAAAACGTGGACTCATCAGAGACGTTTCACTACAACTTAGAAGTTTGCAAATCCGCGCAGTTGGTGAAGTGAAGTTGCTTAGACTAACTTTCGACAGGAAACTTAACTGGAAAGTCCATATTTCTTACCTTCGACAGAGGTGTATGCAGCCGATTAATCTACTCCGATCACTGACTGGAAGATCATGGGGAGGCGATCGAGCGACCTTGTTACGACTGTACAGGCCTTTGGTACAACCACGACTCGACTATGGATGCACTGTCTACAATTCAGCAAAGCAATCGTATATGAAATTTCTGGACACAGTGCACCATCAACTAGCTTTGGGAGCTTTCCGTACTAGCCCGGTAGTTAGCCTGTACGCAGAAGCTATGGAACCTCCCCTAGAGCTCCGCCGACAGTACTTGACGACCACAGTTTCTACGCGCATACTTTCTGTTTGAGGGTGCCCTGGTTATCTAGCCCTAACTTAAAAATCAATAGATATAAGATTTGAGGCTCGGCCCAAGAGCAGTCAACTCTTAGGATACGCCTGAAGGATATTGCCGCCAATCGCGCATTTGACCTGCCTTCCATCCAAATAATAGAGACAAACAAACCCTCCCTTGGGCACTCCCAAGACCCATGTTAAACCTTAAGCTCAGACAATTCTTAAAACAAGAGACTCAACCTGAGCTTTAAAAACAGGCATTTCTAGAATTAAAAGGTTCCTATTATAATTATAATTTCCTCTACACCGACGGGTTAAAAACTAAGGACGGAGTAGGATGTGCTGTAGTGGAGGGTGGTATTCCCATCTACACAGCCCGCCTCCCTCTTTCAGAAAGTATCTTTACTGCCGAGGTTCTAGCGTTAACCTTAGCCCTGAAAAACATTCTAAACCAGAACCACCAATTTTTTGCAATCTGCAGTGACCCGTTAAGCACCCTTCAGTCATTGGACAGGATGTACTAAGTCCATCCCCTACTACTGGACTTACAACGTCTACTCTACGAGGCATTCCATATAGGAAAATCGAGAATTTTCTTGTGGATTCCCTCTCACGTGGGTATCTGAGGAAACGAATCTGCAGACACCGCTGCGAAAGCTGCTGCCCACTCTGGGATACAGAAAAGCCAAATCTTGCCACCAACGGATATGATTGGGCTAATCTGTGCCTCCTTCCGCCAAAAGTTCAAAGAGCTGTGGGACCATGTCCAGAATAACAAGCTGAAGCAAATACGAAAGAATTTGGAGTACTGGGAGAGCAGTGATGTCGCCAGGAGGAGGTTAAAATTGCAAGACTCCGAATAGGCCACGCGAGGCTTACCCATAACTTTATCCTCCTTAAGGAGAACCCTCCTGTGTGTGAGCCTTGGGCGCAACCTTATCAGTAAAGCATATCTTGGTCGAGTGCGAGAAATTCACTCAGATAAGGAGAACTTTTAATATCCCGGAACAGATTGACCTAGCCTTAGGGAATAACCCACCTATGATCAACAGAGTTTTAATTTTTAAAAAACATATTAACATTTTTAATAAATTATAACCATAAATGCATTTATGACTTTTAATCCTAATTAAATAGCACATATTTTGCTGTTTTACGCATAAATAAAATTGATAAATTTAACTATTTATTTATTATTTGCTAAAATTACACTGTATCCAGGCGCTAATAACAAAAATGTAGACGCGCCTCAAACAAACAATGAATCGATCAATTAAGTTTTCATGCACAGCCAAGTTTAAACAATAACCTGTCAAAATCAGGTGACAATACCTTCCTAATACCTGTGGGACTAAGGTTGGGTTTCAATCCACGCTAAGGGGTGCTGCTAAATTAATTTCAGCATAGGGTATATGATGGGGTAGTACAGTTGAATCGAAATACAGTGCTAGTCTTCGCGCCCTGACAGACCTCCCCTTCCCTCATCACCCCTGGGGTGTAGACGGCCACCATGGTTCGGAAGCAGGGGTGGGTGGTCTCCTCGGGAAGCAAGGGGTAGTAGAACAAAGGATTCCTGGTTGCCAGGGGCGCATAAACAACACCCCTCCCCATATAGGGACTCCACTAACGGACTTTAGTGCAACGGCGTGAAATCAAAGTGCCGCGGCTGTTTGGGAACGACTGAGAATTCCTCGTCACTGGTTTCAACCGGGCCGTGTGAGGCACTTGTAATTAGCCCCGCTTCAAAGCGAGTTAGAAGAACTAGAAGCGGATTTATTGGTGCGTTAAAGCCCTACGACTGGCCAATTAGGTCGTTAGACCTAGGGTCACTTCTTCCCATGGTAAGGGGGTGAATGATCCGTCTATTTTGACGTGTCTGGACGTTAGGCGGCAGCATCAAAAAAGGGCCACTGCATTTGGTGCTGAAACACCAATCTAAATACATCGTCCGTATAATAAAATTACAAGTATAAATATTTAATTAGGGAAATACTACCTGAGATTTAAGCCTAAGAATAATAAACATTTTTAAGTGGCATTTTATAAGCCATTGCGACTTTTTAAGGCTTTATTTGGAACACGGTTTTTCCAATAAAGGCTAAAATTGGTAGCAAAATGCAGACCTCTAAGAAATTTCTATGAACTATCTACAAATACATTAAAAAGCTCAAATTCTACTATGATTAGTTCAATTAGTTACTAAAATTACAGGCGAAGTTTGTTGTAATTGACAGTGAGCGATAAATGACGAATACGCACATTCAAGCAAGTCCTAGTAAAATTTAAAAAACTAATACCTACACCTGCTACATTCAATATTAAAATAGTCACCAAAGAGAGTTGGAAACCATGGAAAACAAATTTAACTTGAAATTTCATCTTCAGAGCTAGTCTCTAACGCCAAATTACCCTTGTGTGACGGAAAACCTCTCATCAGAGAAGCCGTCCATGAAATGCGCATCGATTATCCAAAATGAATACTTTTCATCAATATTGTCGACTCGTCGCCCTTCATGAAGACGCAAACTTACACCGCACTTCCCGACCGAAGCATTTAACGCGTCGAAATTCAAATTAAAATCCCGCTGCGGAACCACAAACCCATCCTGAACTATATTGATTCCCGTGCACGTATTTTCGAAAAGCATCGAGGGCACCCTTTGATGAAAACCCCAAAATTCTCCGGCTAATTCAGCCGTGGGTGCGGCATTAACCGCACTGGAGAGTCTCTCTTACACTCATGTGCTCGTCCAATCCTTAATTTCGCCCCGTGATACGGAGTCCGATTTTTCGTCACCACCATCGCCACCACTATAGGCTTCAACAACGATGCGGAGCGACCTCCCGTGAATAATTCATAAATAACCCCGAGAATACCACCTAAGGACCGAGATATTAATACATCGCCTCCAGAGTCGTTTGGCGTTGCTACGGCAGGGATTATAATCTTTAGCCATCTTCCAAAAAGTATTAATGCAAGAGAGCTAGCGCTTCAATTCACCAAATATGGGCCATTTGTGATCATTATCCTCGAAAACGATATGTGAATACCTTCGTATTACAATAAGTAAAAGAAACAGAACAACTATTCAGACCAATGTCTAGTTTTAAAAAATCGGCAGTAAAAATTCAGCATCGTATGAGATTCTCATAGGATAATGAATTTATAACGTTTTCACCCCATTTTAGGGCCAGATATAACGATAAAAAAGGAAACTTTTATTCCCCACGTCGAATATTAAATATAATTAACAAAAAAAGATACATTCCTTGCCTCTATTTAAAACTCAAGTATTAAAATATGCCAATGCTCATGCATATTTGTATACTTGAAGATAATAAAATTGACTGTCAACATAATCATTGAATTTCCGATGGGGAGCATTGTTAGAATAAGGTGGTGTACACAGCACTAAATATTGAGGGAGTTCTTCCGATTTGATCCGCTGAATTAAGGCTTTGAAAAACTTTTCGTACGGCGAAGAACGAAATAAATGAAACAACCAGGGCCTGCCAATGGATCTTTTCAGTGCACACTTGACGTTTTTCTCTAGTTTAGCGGTTCCAAACCTGTACTGCACTTACCACTAAGGGAAACACGCTCGGTGGCTCAGGGGTACGCGAAAAAAGCTGAATAATCGCGGAAATGTGGCCAGCATATTCCCTCACTTGGAAGGGACCAACTTACTAGAGTACCGAGTGGTACGCCCAAGGAAGATGGAATGGTCTACTAAAAGGTGCGCAAGTTGGAGAAGGCTGGGAGCCGCTGTTCTAGTTCCATCATTCACTACTATGCATGTAATCATTAATTGTAATTGTGAATGAAAACAGCGATATAATGTTTAGCAAAGAGTAATAGCATAACATAAATTTATAATATCCAGATGTTGTACTCCTTTGACCTAATTTTTATCAAAAAATAATTTATTTCTTCAGGAGAAGATAGGTCTTGGGAAATAATAGATCGTTATTATCTCATCGTCAACGCTTCATAATTATATATTTGCTTCTTTAGGGTTAAAAATAACTCAAAGTATTTACTAAAAGTTGGTAATTCCAATAATAGAATAACCTTTTTTATAAAATAATATTGAATTAACTGTAGCCCTGAAGAAGAAAATACATAATTACGAAAAACTGGCGATGAGGTACGATTTATTATTTTCCAAAACCTAGAGTTTTAAGGAAAAAATGTTGTATAAATTACTAAGGTTTACGTCGGAGATTGTATCCTTCTGAAGTGTGGGTCTTCATAATACTACCGAGAGTAGGGTAAGCAGAGAGGAACGCGAATAAATAGGAGTTAAATATGGCAGAAGAGAAGATGAGGTCGGAAGGGGATTTTCAAAGAAGTTACATACGATAAAAGGGCAAATTCCAGGCCAAAGAGAATGAAAGAGGAATTGAGAACGCTTATTGGATATCATAAAAGGGAAAAAGATTTACAAAGAACTTAATTAAAAGGCAACTTGTGTAGTATAGAAAAATTATAGCATGTTAGGTGAAACTACACATGACCCAATAGTATCGTTTTCATTTAGATGAGACTGAACAGAAACCTTCCTATACTCTGCAAGGCTAATTCTGATTAGAAAATCATTCTCCCACTATAGTTGAGCTCGAATATAAGAGAAATTCACACTTTCACGTCATACACCTCCCTTCACCCGAACAACTACTTTGGTAACCAATTTCATTCCGCTGCATTTTCATCTCCCGGAGAGGAAGACTTTTATGCTCGATTGGACGCCCTTTCGGAACCCGGAGAAGGCATTTGCGGGTGCCCCACCCGACCCATTCATTTTTCCCCGGAAGAGCACACGGGGTGGAGAAAGGGGCAGAGGGACAGGAGAGGATGCAGCGGCAGGGAGCGAGAGGTTAGGGACTTGAGCAAGAGGACCGAGACGATAGGAGTGGGAGAGTAAAGAAGGGGAGAAAAAAAAGTTATTTGAATTTGGACGTGATCGGAATCCTTGCGGGCGTGACGTCGGGGCGCGGTTCGATTTTTCACCGCCAGAGGGGGGAGGGGAGGTGCGGGAGGACGGAAGGGGAGACTCCGAGACAGCACCATCGGAAATGGGTGCGGAGGGGTTTTATACGAAGTATAAGAAAACAATGGAATTTCGGTGTTTTTTCCTCCACAGCTCCCCGTCGGGCTTCACTCCTCTCTCCCCTTGGCCTAGGGACAAGACATCGGAATCGCATCAGGTTTAGAGGTATATACGGGAAGGGGAGGCAGCATCCAGAGGGTTTGATGGAGTACTCCTTTCCCCTTCTCTCATGGACTGAAGGGGGAAAAATGAGGAAATAAAAGGCCGTACTCATGGGGGCATGAACACCGCGTTTATTATTTTTTATGTGCCCGCTCCATCTGGGCTATTTGTATTTGTATCAAAATGCGCCAAAAGAAATCGACCAAAAGACTACAGCACATTATGGTTATTATTCCCCACAGCGGAAGTAGAAAGATATACTTTCGCATGTTTCCCTTTTTGCGAAGTGTTAATAAATTGTAACGCTTTCTTCCAAGCCACTGACATCTCCAGTTGTTTACAACACATTCAAAGCTGCATATCCGTGCTCAGCTCATAGATGTTAATGATCGAAGTCCAGAAAATCCCTGAAACGCCTTTTTCACTTTAGACTATAACTTCTGAAGTAAATTCGAACTAAATACCAAAAAAATCAAATGCAATAAGATATAATACTGCTCATGATCTCAGTTCTTCCGAATCGGACGCATTCCTTTATTATTAGGCACAATAATTCGACAAAAAATACAATAAGAATAACTCACTCCAAAGATTTAAAATACTTTAGAAATATAATCATTTAAGTCTTCCTTTCAATCCGAGGCGAGAGAGGTATCCCATTAGTCACACCGATAAGAGGTTATGAAGATTAACTAATAACTGGGATGAGAAAAGCAACCACGTGGACGTAATGGAATAACTTAATAATCCAATGTTGGAGAAATAATACAAGTTTAACATTTGAAAGAACTTTACTGTTTTTGGCCTCCATTCCTAGCATTCATAAAAGAAATAGAAATACTTGCACGAGCAAAATAACTTGCAAATCTGAAGGAAATTATAATTAATTTGATTTCATTTGTTTACTTTAAAAAAATAATTTTACACGTACCTCTTTTCACGAAATCATATTTAGAAAACCAAATAAAATACATTCAATAAAGAGAATTCGCCCAGTCCTTCCTTATAATACCACGCCAAAAAAGCAGCCGCAAAAATATTTCCCCCTTTTAAACATAATTTTTTATCGTATAATGGCTAGCTACAAACTATATTTGAAAAGCTGGCAAAAAATGATCACGTAACTGACGGAACCCAATATTTGATCGTCATGGCAAAATCCTAGGATCCAGGCTCCCCACAAAGACGGCCATTTACATATTTCCTCTTCATTTTGCACGATCCTTTTGGAATATCAATGCCACATCAGGCCGATATAAATAAACCTTGGAATGCCATATAAAATTTCACCCGGGACACCAGGACACGGCACCTACCACAAGGAGAGGGCAACGCAGGAAACCATCAGCCGCAGTCGCCCCAGCTCTGCAGAATGCTTCAGGCTGTTCCGTTTCATCGATAAAGGGTATTTCCAGGAGAAAAGGACGCTCCGTTTTTCCATTGTGTCCCGAACAGTCATCACCTCACCCGTGCCCACCCTTTACTGCTTACTCTGCTTTTTTCTCAGCTCATGTCCGTTGACCGCCCTACACGTCTCCATCCTCTATTCTTCAATCCCTCACGAGCCAGGCAACTCATCGTCCCTCAAATAAATATTCTCTTCCCTGAAGGACCACCTGAACTCATCACTCCACTTGTCCTTTCTCATTCTGAGGATATACCAATATTAATGGTCACCCTCAACGGCCAATACACTCCAAACAACACGAACAGATTAAACCTTGACCGAAAAGGGCATGATGGTTTAGGTCAGTGCTCATAATAATATTTTCTAAATATATATATCAATTTGTGCAAAAGCAAATATTCCACTGTTTACATGTATTTTTAATTCAAATAACATATGAGGAGCAAATGAGTACATCAAAATCTATTCACTAAATAAATTATGCAAAAATAATCAATCCTAAATAAACCAGCAATAACTTCAATAAAACAATGTGTTCTAGGAAAGCTAACTTTCTCCTCAGTAGGACTCAACCAGAAATAAAATATATAAACCAGGATCTTCAAGAAACACTGTTTCTACTGTTTCCATGTACGCTCACGGCCGCGTAAAATAATCGGGCAACTGGCGTAGTACGAACTCAGCAAGAGAAAATTACTTAACAATGAAAAATAGTACCAGCAGTAACTTTTCGGAAGGAAGGGAGCAAAATAATTACGACCACGAGGGTACGGATTATAGGGAGAAATGAATTAGCCTGAAGATGAGAATGGAGACCAAAGAAGCCGCTAATAAATTTCTAAAAAAAATAAAAGGAAAAAAAACGAGGCAACCTGATGACGGACCACCGCCAGTGTTTCTCATAAATTTTTTCCCATGCCCCGTAATGGAACGAGGGGATCCATATAATCGTGAGAAATATGGCGCCATTACGCGAGTTTGATGGGAGGGAGGCCGTCTTATTAACATCCCATACCGTCAGCGAGAGGTGAGGCTATCACAACACGGGCGTTACGCACCCCAGGGATTCGACAAGGAGACCGCGATGGCCGTCGACGGTCGGAGTGCATCACCTTTATGTGGAGCCTCGGTCCATTCGGGAGGCCATTTCGACCTCCCCATAGTCTTCCCCCGCCAACACCCACCCATCCATCGCATCCCCAGCCCTATAAGGCCTTTAGGGAACCGCCTCAGGATGTTCTCCACCACTGCTGATGTCCGTTGCCCGAGCAAGGATAACCCAGGGTGGCGGGAAGGTGAGGCAGTTCGGACTGTGCGGTGTTAAAATTTCGACGACGCTTTGCGATGTAAATTGTGCGTCGCAAAAGAGAACCACAATACAAGACAGCAAGATAGTACCAGCAAAAAGTACCACATTGCATCGCATGAATCGTATAATTTCGTAGTGCTTTGCACTGCATCGTATATCGAGCTGCATTGCATAGCATCGAAAGTCGCATTATACAGTGTATAAATAATTACATTACGCATCAAAGTGCATCGTTTTGTTTTCCATACTGTATTGTCTTACATTACATTGCACTGCATCATTAGCTCACCGCACTGCCTGGAATAACACCATATGTTGATCAGTAGCGTACACGTATCTATGCATTTCACTGCTCTTTTTCAATTTAATTATACGCCTTTTTTATTCACTTAATACATTTTATGAACAGCTCCTTTGTGCTTTGATGAGTTTTTAGATGAAATGCACAGCAATATTAGCGTCAAAATGTTTAAATGCCAAGACGATGTCATTGGCTTGATTAAAACAGGTTTCCAGCGCTAATATTATATGTTGATGTGCCATTGTATATACATAAGTGCATTGCAATGCGATGCCTCAGAAATATTACCGTCGAGGTGAGCGGAGGAACGCTGGGCTGGGACCCGTAAGGGGGATTGGCGATACAAATCCCTCTATACGACACTCCACGCGTAAATACGCAAAAGACCGCGCTATACTTCAACCCCCTTCCGGCCGTTTCAATATCCCATCGCTCTTTGTCTCTTGCCCTCCCTCCCTCTCTCTCTTCCGTCCTTATTGGGCGCTCGGCCGTTAAGCGCTCGCTTCCCTTCCAAGAGCAGAGCCTGCACGCAATACCTACCTAACTGCCGGCCAACGTACCCTGAGATGTTACCCCGCGAGTCCTCCCCATCCATGTTTGGATAATCCTTCAACACGGCGTCCATATAAAAAGGAAGTGCACCAGTGCACGAGACTAGACGACACGGATGAAAGACCGATTGAGTGGTTGTTTACAGAAATGAGAAAGAAGACTGACGTTGAAATTTGGCTCACTGTTCATACGGAAAGTAATATTACCGGAAATTTTAAAAGGGATTGAAATAGATTGCATTGGTATTGCGCACGAGACTGGGATAGCCAATTTACAAAAGAAGATCCTCAACGACAGTAGCCCCTAAAACCTTTCCCTGCGCCGACCAACAATGAATGACCCAGATTGAGAAAATGAAATAAATTTTTTCATACATTAGCAAATATGTTTGCTTAGGATTTCTGGCTTGATATGGTGAAGAGCTTCGAATAAAATGGTGAATTTTACGTTCCCGCTTTTAAAAATCCTTTATTATGCGGCGCGTTTCACCTCAGAGAACTATTATCGGGTCAAATAAATCATTTCCATAACGTTTTTGTGAAATGTTAAGGAATCCGGAGGGGAAGAATTGGGGATAAGCCAGGGAGGGACAAGTGAAGTGGCTCCTGGGAAAAACATCAATTTATTTTACACGCTTCTATACGTTCGCGTATTACCATTTGCTTGCGCATTAGAGGATTCTCTCAGGATAACAGAGTTAATGTGTCGTAAAATTGAGGAAAATCGTCCTGGATGTCCGTTTTAAGATTTGATTTGATGAAGCAACACATACTAAACCTAATAACTATATGTCCATTCCTATACTCGTAACACACCATAAAATATTTTGAATATTTACGCTTTTTTCAGTAAAAGAGCATCAATTTATCATTACCTCCCGTCATAATTAAGCTCGGCATTACACACAAATACTAATACGATGGTACATTTCCGCGGAATAGCAGGTACTCCGGGCTCAACGTCGACTCGAGTCTGGCGCTAATTTCCCCGCACGGGCACCTCGATTTCATTTTAATTATAACCGCCTTCGACGAAGAAAGAGAACCCCAAGCACAGACTGCGAAGACAAGAAAGAGAGAAGCTTTGGAGGCGGGAGGAGGGGTAGAGTTGACAAAATACGCGAGGGATAACTCGTGTGTCTCGCGCGACCCTTCAACAAGCGATCTCGTGGGGACGACACCTTGATATCCTCTTTCATTGCCGCTCCAGCGGTTCCCCATTTACGAATACGCGGTTCACGAGAGACAGAAATGCAGAGGTAAGCGAAACAGGGTGAAGTCTGTCAGTGCGTTCCTTTGTACCTGTAGGCACTCAATTCATGGCAACTACAGACGTAACCTTACAGCTTTGCATCCTATGCTCATCAGCAATGCATAAAATATTCAGGAAAAGCGTTAACTATTATTAATTTTAAGACTCAAAACTTGCTCGTACTTACCTTCTCAAAAATGGTTTTTAAGAACATATATAATGAATTCATTTAGAATGCCAATCTCAAAAAGATTCAAGCCAATGTAGTAGGCGTTAAGGTATATTTTTTAACTGTAATAAATGTTTCAGCCGTAAGCTTTGCTCGTCGAAAACGTTTCGATTTTCATCGATTAAGTACCTACCCACCAAGACTCTTCAAGAGTTTCTCAAAGGGGGTAAATTTTCACCAAACATATACATGCATTATGAGTAATGAAATATTGGAAACTATTCGTAATGTTAAGGAACTGATTGCTTACAAAATTTCATGAATGTATACTAATTAGAATTTTGTTAAGTATATAAGGTATAGAAAACGACTTTAATAGAGCAAGAAAGGTTTTAATCAAAGATTTAAGCGACTAGGCTACCTTAAGAACGAACTATATATCCCGTCTATTAACAGCTACAAGCAGCTCTAATTGCCAACGGAAATAAAATATTTTAACCCAGTCCGTTGGCCCGCCAAATTTTCTAATTCCAAGCTCATGATCTGATTTACCGCTGAATATCGGATTTCGCAAAATTCTTAGATACGATCCAGCCATTCTTTCCCCATCCATTCCTTCGTGGAACCGACATCATTTCCGCATATCATTTCCGCATCAAGCAAAGGAAGCTGCTAAGGACCCCACGCTTTACGGGGCAGACAATTTAAGCACGAGAAAGATTGACCTTGTGTATGCATACGTGCGTATCTGACTCATGACGCCTAAAGACGTCGAGGGCGTATGATTTTCCTGGTCGCCGACACGTTTAGACGTCTAGAGCGAACTTCCGCCGTGGAAGACGGCAAACGGGAGAATTTGCTGTCTCTCGGAGAGGAGAGATGAGGCAAGAGGACGAAACGATATAGAGCTAGAAGGTAAGGGAGAGGCAAGACACAGGGAGTGCGGGATGGATTTATCTTTCCCCAACAACTCTTCTCGCACCCTCTGTTTCCCCTCGTATCACAAGACACTTGTCACCGCCAGCGCGGGGTGTCTGAACCTAAATGGGGAGGCGTTGAAGATGATTATGATGGGGACGAGATATTTGGTTCGTGAGAGGAGCAGAAAGGGGTGTCTTTTCCCGTACGTATGTGCGAAGGGGAAATTAAAAACGAGTCTTTTGTGGGCGGGGGTTGCGTCATCTGCCACGAGACTTGACGCGGAAAACCCTGTCTCATCCCGTTTCCACACTGGCATAGCATAATGCGCGTTCTCACACGTTCTTCGAATGAGCGGGCACGTCGCCTTCCTTCATATGGTGTGAAGGGAAATACAGAGGGTGACAGGCGCGAATGTGTGAAGGACCGAGTTTCGAAGCGGAAGATTCTGACGTCCTTAAGGCAGGAGCTAAGTAAGTACCTTCTTGCGCAGTTTAACACACGGCCAGGTAGTTATTCATTCAACTACGACCTTGAA
The DNA here is from genome assembly GCA_963573305.1 of Pyrrhosoma nymphula. Lineage (NCBI taxonomy): Eukaryota > Metazoa > Arthropoda > Insecta > Odonata > Coenagrionidae > Pyrrhosoma > Pyrrhosoma nymphula. The sequence continues at coordinate 76,154,161 of OY754330.1, read as the reverse complement.
ACAATATTAAGACGACGCATGTGGCGTAATAAATGGAAAATATGGAGTGATTGGGATATACTCGCTACAAAAAATAGAATAAAATTCGCTGATGCAGCTAAATCCAATATTATTTATCGACACAAAAAACAGATATTTATTTTCTTAGCATATTAGTTTTTTTAAAGAAAGGATGGGAGCACTGTGAAAGAGAATGAAGGAGTATTGAGCGAAGATCAAGGCTGGAAAATGCTGATACGAATTTAAGCTTTAATTTGTACTAAAACACTTTACCAAAAATAGCAACCTGAATTTGACTAGAATGTGCCTCCCATAAAATGTCTCATAATACAGGCAATTCGTCCTACCGTAGAATGCCTACTGTTCACTAAAGAGTAATCAACTGAAATATCATTTATTTTAGGTAATTATAATAAGGCAAACGGGTCAAAAAATAGTTGATATTTACGAATCAGCAAATGATGGCTTTCAAGTCTGCGCGAAATTTTAATGGCGTAGACTAGTTTTGAAAACAAGAGGTGCATTAGAATCTCGTAAAAGATACCGCCCAAAGTACCGAGTATATTTCTCAGGCCTCCGAACTCAGCAAAAAACTCCAGTTTACCTCACTCCTACGTGTGCAGCAATTTCACTTAATTCTTTTAACAAACAAATTCAGGCCTAACCAAGCTGCGCATGCCGCAGCGATATTGAACATTTAGTTGGGAAAATTGAGATTAAAAACTGTAATGACTAAAATATGACTTCGGAGACTAAGTTACTACATCAGGATTAGGTGACCATTACAACAATATTAGTTAATGACCTTCCACTGAGAGGGGTTTTTCGCAAAGAATGTATAATTGGATCAGATTTTGACAAAGTATTCACATATTTCACATCCATTTATCCTCAGGATTAATTCGTACAACTGAGATGCAAAATCATTGCCATGTTAACTTGGAACAAGCAAGGAAATTTTCTGTTACGTTATAAGGCAAAAAATATATTAACTAAGCAAGCTTTACTACTCAGAAAGGCCATTACACTAGGCTTACACCATAAAGTGTAATAAAATCGGGCTGCGCTTTATGCAACAGATGATGTTGGTCCAACTAAATATTAATAGCAAAGTTTGAGAGTAGAGTAAACTGAGCTATAATAAGCTGAATCCATAGAACGCTAATGCCGAAACAAATTGGAGATGCAATTATATGGTCTTCTAGTACCGGCAAAACTAAGATAATGAGCTAGGTACTCAGGCCTATAGAAATTAGAAAAAGCGATTCCTTTGACAGATTTCCGGTAAAAATAGCCTCAGCTTAAAATAGAAAATGTACTCAATTTTCACTGTTCGAGTGTGATGGTAATCCAAATTAAATATAAAAAGACAAACGTAACGATTAAAGACAAACGTAACGGATAAAGAGAAATTCGACAGCTATTAAAAAAATAACATTTATTAATGAAAACAAAATACTTAAAAAATTTAGCTATTGACGTTTTCCTACAGCCTAATTGGGTAGACTTCCCAGCGACAGATAAATAGCAACTCAAAAATAGAGCCTGCCTTAGATCAGCCATAACGTAAGACCTTGAAACTCAGACTTAGGTCCTCACCCTTTTCAGGAACATACAACCCCTTCAATATACGGAGCAAAGGGAGGATAAGAAATAACCGATCCCTCTGGGGACCAATATCACCCAACAACCACAGGAATTCTTTGGAGAATATCTCGCTCCACCCCAGAATGCCTTTGCCTTCGTCCCCTTACCTGTCTCATCTCCCAGCTCTATATATATACATATATATAGGTATATGTATATACCTACCTACCTCTCTATACATGATCTTTTTCCGCCCTATTTCAGGAATGAAGGCAGAGAGGGAACGCTTTTCCTTCAAATTCTCTCCGAAACCAAAAGCCATTCCGTCCACATCAGCGACGTGATAGGAGTGGTATTATCCTGCTATGTGAGAGGCTGAGCATGGGGTAGTGGCGGGCGTGGTGAGCCATGGGTCGAGGTGTTTTAAGCAGATAGGTTATAGGGCATGATGATGGCCGGAATTGGTCGGAGCACTCCAGCTGTACTTTCCGAATGCATTCGTCCGTCTCCTCTCCATGTCCGTGACGCCAGCGGCAGCTGCATGCATATACATGTGAACATGAGCGGGTGCATATGAAATTGCTTCGGGGGCACGGACTTGAGAATCCGCGGTGAACAGGATGACGGTTGTGTGCTGGAAGACCATCACGTCATAACCACCAATCACGACGATGCCCTACTTCGAATAAATTTTCCCATTGCTTTAACACCAAAACGAGCGAGCTTTCATTCGCCTATTTAACAGACAAAAGGGTTACGTTACGTCAAATTTGAAACGGTCAAATTTGACCCTTTCCTTGATATACCGTAAGATATCTCAATGCCTTAAATTATACAATCGGAACTTTTAGGCGCACATGTAACATCATGAAAAGTATGTTTTAGGGGTATTGAGTATTTTTACAGTATCCCATTGGCAGAAAAATTGCTAATCCCAACTAGCACTAGTAATGCCTCAGCGGCATGCGGTTACGAACCACGAAAGTCATTCCCTTAACATGAGGTTATTTCGTATCTTTATATCTCTCGCCCTAATAAGAGATAAAGAGTTTTTGAAGACTATTTAACAAGTTTTGAAGACGAATACACCTTCACAAAGTCAATTCGAACGTAATATGGAAATATCAATAAAAGGGTCAAAATTGACCCCTCGGACGTTTCAGGTTTTTTATGTTGAAAAAAGGTTGTACTTATCCGATAGGGATTATTTCCAAGTTTACCTCAAGGGAACCAAATGTGTATCAACGACCAATTGGATAGTAAAGAATCCAAAAAATGAATACATTTCCATAGAGAGTTTACATACCACATCGATTCGCGGTCTTGCTTCCTTGATAGTGGCGGAGATCACAATCAATATAGTACTTCAAGTCAGTCCCGCATGAATCGGTGCTTCTGACTGAGAGGATAAGTATTAGAGATATAAGTGGAAGGTATGGAGGAAAGCAATTCTCCACTGTCCTGATCTTAACGAAAGGAGGCAAGGAGATGCACGGTTTTACGACCCACCCGTCGAACAGAGTAGGTACTTGGTGAGCTCTCATCAAAGTATACAAGTACGTATCTAATTACCTCAGAAGAATTTTCGGATTAAAACCAGGGCTCTTCACGTAACGCGTCGCTGGTCCCGGTATCTTAAAAATTCGTCAAAGGAGTTAAAACCCCATTGTGTCCCATGTTTAACTTTAACATCGCGGACGGTGGCGCTAAGCGCACGCTTTCGACTGATTCGTATCATCATATGTCCAACGGTCCCGAGAAACTTGTTCCTTTGAAGCTCTCAAAAATCAACAAGGGAGAAGGGAACTTAACTTGCTAAAGCACTCGCCGCGATGGCGAGGGATCCGGGTTCGATTCCCGGTCAAGGCGTATGATTTTTCCTCTATGGAATTTCGTGCTTATGTGCACTTGCAAGTTGATTCCACGGTAATACCGTGGATAGTCCCAGTATTCTCAAAATTGGTGAACCAGTGCTCTTCCACCCGACCGACGGAGATGAAATTCCTTCCGCTCGAGCCATTAGCTCCGCGCGCGAATACACATACACCGACCGTGGGCGGCCTTCGCGGAAATCCCGACTGCAAAGCGCGCTCAACCACGCCTTTCCCTTTATTCAATCTCCTCTCCTTACAAACGACTTCCTTTCCTCCTTAAAACAACTCCACCTTAGGGAGGGAGAGCATCGCCTTAGCGTTAGTCGTCCTTCAAAAGGCAGAAAAAAGGGCTGCACGCATTACGTCCCCTCCCCACCCTTCTTGCCATCCCTACTCTACATGAGCACCACTGCGTGCGAGCCTCATGGCGACAGACCCCCCGTTACCCATGAAGGTGACCTCCCCCCGGCCGCGTCAACCCATTTGACCCCTCCACTCTGGGAGGGCATTGTCTTCCGACCCGTATCAATCTCGATCGCTCGGGAGATGTGAACGCCCACGAATAGGGCCCACACGCCCGCCGAAACACCACAGCCAGCCCACGCCTCCCATTCCGAAACGATTCCCTCATCTCCGCACAAACCATCTCACACCTCCAAACTGCTCTGTGTCTTCTTTCATTTATAACCGCCACCTAAAGTTTAGAAATCTCTCGCCTCCTGGATTGTGACTTTTTGCGCCCGGTTTCAGCAAAAATAGTAATTGATACAATGAAGGAGAAGAAAGATAATTCAATGATAAAGATATAATAATAAGATAGTCTTAATGAATGGGATTTAGAGAAGTAGGGCGTATGCTTAGATGAAGAAAGACATCATTTAAGGTGCTAGGAGCCGGCACCTGTAACATCTAGAGGATTGTTACTCTCCCCCATGTTAGTTTACCTTAACCGGTAGATTAATAATAATTATTCCTTCCATTATCATCGTTTGCTAAGATGTTTATTTTTTCCACACGTGTTAATTGCTTCAAATATCACAGACTGTGTACATGTATCTAAGCATTTGACGATTAAAATGTGTACCGTTGGAGGATTTTAATAACCTTGTATTAAATTTTATTTTCCTCGCACATTTCCTTTGCTGTTATTTCAAAATGATTAATAGCATCTCAAGGTTGGATTAGTCTAATCGTGATCAATTTACGCATTTATGCTTCTTTTTTATAGAGAACACAAACCCACATTCAACGGTATTTCAAAATTATGATATTTACTTTATCCCCCGGAACATTCTACTGTTTGAACATAACAGAAAATTCCTGGAATCAACTATTCATGAGTTTGCATCCCCTCCTCCACCCAATCTTCCTATATGGAAATTGACGTATCACTTAGATGGTGCCGTGGTATACAATGAATCTCCATGATGACTGCTCTATGATCCAATACAAATTCAATATCCAGAAATATATTTTGTAAGTGATACGGATCAAAGGTTAAAATTTATTATCGGAGGTAGTACATATACGGTTTAAGGTAGATTTGGAAGGAGATTAAAATTACTTCCACTAATCTTTTTCAAAGGAAGGCACCAAGTACCTTCCTTCACGATTTCATTCTTCAGCGAGGTATAATACCTTCCTCTCTCGATACCATCGGAAGTCTCGCTCCAGTTTTTCATCTTAACTGATTCAAAACATTTTCGAATTTGAGTTTTCTAGTTTGCAAGATGGTTTGCAAGGCATCGCACTTATGTGCACTTGCGGGTGACTCCGTTAAAGTAAATACCGTGACTAGTCCCGGTATCTTCAAAATTGGTTGGCAAGAGGGTGTTTCGTCGCAGAAAGTGTCCGATAAGTTTGCCTATTTTACTTTTTAGAGAACTCTTTAACCTGGTTTTCTCTCAAATTCTTCGTAGGGCTTCTTCATTGGTGTTTCTCCCCATTCAATTCTTCTTCATCACTCTTCGATAATATCCCATTTTCAATGCAACCAATCTTTTTTGCTCTGGAGATGCTTTTGTTCAGGCGTGAGGCTGCTATATAAAAGCTCACAAGTATCAAGCATAGGTTTTAATGAAGTGCTTCATTACTTCGAAGTTTGTGTTGTTGGCTACCAATAGCCTCTCATGAAAGTATTCTGGGCTCTCGCTACTCCGTTCTCTAGATCTTTCTTGCGTCTTCTATGATTGGTGATCCTACTTCCCAGGTAGCATCATTATTCCACTAACTGCAGTTTTTGTTGTTCAAGTCTATTAGTCTGTAGGTCTTTTAGATTTTTTCCACCAACCCTTGCTTAGGTTTTCTTTCCACTAATCATCAGGTTGCTGTAGGTACTTCTTCATAGTTTTTTTCATGCAGCTGGACATTTTATTCTGATAGTCTTTCTTCCAAGGCTCAGTTATCAGCAAATCGTAGAAGGTTGACTATCTCTCTATTCACGTGTGTTCCTCTTTTTGAATCTTTCATTTATTACAAAGGGGAACGAGGGAGCTTATTCGAATGAAATGGACAATTGAGTCAGATATAAAAGGGAATTGCAAGCAATATTTTCAAAGAAAATTAAGAAAAGGAAAAGGTGGCAAAAACCAATGCAGAAAAGGATTGGTTTTGGTCACACAGGCATTGACACAGAACGGATGGGTATTACCCTGTGTACTTTTCCTCCAACGCAGCATTGAAGATCTTTCATCATTCAGAGACGAAATGAAATCGTTTCCTCGGTGAGGGGATGCTCGCTATTGGTAGATACCCGATGAAGGGACCTTTCGCCATAATCCAGAATCTCTCTTTCTCTCTTCCCTTCTCCGCCATTCTCAGTTTGAGGATAAACGAGCATGTGTCCGTGTCATCGTCTTCCCTCCTCTCATCTGAACACACATACATACATACAAACACATACGACCGGTCCCACCCAGGAATCGCTATTGCCCCTTAAGAGGCCCGGGGCGGATCCTCCCATACCCTTCCTCCCCCCGCCCCGTCTCATCCTTCCGGTAGACTTGATGTCACTGACTCGTCTTCTAATACGCCCCATATAGCGTCTTCCCCCTCCCCCAACAATTCCTTTCTCCTCCGCTCACTCATCTTTCCTTTTATGGCACCGCCCAAGGCGAGTTTGCTTCCGAAACCGTCCTTTCCCTTCGTCCTTCCCCCTTCATCTGTCCACGATTCCATCCCCGCACAGTCGGTTGGCAGGACAGGTTCGGACTTCGGAAAACAAAGCCGATGACACTGTGTACGGCCGACGGCACTGCACTCGTACGAGAGTCGACGTTCGGCCGATCTAGGAGGCCATGCGGAAAGGGAGCGGGTGAGGTTTGCGCCCCGAGAAAAGATATCAGTGCATAGTAACTAGCTCGTAATGATGCCTCAAGGGAAAATGTATTTCGGACCTTAATACGAAGGCATTGAAAACGAAAGATCTCATATATAGACAGTCAACAACATTTTTTAGATAGACAACGAAAGACAGATTTCAGCACGAATCCAAAGGAAATATTTTACAATAGAACGGAAACCGCTTTTAAGTCGTCCATGAATTTATCCCTCGGCCTTTCTCTCGGGAATTTTCCCTCTATTTTTCCTTCAACTATATTTCTCACATACGTATTGGGCCTAAGAGTGTGGGCAATCCATTTGGCTCTTCTTTTCTGTAGGGTTTTCAAATCCTCTTGTACTCTTCTGTGTACTTCTACATTTCTTACTTTACTGTTATCCTTTGTTTTCTGTTGATTAAATGGTACGAAAATATTTTTTATCCAGAAATGAAATGCAATACTAATGAAAATTTGAAAATGTTAATTATGAATCATCACATAAAATGAAATTGGAAAAATGTTGGATCTGTGATAAATAACGTTTGCTTTTACTATAAATATATGCAATACAAAACTGCATGTCTGCCACATTTTTCGAGAATAAAAACCGGTTCATTTAGCTGGATAGGCAGACAAATTCTTTGAGTTAAGGCGATTTTTGGAAAGAAATGATCCAGGTCATGTATGGCTAAATCCGCAGGAGCATTAGAAATTCTCGCGAAGTGACAAAGTCACGGTGGTTTTATTTGTCGTCTGCGGTGATTGTAGATTCAATCCCAGGACGCAAGAACACTTCCCATCCTTGCCAAACCCCTCATGCAAGCAAAAGAAAGGACAGGGAATGAGGTGGGGAGGGTTTGAGAAGCGGAGAAAAGCGACGCCGAGAAAGAGAAAGTAGGGAAAACAGGACAATAGGGAATCAGAGGAGGGAGAGTAAAACTGAAGAACAACGGAACATGAAAAAGACAAAGAGGAGAAAAATGTTTGTAATATTAAATACAGCCAAAAATTACAGAAAATGTAAGGTTAAAGAGTTGCGAGAGAATGTAAGCGAAGCAGTGTAATGAAAAATTACCGCAACAAAATAATTCGAGCGAAAATTGTGACCCGACGAATAGGAATCCGATGAATAAAATAAATGTACCAAACATACGGAACCACATAAAAACCAAATGCGAGGAAGGCACAATAATAAATTTAACGACAAAAACAACTTTATGAAGGTATAAAATGCATCTCCATGATCACAAATCAAATCCTTATGATGCTGAAATGGAATACATGAACACTTGTTTCACATGCCGGAAATTTTTCCAATTCTTCCCTAAGTCCTTTTCTAACTGCATACATACGCTTATGACACCGGCGGAATGGAGGTAAGCACTCGCGATTAAGCAAAACTTTCGCGAATATCCTCCGCCTACTAGGAGGGCTAAGTATTTGATCTCATTCCATCTAAATACACTATGAGATGTTTATCCTCTTAACTTCCATAGCCTAATTAGAAAAGCTTAGTTATTGTTTTACTCTGCCTAAATAATCTTTTGGACGCATATCTATTTAACTCCCAAACACAAACGATAAAAGATAGAGGAGACAGGGGAAACTGGCAAGGCGGCGAATATACGTTCAATCTCATGGAAATACTACTCGATAACTTAAGCGATAAAACAGGGGAAAATGGATAGCAAGACCGCCATCCCCAACGAATGTCAAATCCAGAGAAAATGATTTTCTGGCTCAAATTTAGGTCACATAGAATTTCTCAAATATTTCTTTAAAGGCATATTGAGGAAAACAATCGTGGTGGCATTAGAACCCTAGGAGACCAAATTACGCTATAAAAGTAAATATTATACACGAATTTCGAGGTGCCGACATTCTTGTACTAAATAAACTCAATAGTGGACGCTTAAGACACATTCTAGAAAACCGATAATTAGGATCCACCAAGGTGAACCAACCACCATATTGAATTGGACGCACTAGTTGTTCGGAGACTGTGAATCTTGATGCTGAAAGTCTTGATATAAGTCAAATGTTGTATATTCGAGAGACTAAAAATATAAACATCTCAGGAAACATTAATAGACGAAGGAAATATTTCTAAATGAATAACGCCGTAAAGTTACAGCGTGAAAATCGAATATAGTCTACATATTTAAACAGAATCCGTCCTTAACGGCCTTCACTCAGAAGAGCACCCGTTAATAACTCCAGTTGGTAGAGATTCTTCCTCCTCCACCTTAACCGGCAAAATCACACCTAAATAAATCCATTAACGATTTCAACAGCTCAAGGACCGTCAAGCGTGAGGTCTCATTTCCGGCACAGTGTTGTAGCAGGAATGAGGTTGATGAACGTGGGGCGCGTCTCGCGATTAGAGGGGCACGGGAGAAAAAATTAGCATCCCACGGAAAAGCCGCTTTGGAGATGGAGATCTTACAGCCCAGTGCACAGCAATCGCCGCGTTACACCCATTCCCAAAGCCGCATCCCTTCTCCAAGGACGAACGGGCGCAGGGGCAGAATTACGCTTCGGGGGACTCTAGAGACCGTTATAATGCCTCGTCTTCCCTTTCCCACTCGAGTCCCGGAATCCCAATTTCTGCGGCACTAGCTCTTCCTCTCCCTCTCTCAGCCGTGCCGTGCCATACGCACGCCTCACCTTTCACGGACGAAAAGCTCAGGGAGGGGGAGGAGCATTTAGGTCCCTATTTTACCTGTTGAATACGATTTACATTTACACGGTACGTTGGACTTCTCGAACTCCTCTGTCTCTCTCTCTTTGCTAACGAATAAATTTACCGTTTCCCTTGTGTACTTTAACTGAACGTCGTCGAGTGAGTAGGTTACGCCCGTGAGCGGAATTCGATGAAGAAAGTAATTATCCGTCTCGATGCGTCGCGGATGAAGTGGTTGCATCGACGCGGGCAATTTTTTGGTATCATTACGCAGACAATTCATTCGATTTTGACGCAAGTAGCGGGAAAATATTTTTAGACGTTGCCACCACGAACTGTGAAGCCAATTCGAATATTTTCCCAGTTTACACTCTTTGGGCACAAAAATAAAAAATAGCACTTTTCGCACATTTGTCACCCGAAGTCCTACATGCTCCCATGAGAAAAATGGTATTTTGAGGATTACATAACGCCGCATAGTGTTTGTAGAAGTTCATGAAAGAAACTAAAAAAACGTTTAATCGATGCTTTGAACCTTTAAAAGTACGTTCTGATAAAGGGAAAACGATAACTTTATGGCTAAATAATCTATTCATAATAACATCGACAGAGAAAACTTCATAGCATTACAGGTATACAAATAATAAGCAAAAGATAAAGCGCATACTATGATTATTAAAACAATATTGTTCCCGAATTTTTAAGGAAAGTATTGAGCGAGTAGAGTTTATAGTATTTAGAGCAAATCTATTACAGAAGAGAACCCAGAACAGAAATAGTGAAACAGCGATGAAGAGGGAAATGAAGTTGTTACAACGAGGGCATAATTCTACGACAAAGGCACGGGTCTGATGGATAATAGGCCAAAGGCATTGATTTATACGCTGTGGACTTCATTATACCAGCTGAACTGTTCAAATTTTGTCCGATAACCTAACTTTCTGGTAACCTCTCTAGCAGGAAAAACAATTGTCTTAGATATTCTTGTGGCTGCAAGATGACGAATAAATGTGGGTACTCACCGGAGCACTTCATCTCGGCCTCGTGCAGATCCGCGATGGCGTGTCCCCTCAGGTGGTTGGGGGAGGCGCACCTGGGGGCGGACCAGGCGGCGGAGGTGCCGCCACCGAGGGGGATGGATGCGGAGGCGGGGGCGCCGATGGTGGTGAGCGCGGCGGCGGCAGGTGATGGGCGGGACGCGGCCGCCGGCGACCTCCTCAGGAACCTGGGCAGCCACGAAAGGCGGCAGTCGCAAGCGAAGCTGTTGTCGCCTAACCGCAGCACCCGCAGCCGGTACATGTGCTCGAAGAGTTCGCGGCCCAGCCACGTCAGGTTGTTGTTGTTCAACGTCCTGACGGCACAAGAAAACATTCTTCCACGTGAACAATCGTTAAATGCGATCATCTTACAGACTTAAAATTGGTCATTCACTTTTTGAAAAAACAAAATACCCCATAGTGTTCACTTTACTTTTCGTGTGTATATATATATATATATATATATATATAATCTTTGGAAGTTTTTGCCAATTGGCCACAAATATATAAATTCAAACTTACAGGAGGAAGGAGAAATAGGAAAAGATAAAGAATTCGTTCTTACGGAACGTTTCGAACCAGTTGGTCCTTCGTCAGCTCTAGAAGTCAGAGCTGACGAAGGACCAACTGGTTCGAAACGTTCCGTAAGAACGAATTCTTTATCTTTTCCTATTTCTCCTACCTCCTGTAAGTATATATACATATATATATATATATATATATATATATATATATATAACCATTCATTCATTCACTCAAACCGCTCACAGGCGTAAATAATAAATATTTCGTTCAAACAGGTGGTGAAAGAAAGAGTATAGGAAACACATAAAATGTGATGACACAATGGTGATGTGAAGATGGAATGATGGCCGATTCCAAGTGAAAAAAATTCGTCTAGACCGGGAATTGAACCACGGACCTTCCGATTTCGCGCCGGCTGCTCTGACCACTAAGCTATCTAGACTACTAAAGAAACACTGGAATCGGCGGGGGGTTTATATGAATCAAACACCCCCAAGATTAGTCCGTAAAAGTCGCCGAGAGATGGCGCTGGACATTTTCACTCACCGGCAGAGAAGAAATTACGTACACAGAAGAGGAAAGCAAAGTTTGAATCAGGCACACAGACAGTGGTAAAGATATAGAACAGGCGTTTCGGGGCACGCAGAGCCCAAGAAGTAGAAATGAGCCATTCCGGCCATACAACCATTCATTCATTCACTCAAACCGCTCACAGGCGTAAATAATAAATATTTCGTTCAAACAGGTGGTGAAAGAAAGAGTATAGGAAACACATAAAATGTGATGACACAATGGTGATGTGAAGATGGAATGATGGCCGATTCCAAGTGAAAAAAATTCGTCTAGACCGGGAATTGAACCACGGACCTTCCGATTTCGCGCCGGCTGCTCTGACCACTAAGCTATCTAGACTACTAAAGAAACACTGGAATCGGCGGGGGGTTTATATGAATCAAACACCCCCAAGATTAGTCCGTAAAAGTCGCCGAGAGATGGCGCTGGACATTTTCACTCACCGGCAGAGAAGAAATTACGTACACAGAAGAGGAAAGCAAAGTTTGAATCAGGCACACAGACAGTGGTAAAGATATAGAACAGGCGTTTCATATATATATATATATATATATATATATATATATATATATATATATATATATATATATATATGAAATTTTGCGCTGTATCTGTATAAATTTGTATCTCATGACGAGTGAAGGGCACACAATGTTGTTAGGCCAGTCGAGTTATATTCTTTCCTCTAAGCCTTTTGGCCCCGAAAAAATCATGTAGTTAATGTTAATATTGGACTGGAGCATGGAGGGCAATGGAGATGCAAAACCCAATAGTTGGACCCAGAGCGTGAGGCTCACATCAAAGCCCACAGCCCATTAAGGCATCAAACCGTATATATAACTTGGCAAGGAGATGTAACATTCAATAAGTTTTAAACTATTAGCAGGCATATCTCTGAATTGCTCCTAATTGCCCCAGCTAACTACCTCTGAGGACCATTGTAAAGTAAGTAATATAAGTAGACCGTCATTCTAATGATGAGATTGTTTGGCATGGTTTCCAATAATTTGAAATACGCCCAAGGTGTTTGACGTGTAATTCTATTGAAACTTTTGAAGCATGCATTAATTATGTTGATAGACTAGCCATAATTTCGCAAGAGCATCAAATCTTAGCTCAACTTTGAAAAGTTAAGTAAACTAAATGTTAGAATGACATAAATGATTACTTACAAAACTTCCAAGTCTTTCAATCCGCGAACGGCGGCCTCGTCAATGCAGGTCAGTTGATTGTTGTCGAGTTGGCTAGAAAATTAAACATACTCGTGAAAGCCACTGGTTCCCATTTATTGATCCTAATCATTGCTATGCTCACCTCTGCACATATTTTAAAAGATTTAATTGAATTATAATGAATATTTATGGTACATTTAAATGCCAAATTTTCAGTTTTTGTAATTAGCCAAACATAAGAATTGATAAATAAATATTAAACATTTCAGGCTTCTAAAGTTACCAGTTAAGAACTTTAGAAAAATGCTTCCTTTTTTCACTCAATATTATCAATAACTAAAAGGTCTTTGGAAACTTTCAACGGTTATCAAATAAAGGAACCGGTGAATTACTCACAGGTTTTTCAGCGCCGACACTCCGCGCAAAGTTTTTCTCGCGATGACCACCAGTTCGTTGTGGCTCATGTCCCTGCAAAAAGAAAAAAAGAGAAAGAAAAATTATACCACCGATCAATAATAAATCACCCATCATCCAATAGCACTGAGTAGTGAAATAATCCAACCGACAATCAAATACAGCAACTGAACAAAATTAGGAGGGAAACAAAATTATTAACGACCCAGAAGATAGTGCAATGTATTTTATTGAGAACACTTTGATTGATCATGGCAAATCACGGTTATTTGCGGAAAATCGGCAATTGAAAACCAAAAAAGCAAAAACATATATCTATAAACAGATATATCCCCAACTGTCACGGAAGCGAAAAATACTCTGCCAAGATACACCAGGTCAAACAGGAAATGAGTCAAATTAACGCCATCCCCGAGGGTACATGATAATGAGACAAATGTGAAAATATCGGTTTAAGAGGGAAATGACATATTGAAAAGTATGTTTGTTTTTAAAAAGAAATCATTTTCATTTCCATCCTCCACGATGATTTATTTCGAATAATTAATCTCAGATTAAAAAATGGCTAAAGAAAAAACACCCAATAAAGGAGTCTCATTTCCCCTTAGCACCCTTTTCTCATTAGCCCCCGAGTAGACAATCTGTTCCACCTCCATTTTGCGCGGAAGCAAAATCTACTTCGCAAATGAAGTAACTTTGCCTGAGGTTTGTAATCGGAGTCGTGCGACGTTTGGAGTAGGTTTGTTTGGCCTCCCCGAATCCCCACAAATGCCCGACCCGCGTCGCATTTTGGAGGCCTAATTAACACGGGGCAAGGCTGTCCACACCCTTATGGAAACACCTCACAAAACCCACCGCCGCATTCTCACGAGTTGTTTCACGTTTTATTCAGCGAACTATGGGGCAAATAAGTTTGAATAATTCACGTACGGCGCAAACACAATATATATAATGGAGAAAAAAAATCAGATTTGGACAATGAGCGTTGCTATCAAAAATCGCCAAGGAAATATTTATTAGCGCCTATGATAATTCCTGCATGTAATTTTAGCACTCTCCTTGGGCTTTTGCGTTACAAAAAAACAGAAATGAAACGTTTTGGAGTCACCAATGCATTACGTTTTTGCATACTTATTCATGAGACAGCTACATGAAAGCAATTTCCAACCATATAAAAAATGACTTGGAATGCTCGGAGGCTTTTTAACCTAACAACGGTAAAAATGTACTATTACAGTAGTTTTACTATTGAAGAATGTAAGTTCTTATCCAAGCCATCATCTGACAACTGATATATAATATATATGGCCTCTTAGACTGCGCTAAGAAAAGTTTAAGCATAATTTATCGTGATTTTATAGCCCGGTGCTTTTATTCGAGGCAAAGAGATTATTATAAGAACAGATTTGGAAGTCTCAAGTATTATTTTTACCAGCACAGAAAGCATTATTTTTACCAGCACAGAAAGCATTATTTTTACCAGCACAGAAAGAATTTTGAGCTAAAGACAGGAATATGACGAGGAAGAGACAATTGTAGATAAATAATAAGGGTGAAAAGTGTCTATCAAAAATCTAGTGTAAACGGTAGATCACTTCTTACAATAATTTTCAAAATTTGACTTTCTTGAATGCTCTTTTTCTGCATCCCAAACATCACTCTAGGTACTAAGAATGCATTTGAGAATCACTACAAACATCCTTGCACCACTGAGCAACAACTTGAACGAAGAAGTACGGAAAAAGGTGGTCAATGAAGCACCTAAAGTCGACAAACAGTCATAGCCATGCTTCCCTAGTCATAGACCCACACGCACGCAGAGAGAAGCCCTCGCCACGCTAACTACCTCCTTTTAACGGGCGTGCGGAGGAAAAAGATTCAGTCCAGACCGCTAACCCCGCAGAAGATTACAACCCCCTCATTACTAGTCTCCATGGCGACGACTCCTCACCCTCGGGGGGAAAGGAGAGTGGACGTCACGTAGTTAGTTCATGGGGAGTGTGTGGCAGGAGGTGAGTTGGGAAAGAAGCGATGGGGTGTAATGTGTTCGTGGTGGGAGGAGGAGGAAGAGAGTTGGTTGATGGGATACGTGGAGAGAGGAGAATGTGTGAGTGGATGGAGGGAGAGAGAGAGAAAGGGTGGATTGGAAGGCTCAGAGAGGTCACTATGAATGGTATGAGGGAGGTAACACACGCTTCGCGGAGCAGAGCCGGCGGACCCTGCAGGAGACAAGGTTGAAGGGAAAGAGGGAAGTGTTGAAAGGGAGTGAGTTTTGGCGGCGTTCGGAGCGACAACAGGGGTGTGTAAAGGGACACGGAGAAAACGCTGGACACAGTGTTTTCGAGCGGGAATTCATTCCCACCCGTTCCCGGGAGTTCTCACCCATTTTCCATTCCCGAATACCGAGAAATGTTGGTCAGGAAATCGGTAAAATTGATCATTGCGGTGAAACTTGGGTCAGCCAGAGTAAGCTTAAGTGTAGGCTAAATGCAGCGGGAATGGGGTACCTGAGAAGTATTTCAGGTTAAATAAGGAGGGGTAGGGTTAGGAATGAACAGGTCTTGTAAGAACGTTGATTAGATGCTCCAGTGAATAAAGGAACGTGTTTCGTCGGTTTTTGCCATGCTGAAAGAAGAAGATATTTATGCAGTGCGAGAAAAAGGTTATGACCGATGACATCAAGTAATTTTGATGGAGAGACTCTTAAGACGCGGAATATTTATTCTTAAGAACAGGAGAGCTCGCAATATGAAGCAATGTCTGACTATATTACAAGAAAAGAGGTTTACAAGGATATGGAACCATGAAGGAAGTTACTTAAAATGATCCAAATTACAAGGACTGGTAGCCATTGCCAAGCTCTTTGAATGTGCCCACTCCGAAAGGAAGTTACATGATGCGTATGTATGAACCAGCTAATAATATGCCTTTATTATTAACATTTTAAGAAAATCTCTACAGTGATAGAGACCAAGCCAAAATTATGCTGCTTATAAGAGCCGAAGTGAATCTGTTTGGCGCTCAGTGCAAGAGATGCCCCAGGTTTGATTTCGATCGACCTCAGTTTTGCAACTTCTACATGTTCATGATTTATTTTGGGTCAACCTATTATATAGGAACGTCACTACCCCCATGAAAACAAATTCTAGTGCCTGACGACGTGCACCGGGTGCTCCGCCCCACTATGGCTTTGCTGTGAAATAGCTGTGACTGATTAAGTCAAAACTAATAATTACCTTGTACACTGTGACGCCATGGGCACGAGTACGAGCACTTCGTCATATCAATTGTCTGGTAACTCGCTATAAGATCTTGCTCATTTTCAGCCTCGATAAAATTCACAGTGAAGGTGGACACATCTACAGCTTCATTTATCGAACTAATGGGGGCGAAATACGGAGATCTTGGTTTAGATCCCAGTCCAGTCCAATAATTTTTTTTCACTGCGGCTTTTACACACAATTACATATTATAGATAGGTATAGTTTATATATAAATAATTTTTTCGGAAGTTCTTGAGAATTCTCGGGAGATAAGATTCCCCAGTCTCCATTCCCGATGGTTCCAAAACTTCGGGAATGCGGAAACCCTAGTTGGTCGTAGCTATGGGGAAAAGGGCTCCTTGGTCAGGGCCGGGGGAAGTTTTTCAAAAACACAAGAGGGGTGGCACGTAGGAAACAAGGAAGGGTTTGGGAATCGAGGGGTATTTGAGAGAGTTTGGCGAGTAAGGGTGGAATGGAATGGTGAAGAGGAGGCGGGGGGAGGAATGGTAGGTAGAGCGCGGTGGTCGCCTGGACGTCACGCTTCGGAGCCCCGATGAGAAACAAAAAGGTCAAACAGAGGAATCTGGAGCGAAAAGGCCGTCCAACCTGGCCGGGGGCGACATTTCCGCGGTTTTCAGAAATCGAGTGGCTTTTTGTCCGATCCCTTGATCCCCAAACCCTGACACCAACCCTCCCGAAAAACACACCCTCCTCACCATGCGCACCCCATTCGTACTTCTTTCTCACCTTTGTCCTTTTTCGCCTCTTTCATTCCGTGTCCACACAGTCTCCCTTGCGGTTTTTATGCATTGGAAACCTCCCTACTCCCCATTTCTATTTATTATGAGGCCTTTCCTCTGCGACCAATACTAATTTAATAGCAAATAATATTAATAAAATCTAAATGCGCACTAGATAATACCAGTAGTTAGAGATAAATATACACTTAAAATTATCATGCTTCACTTATGGATATTTTTTCGTTGAAAATGAATGAAAACACAGAACGATGAGCTTATGGTCAAACATTGGCCCAGGTGATTCCACCACTACCAGAACGGACAAAGTTAAATTGTTAGAGGAAGTTCATTCGTCCTAAGAAATCTGGCAAAGGAGGCATCAAACGTACATATTGAGTTTCGTAGTTTAACTTGATAAGCTTTAACTAGTGCTTTTCACTATCGCTCCAAAACCAGATTATCAAATTCTTAAAATCTTAAATCAACATAGGGGACTTTGGCAGTCGATATCAAGACGCACATGAGTCTCTCGATACGGAAATTAAAATTCGCAGTACATTTTTCAAAAGAAAACAGCCTCTCAACGATACAAATCCAAGAACTAACGGATGGTGAAAGTCCATTTCTGCAAACCATTGGGCAAATATTTAAACTTGATGTCGTGAAAGTAATTAGAAACATATACGGAATATTTATATTTATGCTGGAAAAAGGCACCGGAAAAAAATGTGAATTAACAGAGAGTACAACTTCCGCTACAGAGAGGCGTGTTACAGTTCCAAAAATAAAATATTTCTCCTCTAATGGCCGTGAGAGGCAACTCGCTCTAACTAGACGCTTGGCAATGCCATGCATCCGTTGTAAACGAGGATTTTCTCTCGCAGTTGCCTAACGAACAAATCATTCGGGAATCCAGCATTCACGACCAGCGAGTGAGTACGGCGTGCAAATGCAACCCGCGTGAGTTTCAACGCAAAGCGAGTCGTATCTTGCACCCAGTAACGTAAACTTGTTTTTCAATTTATTTTTCGCCGCGTTAGATAGATTCCAATCACCGGGAAAACCACATGTAGATAAAAAAATTAAAATAAAACTCGGATGAAAACCGGAAAAGCAATTAGCGTGACCAACCAGCGCAAGGATTAAATAACCTGCTGCATCCCTGCGCGAGGATGCGCTTTTAAAATAAGGCTTAAAAAAACAGGTTCCTGCATTCCCACTGATTAAAAATACTGAGCACGTACACTTGCGTGTTGAGGCCAGAGTTGTTTGAAAAATGATAAACGAACGCAAACATCATTGATTGCTCTGATGTGTGATTCTATATTTTAAAAACAATATGTTGTAAAAAAAGAGTACTAAACGCAAAAAAATTTGAAGGTAATATTTTAGTACTAAGATAAAATATGAGAATTACGGTGGCTAGAGCGGTAATCGTGAGTCACTGAGAGCACATTTTAATAACTTTTCAAGTAATTCATTTTTAATTAATTAATTTCAATAATACTAGAATTGAAAAGGACAATGGAAGAAGAAATAAATGGGAAGAATTACAGAGGAAACCAAGAATGGAATACGCCTGGTAAATTGGAGTAAATTGGTAAAAAATGGAGTACGGAAAAGTGAAGACTTATACAGGATTGAAGCGGCTAGGTGAGAGGAAAGTGGAGTGAAGAGCTGCAGCAAACCAATGTTCGGGATTGATGACTGCTAAAGATTATGATTAGGACGAGGTTGGATGGTTGGTAATGATAGATAGAAGGAATGGAGGAAGGGTGGAGTGAAACGCAACGCCGACATCCAGCTAGTCATAACGAAAGGCGTACAGGGGGCAACAGCTTTACGTCCCATCTGACGGACGTATTGATACACATTAGTGCTCTTCATGCAGCAGTAAAGTGGAGATTATATTTTAAAAAAATCCACCCTTCCGGGAATCGAACCCTGACCCTGTATATGCCAGGACTCTAGCCGCCAAAACAATCTGATCCCACACCTATTCAACCGGCGAGAAAGAAAACATGAATGACAAATATCCAGCGTCTCTTCTAGATTTTGTCGAGATATAAAAATCCTGAGAGACATCATCAACGCCCTTGGTGTCACCTTGAACGCATTACTGCACACCAAACACGTCATGAGTAAAAAAAAGATAAAATATGCGGGCCTGGATGGGGGATCTGCGCCGGAAAAAAATTCCCTTCACTGGGACGAGAGAGCTGGCTTTAGGATATCCGCTAAGAATGGAATGAAACGAGAAGAAAAAGGAATGAGGCAATGGGAGGAAGGTTGGGGGATTCAGTCTGAGGGACACGTTTGAAAGACCCCCAAATTAGTCTCATACATCTGACGCTACCGCCGTGACGCGGAAAGGAGGGAGACCCCGGGATTTGCACAAAGGGGGGTTTCCGAGGGGGGGAGTGGGGGGACACTTTGGGACGTCATCCTTCCAAAAGAGAAGTACGCCCTCACAGACATCACCACGCCTGCTTTCATACACATCTCACTGAACAAAGGACGTAATTGTTCCATTGCCGGTTAGATCCGAGACTCGTCTGGCCGCACGCCGGCAAGGTTAATCACGATGAAGAGGACTGGAAAAAGTATTTCCGAGCAAATGGGAACGACACCATAAGGTTTTCAAAACCTAAAGAGCATGCGGAAATTCAGGTGAAAGAAACACCGACTCCAATGCACGAATCGTCAAAGGTCAGGCAGAATAGCAGGAGAAGAGAAATATATCGTGGCCAACTACTCATTCCTCATTAAGTGAAACATCGATTACTTAACTTGCTGACATGGCATTTTAAAACCCATTCCAATGATTTAATTCTCTATTTTATCACACTTCAAAGTTTAAACTTTGTACTGGCACCTTCAAGTGGCTTAATGTTCAGCCTGGCTGGGCGATCGATGAGTTTTTTTCACTGCCAACACATTATTCCTTGTAACTATGGAGGCAAAGTACTTAACGTTCAGCTTCTACAGAAAATGTTTGGAAGCAATTATATGAAATACCTCCAGAAAATTGTTGACATGCTACTAATCAAATCAACGTAGGCGTTACATAACATTTTAAATTACTTCATATCCCTTACCTTCCTCTGGTACGTCAGACATGAGGTCAAATTCTCATACTTCTGCTTATGGTTCTCTGTAATAGTCTGACGGCTGCACGCATGCATGGACCTTGAGTAATGCTAGACCAGTTAAGCAACGATGATAAAAACTAGATTGGAAGTAAAAGCGCGAGGCAAAAAATTACGATTTAATTGGTATTTACTCGAAGGGGTTTTTATTTCACCCACAATCTGAGGAAACCTGTAACTTCATTATTTGTATGTTAATACAAAGTCTCCATCTACACTTCTAGTACAATGCATCTCAGTTTTTTTTACGAGCAAAGCGCAGTTTTCTTTCATGGAATGCAAATTTTACACCCACTGCGCACCACATTTTCTTCTCCCAGAAGGGAGAGCAGTGGTACGAGATCCGGAAACGGAAACGGGTGAAAATCAGGGAGGAATGAACTTTTATGATGGCGTTCCTATTAAAAAGAAGAAATGGACGAAATTGCAACGCTACCATCCGCCCCACCGCCGTGCCTTCCCTGAAGAGGCTCTCGAAAGGAACGGTCCGAGAAAGCAATATGGAACCTTTTTTTCTCCCTCTCTTGCAGCGTGGTACTCGTCACACAAAAATCCTGGGCCCGGCAGAAAGAGAGCCGAATCCGAGACCCTCATTCCTTTTGAGTATCATTTTTTTGCTATTTCGATTCCGCCGTCATAAGCCTCCTCCCACTATCTCCTTTCCTCCCACCATGGTTGCATTCCATTTGCCTCTTTCCTCACGCGGATAGGGTCGGGGTCTTATTTTCCTCAGGGGTCATATCCTGTCGGAGGGGGGGGGGAAATCTCATTCCGAATCATTTTCACCGATGGTGCGGGAGAAGGCCAGGAGTAAAAAAAAGTATTCTCCACGCCGGGAGATCGTGAGGGGAAACACGGGCTGAATGACAAAGCAACATGGGAGCTTTAGGAATGAAATTTTAGCGTGCCTATCCAGCGACGAAGTGATGAAAGGGATGAGAACACAATCTACTCCTTCCTCAGGTAATACTCATCAGTGAAACGCAATTCAAGTAAGCGACCAGAGGGTATTTTATTTCTGCAAATGTTTTATAAAAAATATTTGCGAGTGAAAAAAAAACCTGATGATTAATGAGGAGATGAGTATGATATGGTCGTGTTTAATAGCCTCAAAGTAATCGACAGATATTAGGTATTCATAGTCTCTTCAATTCCTAAAAGCCCAAACCTTGAGGGTAAGTACATACACAATTTAACTATTCGATACGTACGTACATTTACGTATTTAACAATTGAAGTACACCACTGATACGATATTAAGACAACTTTCTGACAAATGCGAGTTTCCGCCTGCAAATACATGGTAAATGAGAACGCCATTAGATGTACGAGAATACTCTCTTCAAGGCATTAAACTCAAATCGAGAAACACAACAGGAGATAATAAATAAAGAAAAATCTCGAAGATTGTCTTCACGCTTTCTTTGATAACGATGCCTTAAAACTCAGAACAAACATTAATCTTTTCCGTTCAGATTCCTAATTTATTTTTACTTCCAATTACGGCAGTACAAATGAATAAAATTTCCCCAAAACGTTAGCCTAATTACTCCCCTCACGGCTCAATCAAAGCAGCAGGAGTAGGGATTCCGCACACGTAATGCTTCACCGCCGGGACTCCCCAAACTTTCCTGAGCAAAGATATACCCTCTCTCTAATTACCGACGAATTCTCGCTGAAATATATAGCGGAGCGGAGCGGCAAGGGAAGGAGGGACTCCCCACCCGAAGGGAGACTTCCGTGGCAGATAAAAATGCAAAACTCGAGACTTCAAAACCGTGGATTCGGGTGGAGGTAAGGGTGGCTGGAGGTAAGGCAGGGTGGACGGGCCTGTTCATATTGAGCATAAAAGCATAAGTTAAGAGAATGATGTAACTTTGGGCTGGTTCAAATGGAGTAAAAGCAGCGTGACTTAAGAAGAGAGAGTAACATATAGCAAATACGAATAGAACTTGGGAACGTAACTAAATACAGTTGGACCCAGTCGTAGCGTACACAAAGCGCAGCACCTGACCCATAAGATGTCTCTCGCTCATCTCTTTTAAGTATTGTTGTTAATTTAGCCAATTTCGAAGAAATTTGATTTCTTAGGTTGACCAAAGAGAAGCTGCCTCGGCGGGCACAAATGCACCGCTAGTTACACGAAAGTGAAGTGCAGAATTTAATGACAAGTTATATAACATAGGACTTTTTGTTTCTCATTGAGGTCGTTCACTATCAACCGAGTTGAACTTTAAAACAAACACATACATATCCATCAAGCATCATTTACTTTTGGTGTAGGCAAAGTCAAATAAGTAAAAAAAATCACAATAATAGCAAATACCAGGGCTCAATTGAAAGAATGAGAAAATATTATTTTTTTATTGGCTTGCAGACAGAGTTCATGGAATCCTGTGCTTAAGGTACGTTAAGTAAGAAAGGATATGTAGCATGACTGACTAATTGTATATCTAACGGTCAAAATCACTGATATTTATCTCGAAGAAATATCAGTGATCACGCCTTAAATGTCGCACCATTTAAATTACGACCGACCATGATTTCCACACTTCGTGTCATCTTTAAGATAACCAGAAAGTTCACTTACGGAATATCCATGTGAACTACCCGAAGAAGGTTGAATATGTGTAATAGAAATAATACTAGATACTCATTCATTCACACGAAACAAATTCCTTAAGGATAGGTCAATATGTCGAAAAAATAGTCGGATGTCAACGAAATCGTAAGAAAATCAGGAAGTGACTTAATTCTAGATAAGTTACAGCACTTTCTTATGCTTAACGTGGACCGGCATTAAGGAGGTCCAAGAGGAGGGATCGAGATGTGGGAATAGGAAGGACGTCAAGGGGAAGATGATGAGAAGAAGAAAAAATTGCATACATAATGCTCGGCAATCGCAAAACTTCGCTGCCGGTCTCTCAGCCGCTTCGCTACACGGGCGATGGATATGCAAGGGAGGTTGTGGAAGGGCGTGGAGGGTACAGGAGGGTATGGGAGAAGGGGTTAAGGGCTAGCAACACAGACCGTGATTATTGGTTCGGAGCCAAGTTTCTCGTCTCCGCTGAGGACGGTGCGGGTTAAAGGGGGGGGAAGGGGTGGGGTTGGGGTAAGGTTGAAGGCGGAAGAGAAGTCTCTCCATCTTGAGAGGCAAGGAAGGGTTTGCTTGGGAAGACCTCTTAATGAGTCCACCTCTCTCTCACTCCTCCCTCCCTCTCCCCAAAGGCTAACCAAACCTTCGCAGCCCCGGAGAAGAAACTTGGAGAAGAGTAATTGAGACGTAGTCACGAGCTTCAAGAGGAAAACGGAGGCTCTCTCATACCGACGGCGGGGCAACGTGGGAAAACGTTTCCGACGGGAGTGAAGGAGTGGGAAGAATAAAAAGAGGAGAAATATTACAGTTAAAAATGTAGGCCTGCGTAAATGTAAAAAAAAAGAATTTTTGAGACTTGATTAAACGGCTGATTAATTATGAGGCCCATCGGTATTCGTTCCGTAATGCTGGCGACGACTAAGTTTCGAAACTCTGAACCGTAATGGTCTCCTGGCTTCTAATTTGGACCTCTACCGGGATACTTATTACGAGTTCCAGCGCTAATTTGACGGAAAAAGATGGGTTGGACGAGGAATGGGTTCGGAAGAGGAATAATATGACGTTAACATCGACTTTGATAGGGTGTAGGGTCAACGGTTCACTACTAAGGGCATAAGGCAAGAGAATACTGCAAATGCTTCCGTCCATTATGATTTTCTGACTTCTTAATTGAAACTTTTATTGGGATAGCTGAGTATCGATCAGAGCTAGCAGAGCCCTCACAAAAGTTCGTTGTAGATGAATTGTGGATGACTTCGTGACTTACATAGACTACCCTCAAAAAACAGTCGCTGCAGGTGAATGGGTAGATACTTTTGTTTCATTTATTTTATCAATGTGGTAGTATGTACCTGTGCTTACTTTTGATAACCCTAGATGCATTGCGCCTACCTTTTAATAAGGGAAATGAAAATTTCAAAGGTAAGTGCACTTCCACTCCTCGGGTGCACATTCACTCCTCACCTTTCCCGCCGACCTTCCTCACTACTCATTCCACTACACTGACTTCGTGGGGTAGTTATATGTATGTTCATCCATGTACCAACCATTTTTGGAGGTTTTTAGGAGGAGGTGTTTGGAGTTTCATTATTACGAAGAAAGAGATTACAGTAGGTACTCCACTTATATGAGACAAAATTGCACGACTAGTTTCAGCCTTTGCACATGGATTGTCGTGCAATTCATTACTAATACATTTTCCCCTGTCCGCAAGTGGCATAAAGTAAGCGCACAGTGACCTTAGCTGGCGAAGCACAAGATTTTACTACAACTAATGTAGATTCATAAAATCAATGACAAATGATGTGAAGCATAGCAACTAGTTCTGAAATTATGTTTACCGGGAAATTTCATATTAATTCTAACGCCAATTTTACGGGGAAAAATAGGTTGGGCAGGGTAATGGGTAATAAGACGAAAGTATGACGTTAACTTCGTCTTCGATGGGCAGGAGGGTAGAAGGCTCACTACAAACGACATTAAGGGCGAGAATGTTCTTCGTATCCCTCGACCTCCCGCGGCCGACCCCTTTCTCTTCTCCAACCCTTCTCCTCCCCCGCAACGACTAAAGCATTCAACTCGAAGCACCACGAGAATTCGGAAAAAGAAACTTAATGATACAAAAGAGAAGCAGCAAAAAAAATAAATAGATTTCCGCAACAAAGAGACTAGGGGAAAAAACAGGAAGAGGAAAATGAGCACCAAAGAAGAAGAAGATCTCATCTCGCAGTTCCAAAAAATATGATCGCAGATTCAGGGCACGAAGTCGCTTACTGCATTGCACTAGAGCGACGGCGAAGTCAGTCGGAGGAAGGGGAAAGAAAGAGAAGAGAAAGTAAGTGAGAGTTGAGGTCAACGCAAAAGGAGAAAATGAAATAAAATAGGAAATGGACAGAGGACGGAAAGAGGCCCCGGAAAAAAGAATAGCAAAGACGAAAAAACAGAACCGGATGGTGGATGGGTAAGTGCAAAAATGAAGCCGTATCCAGGAATAGAGCAAAGCGAAGGTCTTGAATGAATACGATATAAAGGCACTAAAGTAGAAAAACAAAACGGCTAACGGCTTGAGTCCATATAGACCTGAATTCGAAATGAAAGAAATGAGTAAAGTATTGTATACAGAATCAAAGAGGGTCGGCGCCGGGACAGGAATTACTAAACGGAGCTAGCACAAGGGAGACAGGGTGGCTCTTTTTTACCGAGAAAAAAAACTTTTTCACTTAGAATTCCAAGAAGCACTTTTATTCCGACCAAATTTAGCTTGTGTCACAAAAAATTGCGCTACAGCCAGCAAAGCAGCGCAGAAACAACGCTTAAAGAACGCAGTTTTTTCCATACACCTCCAGTTAACTACGGTAGATAAAATATTATGCAGTAACTATTGAAATACGTTACAATGGACAGAGGAAGCGAGAATGAAAGGTTGGAATGAAATTTCTTTTGTACATCTGCTGATGCCAGAGATGATAGAACCTGCATTACATTTGCAAAGAAAGCCGAAAGCTAAAGCAAGGAACCCCTTGAAAAGATTGATGCTCAGTAACGCAACTGAGTTGCATATCTTTGTAAAATCAAAGTCACACATTAGATTAAAAATGGAGTACAGCAACATTCTGTTGAGAATCCCTTCAATTTTCAGGTGTTATCATTCCATTTTCTCTTCACATTTAGCACTGAAAAGCTGAATTAATAGGGCAAAATGGGTTAAATATGTTCCACAACATTTGGATATTATCTTATTAATTTATTTAAGGCTAAATATGATCCAGATCACAAACAACAATTACCACTAGAGATGTAAGACAGGATTTTATCGACAATATTCATCGCACTGCAGCACTCATGACGTTCTGGCGATAGAAAATTACGTTCCACTTTTGCAATACCACGTAGCGGGAGCGATGAGTGGAGACAAACCTGGCGCTTCAGCAAGAATGAAGTGGCGCATAGCATCCAGAGTAACCTGGAATACGAAGGTTTTAAAGGTATAACAGCTAAAGGTCCATGTTCGCTACCTTGGGGAACCCCTCACTCACGGCGACCTAAAAAGACCGCTGCGCTATCGGCTCCTCTGCAGAAGGAGGAAAGGGGCCTCTGCGGAATATTCGGTCGTCTCCAGGTTGAGAGGGCAGACATCGGTAAGTGAGGTCGAGAGGGTGGTATAGAAGGCGGGTGGTTGGGAAGGATGAGGGCCGTTGAGGTAGGAGGAGTTTGTTCCAAGAGAGCTTGAGACGCCGGGGCAATGAAGAGGTAAAAGGAATATGGGCAGAGAGGGATGGCGAAACCCTTTTTCGAGAGGCTGCGGTATGGGAGGCAGGCACGCAATATAAATTAATCAAACTCCTCCCTTTACTCTCGGAACATCCACACCACCCCTGAACCATCTCAGTTCAATCTCCTTTCCCATCTAGCATCCTCCCCTGTTCTATATCTTATCCTATCCCTTCTCACGAGGGCCCTACAAATACAGCCCCTCTTCGGTGCTCCTCCTTCGTACCATGAAGCAGGGTGCCGGTCAGCATGTATGCACCCCTTTCCTCTCCATAGTACTACCCCCGGATATCTCCCCCTTTAGGCCTCCTTGCTTTCCCATTCTCTCACCTCTTCCCCAATTACCCCTCTCTCCCCCTCACGATCCATCCCAACCCCCCTAAAGCAGTCGTGCAGCAACCCCTCTTACCCGTTTAAATTCCCTCCTCCAATTCCGCAGATACCGCAACCCCTCCCTTTCTCGCATATCCCGCACAATAAAACCCCTTCCCCGTTTCTGATCTCAAATTCCTCTCACTCCTCTTCAAACTATAATATGCGCTCGGAGCATCCCTTCTCCGGGAGTGCTCTCCTTCCAATTTCCGAGACTCGATATTTATGAAGGGAAAAAAACATGGAAAAATCCCCGCACGGCTAAACAAGTGTGCTTTCCGGTAATTTGCTGGAAACCGTGGGATCCCTGCGTCATGGACGGTGAAAGCCTTAGGATACCTCTCGCTCGTGAGCTTTACCTCGTCGTTTCGTAAAGTTAGCGGGAAAAGAGGATTAAGGCGGGTGATTTTTTAGTTTTATCCCGAGATCCTTGTTATGCATGTTGCCATGGAGAGAGGAGTTTGCGGGTGACAAGGGCAGAGGATCTCATCCCCTTTGTTTTTCAATCCACTCTGGGATAGTTTTTCAAGTGCCCCGCATAAGGGGTCTTTGTGAGGGTGGGACTTATTGGGAGCAAATTTTCGAGGTAATAAATTCGGCTTTTTTGAGAGGATCAAAATGGGATAAACAAGGAAAACAGCTTCCATCCAGGATGGAGCCGCAATTTAAATCCTAACCAGATATTCCGCAAGTTAAAAACAGCTAGGAAACAAAAAGACCGTTTGTCAGCTTGTCGTGTATACATATATAATTGACCATCCAATGCCCACCTTCGAACATAACACCTTGCGATTATGAGATAGGGAACAATATTTCACCACGGTTGAAATGGAATGTGCATCAATTGCAACATTATGTACAGTCGTTAAATTAATATGATCGACGGAAAAGTTTATTTCTAATTTGAAAATGTTCCAGACATCAGAACTAATAAAATATATAATGCGGTACTAAAATTAACTGTTCATTAGAATTATGATTAAATTTACATATATCACTTAGTTACTTGGCTCAATTATAAATCTCATCAACATAGGAAAGGATTCAAAAACAACATGCAAACGAAGAAATATGCAGCGAAGACTGATAATATGCTAGTAGATTACACACTATGTTCAATTTAATAGGAAATAAACAACTTTCAATTACATTAGGACACAAAACATGAATGCCAGAAATATTCATGAATGAAATAGAAACATAACGTGATTTTTCGAACAAAAATCACAAGCACAGCCCAAAAAAATATTCAAGCCTTACTTGTCTCCTTGATTGTCCCGCAATACACTTAACCAGTAGCTCATTTTCTCAAATTGTTGTGATCCAACTCTATAGAGAAATTCAACAATTCGGGATTATTTTTGGGAAACTAGCTTTGAGTGGTTAGCAAAAATATATGGAATGCGTTAGACTAGGAACCATTAAATATCGCACTCTCCTTCACTAAGTTCTTATCCTACTAAGAGAAATTGAGAAACAAATTACACACTAATAAATTGCGAGTCTTGGAAAAACCACCAGGTTAAACAGATTTTCATTTAGTCCCCAAGGAATGGCGAAATATAAATCGTAATTTGAAAAGAGAGGCTTTCCTCCAATTCACAAGTGCGCATGAAACTTCAATTCCAGTCTTCCACCCCTACCTTCCAACCAAAAACCTTCAACCCTCACTGCCTCCCTTTGGATTAAAACACAGGAAAAAGTGCCCACAACTGTTTCCTTGTCCCTAACCCTTCGGCACGCTTTGGAATGTCCGAGCCCAGAAAACCACACCCTCCTCTAGTCTCCTGCTTCCCCCCTCCCATCGCCACCCTACCTCACTGCCGTCCAGAATGCTTCCACAACTGTTCCGTTTCCCAGCCGGGCGTCAACTCCACGCCACCACCTAGCGCCTACCCCTTAGTTACACTTTGCAAGCGCACACAACTGTCAATCCCATACGATTACGACCACTCTCTTCGACCAACGCGTCTTTCCGTTTTTCAATTTCCCTTCCAATTTACCCTCTCTCCCTCTTTCACCATTTTCCGCCCTCGTCCAATACAACTGCCGCTAATTAAAATCAATTTTCCTCAGCAGGACAAGCGCCCGTGTCTGCAAACGCTTCTCGCTCCTGTCTCTCCAACATTTCATCCTTTCGTCACCGAATAAAAACTACGGTGACCACGATATCCCGTCGGCACGTGAAGAACTCACACGACGCGGTCGGTCAGAAAATCTGTTTCTTCGCGCCGCTAGTGTTTCCCGGTTGTCGAGTTCGGTCGCCAACTGAAGGTGACGAGACATGTCGGCGCAAAACGAGGAGTCCGCACCGAAGAACTGAGTGGTTCGTGCTCTGGCGGTTTCATTTGCCATCTCTAATTTAATATAATCTTTATTTCTTCCACCACGAATGAATCCAACCGAAGTGTGGACATAAAAACCGCAGAAGTAATTGTGCAGGATAAAACCTGCTGCATTTACCCGTCATTTCACATTGCTTTCAACGTTCCAAATTCTCAAAATTAATTGCCTTACTTTTTAACCAATGACTCGGCCAATGAAACCTTATTTGAGACAGGGAGGCAACAAAAATCTGCTTTAAGTAGACAGGTAAATTTGGTTTCTCGAAACACACCTAGTCAGATCCGAACTGCCAGAGACTAAGAGATTCTAATTACACCGAAGATTTAATTTCGGAAAAAGACCGAGGATAAAGAGGATATTCACATATTACCTTAAGGGAGGTATTACAATCGCTCAGCCTCCCGCTTCGAAGATCTATCAATTTTTCAATTTCGTAAATAAGAGATTCCAAAAAAATGAACTAAATTTCGTGGAGGGATTACGATTTTTCAGACTGTGCTTTCGGATTTTTGCATTCACCTCATTATTCTTAGAATGGTATAAGCAATCTATTCCCTTTTCAGCTCTTCGTACTATTTTACACCCCTAAATTATCAAGATACTATTGGTATGGAAAATATTAAATAGAAATATATAAGTATAAATGTGTGACTATAGTACGAGGCAAGGTAAGCCCCATAACTTAACCATTCCCCTAGGCGGAAAACACTGATGAATCGTTCAATCTAAATGTTCTCACTTTATTTCTGAGAAATTGTTTTCCGAGATTATTTCTGGACAAATACCCGATTGTTAATGTACTTAATAACAAAGCCCACAGACTAAATAACTTTCAGAATGAATAAATATAAATGTTTCAGGCTGGATATGGTGGAAGTTCTTGATATTCACAATGAAACTTTAGTGAAAACTTATCAGCAGGCCAAAAAAGACATTAAAAAAATATTCTTAGGGAATAAATTAAATTGAGATGAATTTAGAGGAGCGTAATGGCTAACATTGGCATAATCATCTCCCACTCCGCAACCTCATTCTTTTCCGCGTACTGATCTTGCGTCTTGATCACGCCATCGTTCGATGGCAAAATTTTTTTTATTTTCCATCTCCTCAGCCGTTAAAACCAGCGTTTCCCGCTCCCCGTTACCGCTCAGCCATCCCCTTCCACTTTCACCCGCTCATCTCCACCCGCTTGCCACCCCCCTTGTACTTGCTCCCACTTCATCCCCAGTTCGTCCAACCAAGCGTAAAGAACAAGCACTCGTTTATGAGATGTTTAATTACCACTACGGCCATCTCATCCCCTCTCTCGTTGCCAGCGGAGAAGAGCAAGCAAGGGGAATGAGAGAGAGACCTGAGCTGACTATTATGGAGGGGCGTGAGGATGAGAGAAGAGGACTGGAAGTGGGAAAGCAGAAGGTGAAGAGGGGAGAGGAGTGAGAGACAAGAGAGAGGGAGTGAAAGGACATCGTAAGCGCGGGAGGAGACGACGGGAGGGAAACGGCAGAAAAAGAAGAATGAGGCGGGGAAATGCGGGGGAGGTAAAGAGGCGAGAAAACGGAATGCCAATGAAAGCAAAAGCGTCGCGATCACCTCCCTAGTCGCGCGAGGTTTCACGCCACCTCTGCATTATTCCTCTTCGAAAGTCGGAGCTAATTGGCATGCAAGGACGACAGTTGGGATTACACACATCTCCCGACAAAACGTTCATCTCAATTCCACGTTAAAAAATAACAAGATATTTCCGTGGAATTACACTACAATTATTACCTTAAGCTGTCAGTCGATTGACCTTAGAAATGCCAAGAAAGAACTGTGTAACTTACACGAGTTTCATTTTACTACGACCAAGTTTCGTCGAATAGTTGACATCGCCAGGTGTCCATCATCGTAGATCACAGTCCACATCATCACCTATTGACATGCCGACTATTCCGGTACCTGCTCGTAGTAAAATAAAATCTGTGAAAGTTACAAAGTTTTTATAAGGTGTGACATAATGAAATTTAACAAAGTTGAGCCGGAGACCGTTTAATTTGTGATGAACAATAAAATCATGGTTAACTATTAAATAGATATGTATGGTGCAGCGCAATTTGACTACTGAGCACAGCATACTTTCGACCAGTTACCATGTGAATAGAAAGGTCTCATATTCCCAATTTCTAGCTAACCTATGTTTAAATAATCCATATCGCTGTCTAAAACAGCCATTAGTCCCAAACCACTAACCTGCCTAGGATATTCTTTTTAAAACTTCCCTTTTACTCCAGTTTTGTCCACTTTCACCGCATCCAGTATGCAATTTCTTCTATACATTTTAATATATCTCATCTAGCTCGAAATTCAAAACCCATTGCTGCCTAAAGCCGTCCCGGGACACTCCCAAACTCATTCCGCCAACCTTTTCCATGGGCGAGCCACTACGAGAGGTTGCTGCCAGAGAGTTGCGGGGAGTTTTCCTGAAGAAGGGAAGAGAGAGCCAGGAGCCGGCAGCCGCTGAAGGCTGAAGGATTAGACGGGATGTCTTCTATAGAGATGTGGGTGTGGCCACGCGGCGCTGAGAATCGAGAATTACGCAGAGGGCGTGTGAGAGAACGAAGTTCGACATGGGAGTAAGGGAATGGAATGAGGAAAAGGAGACGGGACGGGGGAACAGGGGCGCACAATGAACGAGAGGTGTTCCTAGAGGGGTCGCTTCAAGCTTAACGTTGTGGAAGTCGAGGACGAGAAGAGAAAGGTTTCTTCCTCCCTCTTCCCACCTAGTCTTCTCACTTAAATTACAGCCTTCAACAGCTATCACCATCATACACACACTCACTGCCTACAATTTACTTCTAGTAACTTAATTTATCGGGCTAGCCTTGTTTGTTTCCTCCACCTGCAGTTCATAATAACTTCCTTAATTACAATTAATCCAGTGTCTAAAATCCTCATCGTTAAATATCACCATATAATTATATATGTAATATGTGGCGTTTCACATTAGGTTGACAGAATGGGGTCTTTTAGAGATTCGTTTCCGAGTAAATCACCTTCTCGATTGGCAATGTGACGTTGCAAATAGGAGCATAAATATGAACACAAAGCTTTTTTTTACATTAACTGAAAATATAGGATTCTTCCAATATGAAAATATTATTCCCTTGAATAACCTATTTAAATTTAACGCATAGTTGGAAATGATTGCCTACGCGGCATAGAGGTGAGCATACAGGGTGCAATTTTGGTGACAGCGTTCTCCATAACCCATGGAGATCGTTTCACCGTTCTCCAATACCCATGCTGTCCAATAAATGTGGAATCGTCGATAGTAGCGAAATTAAGGACTACTCCTACCCTCTCGTATAAGCTCGCGGCGCATCCTTACACTACCATTACTCTTCAACCGTCTCCACTTCCATTTTCCGTAAGTCTCACATGCTAAGAATTACTAAAAGCTTTTTATTAAGCCTGAAAGTCAATAACCAATACTATTTTAATGCTTATATGTCACGGGACACCCGCAGTTTACCGTAAAAATAACAGTTTCCTATGATGAGCCAACGAGGACAGACATCAACTGTCAGCGGTTAAGTTTTCGAGGTAAGGAGATAACGAGTAGGGAATGGAGGGCTGGATGAGTACAAGGGATGTTGGTGAGTCCAAGTGGGGAAACAAATAATCCAATTCTACTTTAAAGGTATCTCTCGGGACACTCTCAAGGTTACCATTCAAATTACAAGCAACTTTAAATAAAATGAAAATTTTGGACCGTCCACTGGAAAGTTAATTGCACGACCCGTTTCAACGCCTCTACGTTGAAATAAGGTACTACCACTGTTTGTACCGTAATCATCAGGTATAATCAATGCATAAAATGCTATGGAATGAATGTAATTACTTCAGGCTAAACCTGGGGGAAGATGTCGATATTCATGATAAATAATACAATAATTAATCTTCCATTGATTTATTCAGAAGGCACGACGCGTTTTGCCAAACTGTGGCATAATAATGTGGAACCACAATGCGGCATAATCATGTACCACAGCGCGTTGTACCTTTTAAATAAATCTATGCATGATAACTTAATGCATTATTAATCATGAATGCTATGAAATTATTTCAATTAGATAATGAAATTATTTATCACCTTAATAATAAAACCATAAATGTCAACACCACGTACGGCAAAAATAAAAATTGTTTAATTTACAAAATGAGACATCATTTCACATCAGTTCCACAAAGCCTGAAACCCTGATGTCACTGCCGGAAAAATTAACTTGCATGCAAAGTATTAGGTTAGGCCTTTTCCATCACAACTCGTCCAACATTTTTCAATTCATAAAAAAATACAATCGCTAAAATGTACTCAAAAGGGCGGGAGAAAAACTAAGTTAAACATGGAAGAAAGAGAATTGGAAGCAGGGGATGAAGAGAGAACGAAAGACAGTAGGGGTGCAGACGTAGCAATTGACGAAGAGGTTGCAACGATCCTAACGTTGCGGGAGTACGAAAAGGACGTGGAGTGAAGAGAGAGAATGGGGGAAAGGTAAAGGAGGGCGTAAAGGTGGAAGCGGGGAAGGATGGGGGAGGGTAGGATAAACGGGGGAAAGGAGTGGAGGTATTCGCAGGGAGAGGGGGAGAGAAGTGGGAGAGTGACGCAGGGAGACGAGGTGAAAAGGGTTATTACAGCACACACTGCGAGGGCGCCAGAGACAAGACCGTGATGAGTCGCTCGAAGCTTTGGTAAACAATGGATCGGGGCTGGGTGAGGGTAGGCAGAGTTTTTTTTCCAAGAGAAAATGCATGATGGTGAGTGTGAGAGGGAGGGTGGGAGAGGAGAGAAAGGGTGAAATGCGGGAGAGGGATTGGGGTAGCAGCGGGGGATGTTTAAAAAAAATACTTTGCGGAAAATCCCCGGGTGATGAAAAAAATTACGACCAAGTGGTGAATGTTTGCTCTCATGTTTTTTTTCTTGCGAGTGAGCACGAATATAAAAAGGGTTTTTAATGCAAAGGGGATCAAAGGAGTTTTGTTTTCACAGGGACAGACGGAAGAAATTGGGGTTTAATGCTTGAGAGATAGGGTCGAGGGGAGTTGTGCAGAAAAAAAAGATTATGGTGGAAGTGACGTGCGGTGGGAGATAATCGGCGTCATGAAGGGAAACATTTTAACGAACTCGGGAAATAAAACTGCACTCTCCAGGCGGTGGAAAATCCGCAAACCGCGATTTCTACTAAGGAGTGACCGATGCACGTCACGACTTTCCACCAGCCCTCACTGACCACTTAAGTCCTAAGCTTCGGGAACCACAAAACGCCTTTAGAGAGACAGTAATTTTTGCTACAATACACAGTTTCTTAAAAAATAATCACCTTTAGCATCACATTAAATCAAATAATATCCAATTAAAAACCGTAACGTTCATACCCGAAAAATACTCTTTCTATTAATAAGGGAAAATTTACATTGGACATATAAAACAATAAATTACGAACCAAGAACACCGTCAAGGTGACTAGAGCTTTGGCGCACCTGTACCTCAAGTGGATAACTCTAAACTTTCACTTCTTTTTTATATTTCTTTTTTCTATCAATACCAGTAAAAATATCATAAATATGAATATGTTTAAATAAAGTGCGGTCCAAGAGAATACAACCGAGAAACGTTACACATTGTATGGAGATCTGTATCAGCCACAATTAAAACTTAAATTCAAGGTACTTGTAAATGCTAATTCAATTTATACATACATAGAAAGATAAATGGTTTCTCCATTGCTCGTCGTGTCATATAAAGCTAAAATAATGGAAAACGGACAAAACACAAAAAAATTAACAACTACGAAAGAAGATATGGGCGCAAAGTTTCGCCATTTCTATGGAACTTAGCTAGTAGACAAAATGAAAAACAACTATCACATACCAGACTGATTTTAGAGATAATTGTGTGCCCATTAAACCCCATGTAAGCCATACATGTATTTGCGCCATGTAGAGCCCATTGTAACTCCATGTGGCGTCAAGACAGTGAAAGACTACAGCTGGGATTTGATACATGATATTACGGAGACATTTCCTTGTAATTGTTTCACCTACGCTCCTATATTTTCCCCTTAACTACGCCAAAATATAAACTTCCCCGTTAAAGCTGCCCTTGGGAATTCTGGCTTGGAACTCTACGAGGTGAGCCCTGGAAAAGACATTGCTGATCGCGTTACTACCATGAGAAACAGAAGAATGGATTTGAAGCAATGAAAAAAAACTGGTGTCGCGAAGACGTTGGGCAGGGGGGGGGGGGAGTAAGCAGAAGGCCCCGGCGAAGCAGAAACAGAAATTAAGTAGGGACAGACGTGAGCTCGCAGCATACTAAATAAAATAACGGATGCGGATGAAATGTGAACTTGGGGGTTCCCTTATAAACTTCTGCCACAAGAAAAAGATCTCTTCGTTTCCTTGGAGCGAACTATCCCCGAGAACATTTGCGGAGTCGTTAATCCACTAGACGAACAAAGTGAAACGCGAGAGTGTATGAACATATTTCAGGCTTTAATTTCTTTTCTTCCAGATGCTGCTCTATAATTTTTTTCACGGGTTATTTTCCACGTAATTAAAGTCCTGCGGGAGTCACCATGGGAATACGAAAAACGCAGTAGTGAGCACTTTAAGAAGGAAGAGATATGGCAGTTTCCAAAATAGCTAAGTTTCCTCGAGTACTGTTCTTTATTCTCGCTACCAGATCTTGGTCTATGGCCATGCGCCCAATTAAATACGTAAAAAATACGCTCGTTACCTACTTAAGACCCGAGGCCAAATTATTCACCCTATAATTTCCGTCGTTAAAATAAGGCCGTTTTGCGTCGTAATGTTGCTCAAAAAATAGAGACAAAAACAAAAAAAATGAAATTTGATGCAAAATAAAGTAGCATTTTCAATGGCTGAGAAAACAAATTTTTGCCTCAAGAGAAAACCTATTTCAAATGGTGGAAGTTTCTTGAAATATGTAGTGATTCCGATTCAACTAATGTTACGAAAATGCAAAGCAAGTGAATTACTGAAGTTGAATTAATTTAAATTGCAACAATATGGATCAACTAGCTTTTAATCTAGTAAAAATAATTCCTTCGCTTGTGCAGTTTTTAAAAATCATTGTCATTATATACATCCTTAGATAATTCATTATCATTTTTGCACTTAGTACAATGCTCACTCAATGAAAGCGAGTAAGATAACGCCCATCAATCTATTACTCAATTAAATAATTTAGGATGGTGAAAAGAAACATTGGGAATGTATATGATTTTGTTGGACTGTTACGTCTTAAGGGAATGAAAATATACACCAAACTACTTTGTACCATTCATAACCGGGACATAGGTACTTAAAGAATAGTATTGGCGAGAACGCATTTGAAGCAGCTCACAGCGCCAGTCTAAAAATAATTAATTTGGGCGCGAGCATGTCTTTAGAAAATGCATACTTATATCTAAATGTTCCGTGGCTTACCAATTCCAAAACCGGCTCAGGCTTGAAATCCTTTGAAGTACTTTTGATAAAGTGTCTTAAAGGAATGATTTCGTGCCTATTCTTTCGGTACCTTTTCGTCATATCTGAAAGAAAGCGCGGAATATTCGAAACAATTTACGCGAGCTACACAGCCACCAGGCGCTGATGGTTTTTGAGGAACTTCACCATGCAAATAGGAGTGGAATACAGCTCGAGAGTGAATTGAGTCGGGAAAAGATAAGGGAAGAGCCGGGAGGACGTAAAGGATTGCAAGGGGTGGAAAGGCGAAGTGGAATGGTCTTGAATAAACCAGAGGCGACCACTAAAAGCGAGCGAAGGAGTCATGCAAAATGAAGCGGGGTAGTATGGAAAGGGTAGAAAAATGCAACCGGAATGGGTCCCGGCGAGATAAGAAGCGGGAATAAAACATTCGAAGTGGAGCTATATCGGGAGAGAGAGAAATATAGAGAGAAGAATTGAAATAAAACGATTGAGTTGGAGGAACACAAATATTCCTCTCTTATGCAATCACAGGGTCGTGTGGTACAAAGAGGAGGTTGGAGACTGAGGGAGAATATTCCTACCGATAGTCAAATCTGAGAGGAGTTGAGCTTCCATGCGAGAGAGAAGGAAGAAAGACTGCTCCGGAAATGAGATTACCAAAAAGGAAACAAAAATAGGCGTGGAAAGCAGTGAGAAAGCGTGGATTATAGGAAAATGGAGAGATATAAAGAGACAGTCTAACAGTCTGCAATCTCTACCTAGATTTCACAGACACCTATCTCTTATTTTAAAACCTAATTAAAGCACCATGGATATGCATGTGAATGGGCTCAAATGGATCTCTTGTACATTAGATGCTATCGATCTGATTTCATTACCGAATGAAGATAAAACGCGTCAAGGGCCTGTTTCAAAATCGCATTTAAATCGCAGGCGTAGCTACATCCGTAACTCTTCAACAATACATTTCCAACGCATGTAATTAGATCCGTTATGTGATGATTCAACTACAAAATGGAAATAGGGCCCGACGCGACGTTCTTTGTTACAGGGTACGAATTTTATTCATGAAAAATGTCCTTCGTACAGAGCACATGGACCGAAGAATAGACCACCATATTCGTTTATGACTACCCTCATGACTGCTCTTAGCAAATAACTCCTTTTTGTTGACTGGATATGAAAAGAGCTATCGCACACGAATTAAATTACGGCGCTGAATAAGCCACTTTCTCGAAATGAGTTACCATTTGCCCTTTCCAGCAACAGATTCGCGAACTATTTTATCACAATGCCCAACGAACCAACTCATACAAGATTTTAAACGAATTCGATCTTTCTGGAAACGTTTTACGGTTAAAATTTTACATTATTTATGGAAAGTATGTTAAGGATACTTAATAAAATTATTTTAAAATACATTAATGATCGCTCACTTCATTCCACCAGGTATTTTTAACGTGACTGTAGTAAAGATTTTTTTACTCACGGTCGATCGTGTAAGTTACATTTCCAGCACTATGCAAAGAGCTTTTTGCTTAAAAAACCTGCATCTCCCGAAGCATAAAATACGACGGGACGAAGAGGCCAAATTAAAGAACCGAGAAATAGATGAACATAGCTATTATATCTATAAAAGAAGAAATAAAGATTTTGAGATACAAGACAATTTATTATTAAGACAATTAATTATCTAATTTTAAGTATTACCCAGATTAAATATATAGAATGGGAAAAGGCAATGCTGGAGAACTACGATCATGCATGAAAAGAGCAGGAAAGATATGAATATTTTATGAATCAGACAGTCGCGGCAACGAGCAAGCGTTATTTCCGAGAATCTTATTTTTCTCAAAATAACACCAGCAAATATTTGCTCTCAAGAAAATTATAATCTCAGTATTCCTGGATGCTATGACAGTGGATCACCGTCTCCAGTGGAAGGAAATAAAAGTCAGCGCAAAATTGAATCAATGAAATGCATTTTCAGGCGACGAATTCTTAACGAAAGAAAACAATGAAAACGGAAAAGTGTCTGCAGGACGCTAAAAATATGCAAGAACAACGCCCGCATCCCCTAGAGGATAAACCTCTCGTAATATATATACATACACGAGGTCTTCATTACAGCGTAAACAGCAAGGAAACGCGATGGATATTAGTGCGCGAGAGAATGAGAGCGCAAAAGCCAGAGACGAAAGCCTAAAGCAAAAGACGAGAGCTGGTGGGATCCATCCCACTGTTACATCGTGCGGACAAACCCCAAATGTATACAAAAGAGTGAGATCTAAAAGTGATGCAGGATATTCTCCTTATTACGAAAAAAAAACATTTTGCCCAGAAAGGTGAAAAGGTTAAGGATTCACCGCACACATTAAGACGCGAAAAAAAATGTCCTCCCTCAAGACATTTAAGGCAGAGAGAGGGAGAGAGAGAGGAAATGCATTTTAAAAGAACGAGACGAAGGAGACGATGTAAGGGGTGTGAGAGAATGGGAGAGACAGAATGAAAAAAGAGGTGGAAAGACGGTTTTGAGAAGACATATCGATGACAAAAGGATGGGGGGATTAAATGAAAAGAGGCAGGCATGAGAAGGAGAAGGTAACGGCTGCGAGGTACGAGGCATCATCCCCAAGGAGTTAAAGAAAAGAAATAGAAAAAAAACTTGGAGAGAAGTGAAAAAAACGGAACCAAGGTGAAAAGGAGAAGAAAGAGGGAAGGGAGAGGAGTGTGGAAGGAAGAAAAATATCGAAGATGAGAGCGCTTGCGAGGAGTGGAGTGGGTGTTCTCGAGATCGCATTGTTCCTGCCTACGCGTCGAGTAGAGCCACCTCCTCTTTTCTCTCTGCTGCCTCCTTGTTTTATATTTCACCGTCTCCGATGAAAAAGGCAGGGACGAGAGACGAAAAAGAGGAAGGGTTGGCAGAGGCTCTGACGACACGTGGGGGAGCGGGGGGAGGGCGACTTTCCAGAAGAGGCTTAGAGGGAGGGGAAAAGAAAGGAGATGGGAGTTTTTGAGGCACATACGAGAAAGAGAAGACTACCAAAGGGAAAACACAGCGAAATCACGTCCGGAGATATCTCAAATGGCGACAATGTAATACGATGCGGGTGAGGAATGGATATCATTGGCTTACATGCGATACTTGAACTCTTAATCCAGCTGGCTCAAAAAGAATTCTCGGAACTTGAACCTCGTGAACCTATCGTTATAGTATGGTTTTTGGACAGTCATTAGCTCAAAAGCTCTGCGTTCATTAAGCAGCCAATATTTTACTTCCAAAATTAAACTATATAGGATTTCCTCATTTCCACAGGAACTTTCATGGGAACCATGAACGGCTCATTGGAGTTTTGAACAGCATTAGTCCGAAATTCTAATTTATTTTCTCTATCTTCTCCGAAAGGTCCAACGTTGTCTCCAAAATCATTAAAAATCCCGTTACCCATTAGTCCAATTAGTCTGTTTCCTTTGTATTTTCTCCACATACACACTTTCCTCCTCCAACTCTAATATTTATCTGTCTAAGACTCCAACAAGTTGGTTTTTTTCATTCTTATTCATATCCTCATTAAAAATCTTTAAGTGTACCGACATCTTTTTCCTCAATTGCCAAGCTTCCGGACATGGCAAAAACTTTCCTCCAGTTAACAATTTGAACTGATCTTTTTTAGAAGTAATTTAATCAACTCTAATATCAATTCCTTTCAAGTTGTGAATGCTTCCTCAGCCAACGCCATTCATCTTTTGATTTTCTAACTACTAAATTTATTTTATAACACGGTTTTGACAGGATCGTCAACTTTTTCAGCAAACCATATTTCAGCTTCCCCTACCTCAATGCTAACCCTATTCATTCTACCTCTAGGTAACCTTACGTAATGGTATTGATCCATGTCATCGTTGGTTAAAAACATTATGCTTCAAGAGACTAAAAGAAAAGCTGTTTCTTTGGAGCTTTAAAGGCCTTGAACTCAGTGCCTTAACTTTTTTATTAATAGCTAAGAATGGAAAAAAGTCATCCTGGCGAATGCTTCACGCTCTATTAACTCAGCGCAGGAAAGAAACAATACAACGAAGGATATTATAATGGTTGAGAAACTTGAAATACATTTTTTCCGGAAAATTTCATTATTAATGAATAATGAGTTTTCAGATGATAAAGTTACAATCTTCAAAATTGCTACTTCCTTGAAAAATACAAAATGTCTAAAGCGTCTTAAGTTATAGCCTTATAGCACACTCTCTATTTAAAATTAACATTATCGTCAAGCTCCACCTTTTTCCACGAGAAAATTTGAAATTATTGTCCTCTTCCACTCCTACGGTCGATTACATACTAATTTTTGGGGCAGTAAAGTCAACGCAAGATAATGTCCCTAAGGGCAAGAGAATAAGGTGACGGAAAATGATAATGATGCTAAAAATTCATTTTAATGCCTCTGATATTTTGAATTTGTTGCTCAGAACATTGTTATAACAAGCATTCTAGATAAGAATTATGAACTTTATGCATAGTATGCAAATAAATAAATTAGTAATTATTCAGATGAAAAACTGGGTGCAAAAAGTAATTGGGGACTTGCTAATGCATATTTTAGTCGTCAGAAAGTCGCATTTATCATTTCCCTGCCTAGAAATCGATGAACTCCAAGTTTTTTCGCTGATAACGCAATCCCAATAAATTTTTCAGCAGGATATTTCGAAAGTATATGTAAAGACGAATTATAACATAGAAAACAATTGCTTTGCAAGCTCTGGTTTCACAAATTTACTGCAGAGCGCGTACTAATTTGGAATGTTTTGGAGTTAAGCATGCGTGCACTATGAATGTTAATGAATAATTGCAGACCTATTAAGATAAAACTATGAGCGCAAATAGTAAATTCAAGTCCTTTAGTGCGTATTTCCTAGTTCAAAGCAGATAATAAAAACAGGCCAGTGAGGCGAGAAAAGTGAGAAATTCGAAGTAGCAGTGAAGAAAACGGATGGGAAAAAGGTGGGTGAGCGAAGGGAAGGCGTTTTTATTTCCTCATTAAGTGAAGTCATTGCAGCCACACGGCTGGAGTGGTGCCATGGACTGAGATAAAAAGCATCTAATTCCCAGAGGGAAGCTACCACTGCACTGGCACACGATGAGAGATGGCAGTTTGACTAGGGAGGGTATCGAAAATGAGTGAAGAGAGGTGGCGAAGCACAAAGTTGTTTGAGAAGGGCGGATGGAAGTGTAGAGTGGCTCCGGAGACTGTGGCCTTAAGTCGTTCGGGCAACACACACACGCTCTCTCTCCTCCTTCATTTACGCTCTCAGACCTCCGCTTGTTTTTTGTCACGTGAGTCCCCTTGCGGCGGCAGCCGGGCGTTGGGGACTACCTTCTACTACGT
Organism: Pyrrhosoma nymphula; assembly: GCA_963573305.1. Taxonomy (NCBI): domain Eukaryota; kingdom Metazoa; phylum Arthropoda; class Insecta; order Odonata; family Coenagrionidae; genus Pyrrhosoma; species Pyrrhosoma nymphula. The sequence continues at coordinate 76,111,861 of OY754330.1, read as the reverse complement.
GACCGAGCCTCACCGAGGGAGACAATGAGGGGATGAAAGAGACCCCCAACAAGCCCCGATCAAGGAGAGGATGATAAGAGAGGAGAGGAAAGAGGGTGTAAATCTGTATAGCAGAGGTAAAAAAAAGCGGGGAAAGGGAATAATTCGCATCAATTTTTGGGTTCCATTTTTTAAAAAGAAAATGACGTAACAGATTCACGTGATAAGAACGAAAATGCTATTTCATCTGATCGTTAAATTTAATGAACAATTTCCAGGACATGAAAAATTAACATTTTTCCAGGAAATTGAATCCAAATAACGTGAATGCATCATAGAATCTTTGACATCGACGTATGATTGACTTAATGAGATAAATACCTACGTGCAAAGTATAAAACATACTGAGAGGACAATAACATATTTGTAGAGAAAACACGGTAATTTTTCAACTAAAAATAGAAGTTATAAAAGGAAAAAAGGAGGCGTCACAGTTGGAAGCCATGATTCATAGGTATCTCAAGTAAAATTTAAGCAGTAAACATTAGCAAAACATGGATGCCGGCGTATATTTGAGGAAGAACTATTTTATCACTGCAGTAATAGTTACACCAATGAAGTTAAATCTTATTTTTACAAACACTTATCTCGTAGTTTGCCAACACATGACATTATGGAATGGTAACTGCTACTTCTTTTTTGCGCTCAATGCACGGCAAAAAAAGCAATCCAGCATATACACACGCTTCGCTATTGTAATCAACGAACCTGTCTATTCTCTGGTGTTAACCTAGGTCAAAAACAACTGAGGAAGGAGAGAAGCGGTGTCACGTGCAATGCGGTAACATGAAATCGGCACACGCAAAGCGGATGGATGTGGGAGGATTTGACAGCAGTTGGAAGCCATGGTCACAAAAGCGTGAATAAAACGAGGATGCGGAGAAAACAGTAAGAAATGACTTTATTGACGCGTAATGATGCGGCGTAAAATTTCCTCAAGCACGATTCTCCATGTACCATAAATTTATAAGTTCTCTTGGCAAAATAATTCTTGGCCGGAAGTTATCAAACCTCGTATCTCGAATATTGTGCTAACCTTGGGAAAAATTACACGGAACAAACGCAGCTCCTTAAGAAAGGACACGTAGTTCGAAGTTTCCTGAACGCTCAGGCACTCCTCAAAACTGCACTGCAGAGTCATGCGGCTCCAATTTTCTTCCCGTGACCTCAAGTAAGGTGCTTTTTACGTCCCATACGATGGTGGCAAGAAGAACGAGGGTGACGTTCTCATATTAAGCTAGGTTTGAGCTAAAATCCCAAGAAGCTGTCAGACAACAGATACACTGCTATATATCACACAGGCGAGCAGCATCAATTTTCACAAGCAAACACAAAAGGCAATGAAAATTAGTTAGCATCACTGTATTGGCAAAACGATTAGGGTGGAGATACAATTCCATGAGACCGTAAATCGCTAATAAGGGGCAAATTTAATGTAGAAAGATCTAGGCCAAGAGACCAAAGTAGGACTAATAACAGAAAACACGGTGAAATACTACGACGAGGTTTCTCTTCATTTCTCGATGGATATAACTGGGAGGAACCAATACTTTTTATGGTTTTGTTAACATGATCGAAGGCTTATAACAAAGGAAAGATTGTTCCCAACATTTTTGGCGCTAAATTATAATGTAAAAGTTTGGTTGAGGAGCTAAACAACACTTTAACTTTGGTTGAGGAGCTAAAACATGAGGAGCTAAACTTCTAGGATTCAGAAGTTGATACGGTACAGCTATCGTAAGATTCTAAACATAAATTACTGGATACCAATTGATTTTAATCATGAAAGTGTTCCCAAATATAAATTTAAAAACTGTAAAAGGTGCGTTTATATTGAGCTAAAACTACTCACACTTATGCTTTACAACAGTAGAAAACTACATTATTGCACGAATCCTTACTTTAATTCTACGTGCTTCCTACCCTTCTTTATCCACTCGAGTATGCCTAAATGTAAGTTTTGGCCAAACTTTACGGATAAACTGTAAATAGCAAAGATATATTATGTAGCATATCTGACAAATCATATTAGCGAGTTATGAATTGTCACGGCTAAAAACCAACAGAGATGTAGACATACCCAATTCAGCTAGAAGGCGAAGGAGATACCAACAACGAGCAAAGGACAAAGACGTGAGCAAAGAGGACGGCGATAACAAGGCAACCGTATGGGATTTGGGACGTTCGCGACAGTTGCGGGTGGCGAGATTTTGCGTGAGAGGAGGAGCGAGAAGGGCACACGTTAGCACGGCTGATTGCCTCTCAGCACAAGACTGGTACGCGAAAGTTGGGGAAACATGACCGCGAAAGGCCCAACCTTTCCCCATGCGTGTCTTTTTGTTGGATATGGAAAGTGGGGGGAACAACAGGGGTCACTCTCTCGATAAACACATACACACCAACGTGAGCACCGCGGTACTCAGGGGTCTCGTGTTTTGTTTGCATGGACCTCTCTTCTCTTCCATTTTTCCCATTTCATTCCATCCTTCCTCCACGAGAGCACGGCCCGCCGACCCTTCCACTATAATTTACCCCATACCCGTCCCTTCCTCGGTGAGTAGAATCACGCGTACTCTCCGGAGACTGTATCTTTATGCTATTATTACTGCATGTGACGGAAGGGCCGCAGTGCGTGTGAAACGGCGTCATCCGCATTACTAGCCGGTCCAGAGGAATAATTTATCCCGGCTAATTCGGTAGGGAGCACCATCATCCCCTGCATTTAATTTTAGTTCCTAAGAGAGGACGGATTTTCTAGAAGGATTTGTACAACTATGCCTTTCCGTGAACATTTTATGATAATGGAACTACCTTAATCTTGAGGCTGAAATGAGAGCGCGCAGATACAATGCGCTTGAATGACTATTGTAGTACAAGTACCTATCTACACAGGGAGAATAACAGGCTTCACCATAATTGATATCTTGGTGAGTTGAAAAAGCGTTGCATTTTACTAAAATAAATTCATGGGAACTCATTAATTAAAAAGAGCAAAGGCATAATTTCCATAATTTCTGCTCTCCTTGAAATCAACCTAAGATCATATATTTTTAAACTTTGAGTATTATGAGTTTATTCTATGTTCAAATAGCATTGATAAAAGTTAGTTTAAAAAAATATGTTACTCAAGTAAGGTGGTTTAGTTTATCACTCAGATTTCTAAAATAAAGAGGTCATAAAATAAAGGCTTCAGAATTAAGTACTAAGATTTTCCCAGACATAATACCAATCTTTTCTAAACACTCGTACGGACTATTAGGCATTTCAAACAAGAAATTGAAATCGTACCAATTCTGAAATTACAAAAAGCGCTTGTTATTTAGGCAAGCGCATCTAATCTATGCGAGACCATCTTAAAACGTTTCATTCAGCATTTCATATCTAACCGCGCCATAATACCAGCGCCACTGATAAAAAAATCCCGTTAATTACTGGTACTCAAAAAGTCCACCGTCCGATACTTATATTCATGACTTAGGAATTTATTGGGGCATACTACTCCTCCAACGCAATGAAGCCATAGCTCACATATTTTTCGCAACCAGCAATGATGTTCAGGATACATGCTACTATCTCCGGCATATCATTTCTATTCCTCCATGGTGGCGAGTTATATTGATAAAGGATGATATTCCGCAGTTCACAGTAAATACTGGATCGACTCTATCGTTGGTTCCTGAAAAAAGACATCATTTATAAAAAATACGGAATTTTCGAGTTAAAAGTATACAATTGACTGTTGAATTAAATTTAATGTACGATTTGTACACTGCGGAATACCGCCATCGCAAGAGAATAACTAGGTCATCTGGAAATATCGAGACTGCTGATGGGATGGAAATCAAGAGAGGAATGCTTCGGGAGAAAGGATGACCGGAAGACCAGCGATATTTACAGAGAGAGAGAGCACGAGGAACATGAGATATATAAGGGTAGCAGTACGTGGACACATTTCTTGACCCAACCACCCACCCACCACCCGCTCGCAAAATTCTCTCCATCCACGTTTGGGCGACCGGGTAGTATCACGTTCTCCGCGTTGTGTGCGTTCCACATCTCCCACTGACCCCATCCAGAAAGCGAGTGCCTTTTTCCGAACGGTCAGGGGGGGGGGGGGGGGTAGCTTCAACTTCCGCAGCCGGCCCACCTTCATTTCCGGTCGCTCTTCCACGAAAACCTCTTCCACTCATCTTCACAAGGCTCATTCACCCAGCTCCACCATCCCAACTCAACTCCTCCTCTTTCCGATTTCCTTTCGTTTACATCACCCTCTCTCTCCCTCTGGCTCAACACCACTTCGCCACCATTATTATCCCACAGACAAGGGTGCGTGATTTGTTTTTCGGAGATTTCTCTCTCTACACCTCGATCCATTTTTGTACGAAAAGCTGCTGTCGGCGGATTGATTGAGTTTTCCCCGCATTCCCTCCAAACTCGATGCGGTGACGTGCTCGTGATTTGGCGATTGGCTTTGTGACTAAAAAGTAAAACGCAACGGTCGAATAATGACACCCATTCAAGAGCAGCCAGAACTACAAAAACAAAAGCATCTTTTATTAATGAATTAGGCGCAAACAAAAACTTATGCAGTCCAAGTCAAAAGTACTTATATTCTACCGGATTTAATATGTTTAGAAAAGATATTCTAGAGCCATTTATCAGCGACGTGAAGAGTTAGTACGCATTGCGTTACTCTATTTTACTTAACCGTAGGATGATTTTTGAATCAGGTTAGCACTTACATTATTTACCCAAGTTGCATTGCTGATTTTTTATACAAATCTGGATGTTTTATCTGTTGGTTACCTATTGAGACCACTTTCTAAACTTACTGAATAAATCACAAAATAGATCATTGGGCATTATTTGAATATCACTATAAGAAATTGCAAACTTTTCATTGTCTCACTCCGTCATTTCTAAGTATTGATTCAAGAATAAGCTTCCTACTTCTTTTTCAGGCGCATATTTTTGTTCCCTCCTACGTGCAATTTTGATGGTAGTGTATTTTAGTTTTCTATAAATTATTATTTTAAATATTTTTGGACGTTAGTAGATTTAGGGTAGTAGATTTTGACGGTAGAGAGAAATAGAACCATAATCTCTCTCTCATAAGGATATTACTAGGCATAAATGTTATTCAAATCAGGAATACTCTTATGATAATCAGATACGTAAAACTGGACAGTAATATAAAATGTATTATGTTATTCCCAGTAATGAATAACTGCAGGTGAATAACCTAGAATAAACCGGTAAAAGGGGGTATGAAAGTCTTAGAGAACGGACAAAAATACCACTCCGCCTACGGCATTACTTATTTTTAGAACAAAATGTAAGTATTATGAAAGTGAAATATATGGTTATCTTGTTCTTTCTCCCGGGAATACACATACGCCTTCAACTTTATTTTTACCCACCGTGCCCAATTTATTTCGCAGTATTCATATTCCGCCCACATTTCCTCCATGCCTTTAAACGCTTTCCTTCCGGAACACGTATCTTCATCCTTTTTATGTGCCACTAACTCTTCGGCTCTTTCATTCCCTGACATTCGTCTTTCTTCCACTCTCTCCCTGTCCCCTTCATTTTGAATTTTCGTTTCCATCCCTTCTAATTTTATTTCCGGAACACGTGTTTCCGCAGTGCCTCTCTTTCTCCCCATTCATTCCTTTCTCTCCCTCCGCCCTTCTTTCACTTAACATCATTCTCTTCCACCCAAATTCTTATTTTTCCCTCTTCAAAACCACTTCCTTCCAATCTCACAAATGCAGACTCGCAAATACAGGCATGCACACAACTTAGTTCGCATTTATATAGGCATATGTGTGTGTGTGTGTGTGTACATACATGAAGGTGGACGAAAACCAGACGATATATATGTATGTGTGCGTGTTTGTGGTTATCGTCCACCTTTCGCCTGATTTTTCCCTCTCCAGCTCCGGGGAAAATTGCCGAATGAATGGAAGGATATGGAGGAGAAACGTGACACCTCCTCCGGGTCAAATATATCTGAATCGTGGCGGTTGAAAAGAAATATTTCTGAGCGCATATGCGCTGATGTTCGTAAGATTGAACAGAGACACGGATATGAAGTTGTGTGCGGCTGGGACAGATGATTGGGGTTGCTTGGCTCAGTTCTTAAAGAGTTGGAAGGTGTACAATGTCTCTGGCTATACCCTGTATTTAGAAGAGAAAGCTATTTAAATCATAATGCCAAAATTGTATGGCATAAATCAACGATTAGAAGGTTGCTCACGCACTTCTACCCAGCCAGGAGCATAGCCTCTGAGTATTTATATTACCGAATATATATTTTACCATATTTATCCCTAATGCTTATATAGCTTAATGTATTCAATCTTTGGTCTTCCGTGTGGCTTCTTCCCATTGGTTATCCCTTCAATTATTATATTCAGCGATTATTCACGAGATTAGCACAGTACGTGCTAATAATTTCGGGTTTCCTACTTTGAAGAGTCTTCATTATTCACCTTCCCTTTCCAGCTCTTCGTTATGTTTCTTAAATTGTGATTTTCTCCGTCCATTTGATCTCCATCATTATTCTTTAGAACCACATTTGTTTTGCGTACATCTTCTATTTTCTACTCCTGTTATCACCCAAGCTTTGTCGAAAATGAAGCAACCCACCAGAAGTCATTCACGACAGAACAGCGAAAACGAGCGAAAGCAGATGCGCTTGGTGCAGTCCTCAACGCTCGGTCTGGATTTATAGAACGCCCGTTCTCTTCTCAGAAAGCACCTCTTTCACCGGGCGTCTTCGCGATAACACATCCAAACTGGGGGATGAGAAGGCAATGGAAGGCATGAAGCAGGGGAGTACCGGAAGGGGAAAAGAGAGCTGAAAGCTTGCGTGGTAAGAGTCGACTAATCAGCGCCCAGAAGGCGATTGCGGCACATAATACGTGCGTCTCGAATTGAACCGAGGGATTTTGCCGGAGGCATGGCGGATGGCGGCCCTTTCACAGTTCTAAAAACGGGGATAATTTGTGGCCACATATTGCGACAAAGGGTCGTCTTCACGGGCCAGAAAGTTCGACGCGTAAAACTTGGCTTGGCAGGAATTCGTAGACGAAAGGAACTGTGGCAGCTAAAAATTTTATTACCAGAGCGCATCCACTTTATGATTATTTGCAGGCTCCTGCGGCTGCTGAAATAAATTGGCAGATTAATGTTGCTACATAGAGTAAAAATAGGTCCATTGGTCCTTAATTTTTACATAGGTACCTACTCTCAGCAGGTAAAAATAATGGTTTTATGGATTTGATTAAGTATATGAGCTTGAACGTGAATCCTAGAAATTTAAAACTATCAGAAAATGAAAAAAAACACTCGGAATTCCATTCTTTAACGGATTACACTAAGGTACGGTTTTTTAATGTCTCATTAAACAATTTCCCGTTTTTATATCTCCCAAGCGTACGATCCACCATCAAATACAAACAAATCCCCCATCCAATATAAAAATCAATTAATAACCCCTTAATCTCAGTTAACTTCACATAAACGTAATAGCTACTTTAACTCCGGCCTAGGCCGGCCATATTGGTCGGCCGACGGTATATATACGCACGGACACGGGACTGAGGCGGTTGAGTTGGAGATCAGCGGACGCTGGCACGATCGCCTAGTCTAGTGTTAACTAGTGTGTGTTAACCATTCCGGGCGCCCTACATACCGTGGGGAACCGACGCTTGCCCCTTAGGCGCATATCTTACCACCGGTGTGTGGGTTGTTCCGACACGTCGGTTAATGTGAACCGGATAATATAAAACGGAGCCTCAGTCATAGCGTTCCCTCCCCTACCTTTCAGAGTAGTTTAAAAGTCTCACTATAAATTTATTAAACTAGCTCAGTTTTACTTGTCTTTCAAATACATCGAGTCTTTCTTCCTTTTCCTTTCTGTGATATCAAATCATTGGTTCAAAAAAGGTATTTTTCTGAATAAAATCAAAATAAACATTTCCGTTCTTTAATATAGTTTGAGCGAGATATCACTTCAAGTAAAACTCGTTCAATTAGGCCTCATATTTTTTAAAAATTCTAATATTTCCAATGATAGCAAATATAAAACCCCTTACCATTATACTTTTCCAGATATTATCACAAAAAATACCAGTCATTAACCATGAAAAATGGTATGGGAATGCACTCCAGAGAGACTACTTTAAAAAATGAGGAATGTCTAGCGTAAAAATCTCGTCAGAAATTTAAGTGTGTACTTTACACCCTTCCTCAACTATTTCAAAAATATATCATTCACTCACCGCAATAATTTTTAAAAAGCATCGCAAACAAATCTTCGAATTAATAACCGCGATACCTGATTCACGCAGTCATTCTAGAAATTGTTTAGGTATATGGCACGACATGATTAATGCTAGTATGTACATCTGTAATAATCTAGCTTAACCTGCTAATTAATTAGGAATTTAAGATCGGCTTGGAGTGAAGGCATGTTTCTCTATACCAATATATTTCTGGGGTAATTCTCTTGTAATAATATGATTCCTATAAGAAAACATTCGAGGGATGTTGCAATATTAGAAAGAGAAGATTAGTAAGACGATTGAGAAGGAAATTGCAAAGAACCGTAAAACCGGGACGGTTTCCAAGAAGAAGAGACAAAGCTGCCTCGGCAATGACTTATATCACAAACGAACTTCCAAGAATAACGTTAAATAAGGGAGGATAACCCAGAAGTACAACGATTAAAAGTTTGATGTGCAATTAATTTCGTATTCACGCAAATGCCTCATTTTTCATCAATTTGCCAAAGACTTCCCTGCTCATTCATCTACTTTCGAAAACTCCTAGTCCTCTGCCCTCTTTTTCAAATCTTGGTCCCCAAGTTTCGCGATTACTTTCCTTCGCGAAAAGTTGTTTAAGTTATTCCTCCGATCCGTTCGTACATTAAAACCAACACGGAACTCCCTCATCATCGTCGAGCGTAATTCTCTGGCTCCTTTGGCCCCATCCCCAGCCGCCAACACTACCTTTCTTCCTGCAGGGTTCCCAAAACTCTCCACTAACTACCAAAGCACTCCAAGAGCGGACTTAATCATAAATACTTTGCCTAACTCACCCCAATCATTTCCAGTCTCCCATTTAACTACCTCTTCCCTCATCCACTCGCTCGCACCCAATGACATACTTCTACTTCGCTCTGTGTTTGCAAATACTCCTCCACCATGCCTTCTCCCACACTCTATTATCCCAGTGGTTACCTACCTTTATTCACGTCATGCAACATCAAGTTCGACTTGAAAATGGCGAAGCTTGACCCGCAATGTTTAAACAAAAATCATTCAAGCTAAAATGAATGAGACCGAAAAATATTTAATTCTAAGCTGTCTACAAACAAGGATTAGGAAAAAGGTTTACCCAGATTTAAAAAAGATATCTTATTCCAAACTTCTTAACTAGTGGCATAGCGGAATAAATGAAAACATACATGCGCTATACAGCTTCTATGGTCAACACAGAGTTTGAGTTCACAGTGCCAACCGTCAAATATAAACATCAACTTTATCGATTAAGAAATACTAGATATTATATGAATGTTTACCTCCATTTAAGCATGGTCTTTTTTTTAGGTTAGGAAGGCATAATCTAACTCACTGATTGAAACTACTTGAATGCTGCTGTCACTTATTTCATCCATTAGCTCCATTCGATTCCTGGTGGAATGGCTAGGAGAAAACTATTACTTGCTCATTTTTATAATTTTCGATTGAAAATATGACTACGTAAAACTATTAACTTTGATAAATGAATGCTCAACGAGAGTAGTGCACGAATCCTTCCACAGTAAATTCCATTTTATTGCTCAGCAATGATCAAAGGAGGACTAGATTTACTTCGACCGCAATGGGGAGCATGCATTCAATTTATACATTTCCTCTAGAACTCAAATATACAATTTAGATTTTTGTGTAAACCGCAGGCTTTAAAAATTGCCTACAAAAGTGCACCAAAAACTTGAAAAAACACGTGATTCTAAACGGCATCCCATACGGTAACATCATTCCTCAGGTTCCCGATAACGTTTTGTTTCCACGCCGCCAAGCACGCGTAATTTTTCTAGAAATATATGTTTCAATGATACAATTTCGTATTCCGATAAAATTTACGTCCTAAATATTTAAGAATGTGTACTTCAAATACAAATAGTTTTTTAAAAATAATGAATGCTCCCTCTACTCCTTATTTTACCTGCTAATTCTAAGGCGGGAACTCCTCAACCAGAAAACTTGGCACGGGTCCCTTCCCTGCACTGCTCCTCTTAAGCCAAACCATCCGACACCCAAGTGGTTCCCTACCGTCTCACCCAACGCTCTTCCCCACCCGGCACAAACTCGCGCATTGCATATGCGGTCCACGTCCGACCCTAACTACTTACAATGGTGGGGGGGTGGCTCCTCCCCCACACTTGTCTCACTCACCCATCCCAAATACCCTCCCTATTTCTCCAAGACGGACCCCTTATACACGTGAGAATAGGTCTCCGAAGGAGGGCCCATGGGAATTTGCGGCCACGGGAGAGGGGGTCTTTTTAGAGCACAGAAGATCGCGAGGAGGAGCCTAGAATGAAGCAGGGGGAGAGGGATGCGGTGGAAAATTCAAATTGATCCCATAGCAAGGCAGCGTGGGAGGGTCCTCCATCATCACTGCTTTTACCCCATTCCTCCTCTCAGGTATATCTATTCACTTTGTCCCTACCCCACTCACTTTGAGCCCCAATACGCCTCGCAGTCATTTCTTAGTTCTTAGTGCAGAAGACCCGTTCCCGACTGCCGACTGAGACAATTGAATACAGCAAGGACCTCTTCCTTCAGACTTTCCGTGATGGTAAACTGAAATAGATGAACGGTGAGGGTGATATAGAAAACGACTGATAAGGCAACTAGAACATAAGAGGAGCGCGGATCTAAATCAGCTCCGATTAGTTCAAAAAACCAACCGCACTATATACATATTCATCGTCTCGGTGTATGTAATGTGGCGTTATATGAGTCGAGGGTTTGGTCATTGAGGAAAGAAAATTAAAATTGACAGGAGGAATTTGAAATATCGGTAAAGAGAATAAAGAAATGTAGAGTGAAAGCTCTATAATATATAAAGAGTTGGTGATGACAGGGGACGAAAAGAAAGAGGCATAGAGAGATCAGGTCATGTTGAAAACGATTATTCAGGAGACAATTATGGGTCAACGCGAAGTTAGAAGAAAAAAAGTTGGACTTAAAGATATCTGGTAGAGAAGTCAAAAAGTATGCAGAACATAGGAGAGACTTAAGAGAAGGCAAATAGCATACATGTGAAAGTTTCAAATTGACCCCGAAATGGAGAATGCAGGGAATGCCAGCAAGTCACCCAATCCATTGGTAAAAATATTAAATAATGAATATAAAAAGTATATAACTTGGAAATTTATAAATAATAATAAATAAAACGAGAGCCTCTATTTTTGACATAACTCCCAACCCAAACGATCATAATACAAACCAAGCAGAAGAACTATCCAAGTACGTAGTTCTGGCAATACAATACAAAGTAATTCATAAATTAAAGAAATTAGAAAAAATTTCATTGGTAATAACTACAACCAAATGTATTCATGAAAATGTCAAAAATAGTATTAGAAAACTACAAATACCTCCAGATCTAATCACTAAAACCACTGAAACATCTGTCATACTCAAAATTAGTCGTAATGATCCGCACAGTTCTTCAAATGTTTAGTCAAAAGAGAGGTTTGCTAACAGCCCCTTACTCTCTAAAAGTCCTACTATCTCAGATATAATATTTTAAAAATATGCATAGTAACATTAATAATCATCAGCATCGCGATACTCAAATTCAAGTCGCAAATCATTGACTTCCGTTCCTCAGAGGCCAGATATGCCATAAACATTGACCTCGATGCGTCAAAACCTCCCATATATCTAGACTGGAATTCGGTGAAGGTTGAGAGGAAGACGAGAGTTCATTCAGCCGTCTTCGACTGGACAAGAAGGATATCTCGGGCAAAATGGTCGAGGATGTAGAAGAGGGTGTCAGTCAGAGGCTGAGATGCTCTTTCGCCTCGGAGTCGAGGTGGGATTCAGATGAGAAGCAAGCCCCCACTCCTCGAGGTCTCTATGGAGAGCCATTGACCCATCCAGGGGCCACTCGTGTCCTCAGTCAACCTCCAAACTCTTTACCAAAACCCAATGGCTCCCTTTTTCCTCGAAGAGGATGAAATGACAACTGATCCACCTCACATGAATAGTTCAGTCGGGTAATAGTCGGGTATAACACGACCAATGATGTTCACTCCTAAGAAATTAAAGAAGCAACTAAAATCCATAAATAAAAATTGGCTCCGACGTATTGTTCTAGAAGGGTAGATTCACGATAATTAACAAAAACATTGACATAAAATACGATTGCAACCAAATAATTTCACCACTGAACATTTTCAATAATAAACTAATTAAAATGAATTTAAGTTGTAAAAAAGTAGAGAATTACGTTAACATACAAGTGGTCAACTAAGCAATTCAATAACTGTTCAATAAAGAGAGAAAAATCACCAATTCACCTTAGGATGAAATATTATGAAAAATTACGGTTAGGAATTAAAAAGTACAATCTACGATGATAAAATAGCTTCAATCACACTTGTAACCATAAAATAAATATAATTACGTAAAAGATAGCATTATTCGCCAGCCCTGGATTGTATGGAAAATGTCCCGTTCAGGTATTCCCTGGAGATAAAAATATATCTAAAAATCAACCTTAAAATTCCTCGTTGCTAATAGTTTAATAAATTCCATTTTTCTAAATTATCATGAGCCATACCGGTGTAACGAAACAGGACAGTTCCGCAGAAGGAAACATACTCAAGCCCGTCCCGAGGCAACCTTTATGAAAAAAGTCATCAGCCCTCGAATCAATAACTCACCGAAGCAGAATTTAGCAAACATGTTGCAAAGGTTAATTTAAGGACGGCCATAAACTCATCTTCCTTGTCCAAATATAATATCCCCAAAAACTGAAACCATCCCTTTTGCTCGTCTAACGCCTAACCCTTATTTCCCTACAACGTTTTCCCCCTATGCCCTGGGACAATCTCTCCCTCTCTCTAGTCCAAATAGGGGCAGGGCAAATCTTCACATCCCCCCACTTCCAAAACCTTATGTACGCAAAAGTCTGTCTCTTTCTATACAACGTGTACCGTAACACACTATGGACGGCATATGAACTAAGGAAGCGTAGCTAGGAAGTGTTTGCACACAGAAGAGAGGATTGGGGAGGTAGAGGGGGTGTACCCTCGGTTGCTCCGGAAGTCAGGAAGGACTGAAACAAACCCAACCCCGTGAGGATAGGTAAGAGGTCATGGGCTGGAGGGCCGGAGGGCAGGACGAGATTCCGCGAAAACGATTCTGGGGGTGCAACATGGCTAAGAGGGAAGAGGAGGATGTGGCTACGATGAACGGAGAAAACAGAGGGGACTGGAGAAGGGGGCACCCCAGATTCGGTGAAAATGAAGGAAGACGGCGAACAAGCGTGTAGCATAAATGGAGACGCAGAAAATAGATGAGAAAGGGAGAGAAGATTTGAAGAGGGAAGGACGAAAGTGGAAGGTGAGGGGAGTGTCAATGAAAGGACCTAAATGAAAGGGAATAAGAGAAGTTGAGCGAAGAATCGGAAGAGATAAGAGGGAGCTTGCGAACTCATGTTGGGACAACCAAGTCGAACTAAGCGTCTTCTCTGAGTTCCCAAAGAGAGAGAAATAGCGAAGATGAATAAAGGGGGGGTAACAGCAGAGACCCTTTTATCAGTGCTGCTACCTCATTCACCATTCCTCAATGGCTATCATAAATGCGACAGAAAAATAATTCACCATCCAACTTAGACCAAGCGTCCTGAAAAAGCGTAATTATCCTGAACCTTGGCACTAAAAAAAGCCTTTCTCCCAAATATTATAGCACTCGAAATACTTTACTCTATAGAGTGACGATTTTGTTAACTTTATTTTCATGTTCTATTTGAATATGAAAATCATAATTCGAAAATAATAATTAATTTATTAATTAATATAGCACAGATGACTAGTACATTGAAATGTGACTTCAAGGAACGGCTATATTGAAATTCTAAACCGTATATTCTAACAAAATCATGTCAGGTAAGCTGATCAGTTTTTCCCAAACTCAGCAAGGCTTACATTATCAATAGTTGCCAAATTAATGGAAATAGGAAGACTTTTGACGCTATGGTCAAAGTAAATGGTTGATTATATCAAAAGGAAATATAAATTTATAGGAAAGGATGTTAGTTTAACAGCACTGATATTTTTTTCATAATAAAATCGAAAGAAAATGGAAATGACGGGCGAAAAATATAGAGACAAAACTTTCGAACCATAATGAATCCCGCACACCTTTTATAATCAACTTTTCGTCCTTGAGTACTTGAGTATCTTGAGTAATGAAGCTCATTTCTCTAACATTTAGAATTTTTTTTTAATTTTATTTTTTTAACTTTCATTCTTACTTTTTAACAATCATTCAACGCGAGTCCTGCTATATTGAAATAAACGTCTGGTCAAATATAAAATCACAGGTAGAAATATAATACAAACCATAAAAAGCTTAATTTCAGAAAAACAATCAAATCATTTGAAACTGGCATTACTCTGAAATCAGAATTTCCCTCCTTTTCTCAAGATAGCTTATTTTCTTAAGATTAAGTTTAAATAAGTTACGTGGAGCGACGAACAACAAGCGCAGCCCTGGATGACGGACCACTAAATGAGATCTTTAGTTTGAAAGAAACATCCTTCATATACTACGGTTCAATTTAATATACCTCATCCATTAATTATTGAAAAAATATAATTTGACGGAGACTTTCAAATATTTACGCGTGACGTGCATTCGAGTCGACTGGTAGGCGTTTCCTGGTGCGTCATTCCGAAGTTAGCTGTTCTGAAAGGAAACAAACCCTCAAGATTTATAATTAATCCGGCCTCTCTTGCGACAGAGACGGGCGTGTGTTTGGAATCGGAAAATTCAATTATCTCTCTCGGGTTGCTACCCCTGGGAATCATATGAGCAATATCTCAGTTTACATATTTCCTCTGTTACCGGTACATGAAACTTTCAGGAAAGGATTTTTCGCTGGATATGAACGAAGTATATGAACTCCCGTATACTGGAAGGAAGAATGGGGCCGCCGTCGGCTGGAATGAAAGGATCCAAAAGAACTCAGTATTAGAAGAACGTGAAATTTTACGAGTGAAGATGTAAAATATATAAAAATAGAGATGGATGTTGCGACAGTCGAGTCAAATATAGCGGGGATGGATGTTTCATATCTAGAAAAGTACACTCCGGCGAAATGATACCGGATTCTATTTCACAAAAATAACACGTGGGTGCACATAGCTGGGGAATAAACACGCTCCTCCATACAACAAGGAATCAGATCTCCAACGAAGAACGCATTCGTAAAATTCTGTGTATTCTGCAGAGGCGAACAATTTTCCGTTCCGGTTAATTATTCACCCTTCTCATCTCCACACATACACACACGTTTCCCCGCTACGGAAGCACGATCTCTCTCGCGAAAGCAAACTCGACTTCACCCCGTCGGAAACAAGCGCCCACCACCCTTTCATATAAATCGCCCAACCCTTTGCGCCTTCACTTCCTTAAATCCATGCCAAGGCGTTGTAAATATTTGTGTTTATCTTCTTGTTTTTTTTTAATTCTACGGATATTCCCTTCATCCTCGGCCAGCGCCAAACCCCTATACCCCTCCCCCCTACTCCATATACTCACGGTTCTTCTTCAAACATCTCCATAACCTCGACTCCCCACTCTTCCTACGCCCAAGCCCATCATCCACGCCTTCCCCCACATTTCCGATACACGTTTTCATTTTGAAGGGCCTCATAATCTTCCCTCTCCATCGCCACGCCAATATTCCCCTCCTTCCGCAGCCTCCCTGCATCCCACGCTTCAATCCAATCCCTCCCCCCTGCCACCCTCTTGTCTTTCAGTCCACCCTTGATCCTCATCCACCTCTCCATTATCCGCGTCACCCTTGCATACCCATCGTTTTGCCCCCGCCCCATTTACTCCACCCTCGCCCCTTCACTCCATGCCGTCACTTTCTTCCCACAAGTATAAAATATACGGGTTTTTGATGGTTTGCTCAAGAATAAGTAGACGCCGTTGCCAACGTTTCGATTTATTTATAAATCTTCATCAGGGCTACATAAAAGGAACATACCAATAATGTATACTTCTTAACATGAGTCAGCAGGCAAACCATCTTGTCTTATTATAAAAACAATAACATCAATTTTTAAACATAGCAACCATAGCTGGGAAGGAATGATAAAGTTTAATGCGGGTCAATAATATTTACATAATAGTAGGGACTTTTTATCTCCTTTCTCTGTAATTTGGAGCAAAATTGCTTTGATCCCGGCCATAATTGCCTACTGAATCTTGTTAAGAAGTGTACATTATTATGTTCCCTTTATGTAGTCCTGATGAAGATTTAAAAATTAATCGAAACGTTGGCGACGGCGTCTACTTGTTCTTGACCAAACCCTCAAAAACCAGCCTTGATCAATGGATTTTCATGTGGTCGAAAAGTATGATGACATAAAAATATACTAGTAAAAAGTTCCATACGCAACGCAGTGGACGATTTTGGGACACGGGCTACGGAACTTTCAAACCCCGTTGCGAATCGGGAAAGGAAGGTTGTTTAGCGCGGAGGGTTGGTCAGAAAACCTTTCCAATTGCTGTCAACATAAGTGCTTCGAGAAGTGGGATGACTTACCACTACCCGCCGCGTCGTTCCGTTTGGAGTCATCACAATGCGACCTCAAGATAAGAGTCCCTAGTAAATTCATGGCAAAGGGTGACTTATTAGGCTTGCGTGTGTATGCCTCATACACATTTTCGCGAAATAGTGGAAATATTGCTTACCGTAGAGGAATGAGGTAAAGCATCACACGGCATTGTTTCATGTATACGCGATGGTCTTTTGAGGCATAAGGATGTTGTAAAGCTTGTTACGAGTCAATATAAATAGTTTTTCACAGGCAAATTTCAAGCTGCGACATTTCAATTTGGGATTTGTAAATGCATAGCAAAGTAACTTACATAAAAACATAATAAATGAAATAAGCGCTTATCTTCACTAATTCAAGCGAAATCTTTGTATTCACTAATTTCCCAAATAAAATTGCCAATGCTCAACAAAAACATGTTTTTTCTCTTTACAAGTTAAGCAAGAGATGCAAGCTTTGAAAGAGAAAATCAACAGGATAAAACAAAGGATGACCATCTCTGAACGGATAATTCAACTTCCGCTTAGGTAACTGTAAAATAAATAGTTTCGTGAAACTCTGTCCTCCATAGTTAAACTTTCTCCTGAAATTTCTGCACTCACCTGAAAATTAGCCACAACCACAGCGTTTTTTTGGGCTTAATGTTTTATTTCGTTTCTTAAATTGTGTCGATCAATTTTCTCATTCTTTTACTATTCACTGGCCTACAAATCTCGAATGTATACACATAATCTTCCGATTTCCCACTTAAGGGCAAGTATCTTTGAGTCTTTTCTCTCGCTCATTCCCTCCCGTGGTGTAAATATAAGTGAACACCACCTCCTCCTCCCTTCCCTTCCTCACATGCAACTCGGCGGCGCGCACCCCCCGGCGGGGATGAAAGTGTCCAGGGGGCTGAGAAGGGGGAGTGGGAAGGGAGGAAAGAGGGCGACGAGAGAAAATGGAAGAGTGGAATTGCTTGCTCGGTCACGAACGCGCGGACTTCCCCACATCACGCCCGCAACTCTTCCTCTTCATTACCTCGACTTTCTTCCCGTCCTTTCCCTTTCCTCGGCGCGCACACCGAATCCACTTATTTTCTCCTCGGCCCATGCCCCACCCCCTCATCCCCCACCGTTCTCCGTCACCTTGTCCACTCACCGCCCATTAAATTGCCCCCTCACACCACATGCAAACGCCTGCACTATTGCGCCGTAATCCGCGTCCGAACCATACTATTTTATACATGGGTTAATTTATGGAGGTTTGGTCATGTCTTTTTAAAAATCTCAACATCCTTTTTTCACCGACGTTTTGCCTTTTAATCAAAGCATCTTCAGGTCTCAAAGGTGGGATCAACTTTCTTAGAAAACTATCAACCTAGAAATTATTCATTTTTCACAAGGCGTTACTTATTACTAAGGAAACCCAAAAATTACTTATTCAGAATGGAATTAAATATATATATTATCATCCTAAGTATTATCACTTTTATTACAATTATATATATATTTATATAATTATATATAAATTACTTCTAACGGAAAGTAATGACTCGAGCATCCTTTTAACTACTTACGAATTCCTCAAGATTGAACCAAGAGCAGGTATACAACCTGGAATTCAATTATTACCCTCTGGAAACGCATACACAACTCCATGGCAAGACTAAATAAATTCCTTTTATTTTTCCTCACAAGTATTTTCCTCATCTGCTTCATTGCTTAAAATTCACTTACACGGATTACGATTATTGCTCGCGAAGAAATACAACCCCACCCCCCAATAAATTCATCGAGAGCATCCGATGACCTCCCCGACCTTCGTCATATAAAACAGCCCCTCTCTTCATCCCCATTTTAACCTCACCCCTCACCCACCACGCCTTCCTCCACCTCCTCAAATCACTCTTATGTAGCAAACACAGTCCTCGCATACATTTCCCTCATACACCACCCATCAAATTACGTAATACATTCAATGGAGCCACATCCTTTTAGTTGGAATATTGGGTTAAGATATCATAATTTGAAAATTTACACGAAAAAAATAACGAGGAATAACTATGAAATCTATAATAATAATAAAAACTTTAAAGTGAACAGAAGAAAAAATACATTTTGCAACATAATATTTTGATATATAAGGCATGGATATCATTCGTAATAAATACTTTAGTAGGTGGAAAACTAATACTTCTATTGTAATTATTCTAACGAGCTTTTATCTAGTCAAATAGCCATGAAATGTCCTCTTAGCATTTATTCGGTAGGGTCAGAATATTTTGAAAATAAAATTTGTCTTTCTGCTTCAAATTTCAATAAAATGTTTTCCATAAGGTCGCACGTAGTGACTGCATCTCTGTGATAATTTTTTGAAACATATTAATAAACAAATACCCATAAACACAGTGAAATAGAATAATATTTTAAGAAGTCGTCGTTAAAGTCTCAGCATTATGACACTACTGTTCCGAATCACGAGTTACTGGCCAAGATTCTGATCCCATTCGTTCTTCAATACGTACAAAATCTATATTTTAACGTTGACACCCGCTCGAACACTTTTGATATCGCTCTGGATTCATCATTGGGAGTTCCACTTCACAGCTAAACTCGGCACCTGTAAGGGGCAAGCATTCAAAATAGCCATCAGCCCTCTCTTCACCCCTGACCGACCGCCAATTGAACCGTCCGACCCTTGACCTCCCGCCGAGCGCGATCCTTCCCCAGCGACTCCGCTGACGGAGGGGACCCCGCCCGCCGAGAAAACGACAACCCCCGCGGCGCGCCTTCCCCTAGAAACCATCCACTTCGCTTGCCCACTCCTCAACGCCTACCTGCCCATGCACTTCCTTCCCTCTCGCTCGCGGTAAACAACTCACACTTTTCCCGCGACCGCAAACATCGAGCACGCTCTCCATGTTCGAGACGAGGCGGTTTGGCCGTGGGCGCGCCTCCCCGCTATCTCTCCCCTTCCCCCGAGTTCCGTGTCCGCATATCCATCACTACGGTCGCATCGCTGTCTTTTTCCTATCTCTCTCTCCCGCCCGGCGACGCCTCAAACACCTCTTATGCATTTCCCGTGACGACACCCACCGGGCCATTCGCCTTACTCCGTCTACCATCCACATTTACATGCTTCACTCGCATGCTGCCACAAAGGGCGTGGGGTAGGGAATGTTCGGACAAACAGCCATAAAATGAGAGGGGGCATAGGAAAGAGGAATCAGATGAGGGAAGGGATACGTCTCCTGTTTACATTTTCATAGAGGGGTCTGTTTCTGTGGATTAGTGTCTCGATCTGCTTTCGTTGTAGAGGTTAACGGAACGTAGAACGAGGTAATCCTAATGCCGATATTTTTGAAAACGCATATCTCTTACTAGGTAGATTCTTTCCAATTCACAGATGTAATGTGGGAATATTTCCACTGAGTAAAGCTGGAGCTAGTGATGTTTGAATTTTTCTACTGACCATCGAGTTCCTAGTATTTAACTTCAAGAGTTGACACAAAATCTTCGTCATAACTCACCTCGCTCATCTTCGTCTCAACTCGTCTATAAAAAGGCTTCTTCAATTCGCGAATTTTCCTTAGAAAGAGGGAAAGGAAGAAACAAGAGGTCCGTTTTGGTCGATTGATGTCTCAGTCTGAATCAGCAGCATTCGCGAATAGGGCATAGGAAGAAGGAGGACTTACAGCTATTTACAAGACCGGGTGTCACTTTTATTTTCTCGATGTTTAAACCTCACGAGATTGGTCTGATTTTTTTTAACTTGCCCAGAATTGCCTCGGCTCTCCGAGTACCAGTCAGCTCCTTACCAAGCCCTTCCCATGCCTTCCATTATACTTTCTGGTACCGTAGCGGTTTTCAACAAAGTGCAAGGCTATCAGTTGTATATCCCATTCCTCCTACGAAGTCTCCACTTACTCCAAAGAGCTCCCTTCTGTGACATGCCACACCATTCCGAGAACGCCCCTTTCCTCCGACTAACCTCGCGTGAACACCGGTCGACACTTAAGCGCAACCACTCTCGTAAGCCGCACCGTGTGCACGTATCGTAAGCATCAGCAGTTTCCTTGAAGCCGATTGGCAGCTTCCGCTTGTCCCTTGGAATTCGGGTAAATTTGTCCTTCTCCCGCGATATTCTGGTCACTCAGTCGGACACGACGCGTCCCCCAAGCAAGTCTCGCTAATCACTTCATTGACTATCCCATGGAGGGATTCCTCTTGCTTTTATTTACATAGAACGGAATGCGATTAAGAGCCATCTTCTGTAATGATTAAGACACCGGAATACGACGACAGAGAAAGTAATGGAAAATAGAGGGAGGACTAGAACATACTTCTGGACTCAAAGAGTAGCGATAAAACTGAGTAAGACCAGAAGAAAAAATTGTCTTTCAATTGAGTACTGAGGAACAAAATACTTCACATGCTACCGACGTCGAGGAACAATTTTCAGATTAGCTTTCTCCAAAGGAAAACCTAACCTTTGGAGGAATATCTACCATGACACGTTGATCACATTGTGAGTGGTAGCCGCCTTCCAATCGTCAATTCTATCCATTTTCTTCGCCTCTAAATGGAATAACTTCTCGAAAAAAAAAAACTCGATGAGACCTCATTAATAAATCGTTAACTTTTCACGCAATAACTAATATATGCTCACAGAAGTAATTGTTTTGCTTTGCTAACAATATATGCATTTGATTTTCAAGCGTTTATCTCTTTCACCGAGAAGTTCAAGGCGCACGGGCTTCAAAAGACGAAATGCCAAATATTAGGACGCCTACACATAACTTATATGTCAGCTGTAAGGGGATCATTCAAGCAGTCTTTTGGTTACCCCAAATCCTCTTTTTCATCCTTCCCATTCTCAAATTTCACCTCATATGCCCTCCTCCTTTTCACTATTTCCAAAAGCCCCCAAAAACGAAATGCCACGCTCAAGGAACACTCACCCATCGCCATATTCCTCCTGTATGCACTCCACACCGAAAATACTTTTCAGTCCCATACTCTCTTTCAAGTATCCTATGCCCTACAGCCATTTCCTCTCCCGAATCTCCCCTCATCCATGGAGCCGTGGTTTCCTGTTCCCTCCACACTGTTCGGTGGATTAATTCCCATTTTTTCATAACCACGCATTATTTATTCACCGTTTTTACCCGTCACTCTTTCCCTTTGTTTCTTCCCACTATCCATTTCCTTTCACAGGTATTTAAATACTTTTTAATGGTCAATCATAATCTTCAAACATCATAGGTAGCTAGTTTAAATGATAACCACAATGCAATGCCGTAGAAAATGGACCTCACAAACTCAAGCCAAACATAAATTAATAAAATAAGAGAGAGATACGAACTACATTGAAAGATAAAATTATTTGACCTGAATCGTACTAGGAATGATAATGAAACCCGCAGAAAATAAAGTAACGCTAATCCATAAAGATGGTATGTTAAATTTAATAAAGTTGTTTTCAACCTATCACGGCTACAATAGTATCCACCGAAATTCCAAAGTTTGTCAAACTATGCCTTCAAACGTTAGCTTACACTCTTAATTTAGATACCTTTCATACATATTTTCCAAGGATGAAAAACATTGGGAAAATAATGATAAATTCCTAACTGGATAATTCATGGAGTAAAACTTTTATCGGTAGATAGAATGCAGTGGAAAACTGCATTAAACCAATCTATATATTTATGACAGCTGATGATGCTTGTTTTCAGGAAAATCCTGCCAGTGCAAAGTGCAAACTAAAGCCAGGGGGTTAGGAGTATGTATTCATCTCATTCTATGCTACTACTTACTCCTTCCAGTTCATCTCCCAGCCTAATCTACTCCTCTTCTCGCACTCCATTATTCCATACCCCAAGAGCCGCAACTTCTTTCGAGAAATCCATTCGTGTCCCTCCTTCGGAGACGTAAATATCCGGAGGAGACTTATTTATTCGCTCCTTTCTCCTCCTCCGACTCCTCCCCTTCCCTCGAATGGATATATCACATACCTCCCACCACCGACACCACTCCCGTTTTATGCGGGGGGGGGGGGGGGGGGAAGCGGGCTCAAGACCTCACCCTCCATTAGCACAAGACTCCCCATAGTCTCAAGATGACCCCGACGACATATATAAAACCCGCTCGAATCATCAAAGCGCACTTTCCTCGTTTCCGCAAGAGCCACTCCCACCCCATTGGCCTAGGGGTGGTCACACCAAGTCCTCCTCTTTCATTTCAGACCCCGGGAGCGACGACGACAACAACATCGGACGACAGCCACCGCAAATCCCCTTCTCTTCCTCCTCTCGCTTTCAACGACCCACGCAAAAGCGAAACAAATCAGGCGTCGACTGGACACCCCGAGGGCGACGCCTCCATTCCACCTCCAACCTCTTACATCTCCATTCACCCACAAAAACAACCGTCTCGGCGAAGACTCGAGACAGCCACTTTTCTCCAAACCTGCGGGGTGGCGCTATTTCCTCGGAAAGACTCCGCATCCTACTAAATCCGAGACCTCGAAGGGGAGAGTACGCCGAAAGAAGGACATCCTGATTTCAGGTTGAAGTGCTGGCTCAAGTGATAGATTCCCATCAGAAGGGCCAACATTCAAAACCCGGCAACGGAGGAAACATTTTTTAACGGAATCCCGATAACTACCTGGATAAAATGTGGAGAGCACTTTAAGTACAGAACTCTATTCGTCAAATGCGACACATAACTGTCAACCAATTTTTGCCTTTCGTTACGAGCAGGGAGGTCCCGGTAACCAGTTTCTCCCCAACCTCCCTCTTCTCACAAAATAATCCTAGCCCAATTAACCTTCCTTTGTCTCCTGGTTTGAACTTGGGGAAAGAAGATCCAATGATTCACATGCCTTGTAGTTCAGGCAATATTTTATCATATCTATTTCCTAATTATGGTAAGAAGCAAGTAAAAAAGCGTGAAAAACACTCGGCCTCTGCAGCAGCTTGCGTATCAGTAGCCTTTGATGCACTAAATGGAGGTGTATAATCACTTTTACTTAGCAGCACAAAAAATCTAAGGCTGTTGGTTACCTCTCACAATAACTACAAACAATTTCAAACCGAATTACATTCACTATAATGTATATGGTTTATCATACGCATTTGGGCTGAATGTAAAAGTTAGAAAAAAACTTTGTTAATCGGAAAAACTACCTTTTGATATTAATACTCGTATGCAACGAATATTTTTTTACCCTAAAATGTCTCTCACTAATAAATCTTAAGCATTTCGTTACGATTCCTCAAAACCAACTTTTCATAACATACCATCATTGAAAGATATAAATGAAGAGTAATGTACACCTTACATGATATAGAATCAGCGGAGACAGTCCAACACAAGATACCTATCGGATTACTAACAGAGAGATGCTCAAGAAGCGTATTTTATACAGTGTAAAAATGTAGTGTATTTCAGGCCGGAGGCAATAACGAAGACTAACACAAACGAAGGAGCAAGCTATGAAAATACGCCGTTGGAAGATAACTACTTAACCTTTTTTGGGATAACTTGTTTGTTCCCTTACTGTTATTGCTATGGATTCGAGAATGTGAGGCACGCAGCAAATACTGAGGCGAGTTAGCGGGGAACATATACGAAGGGAACAAGAGGATGGTAAGGATTAAAAAAAAACATTCGAAAGGAAAATGGAAAGAAGAGCAAAAGAAATGGAAAGGGAAACGCACATATTTGTAAGAGTGCACGAGTGAGTGTGTTGGGAGAGAATCCCCGTGGATTGGTTTCTCCGATGGTTTTTACTCCGTAGTTACGCCTTCTTGGGAACCCTGCGGCCATTTCCTCCTCTCCGGGCATCTTCCTCCGCTCCCTTACTCCGCGAGCCAAATTGACCGGAATGACTTTCCTCCCCCGAGACAAATGACTGAGTAGTTCCGTCCAAAATAGGGACCGGACGAAGATGGGGTGAGGAGCAGAGACGGGTGAAGGGATTTAAGACGTAGAGACTCCAAAACATCGAATGCTTCGAAGTGAATGGTACGCTCCGATGGAACTGTACACAATTACGGAAAAAGGGAGTGAAACATGATAATGGGGGATTAAGGTTCAAAGCATATGTATCGCACGATGGATAAACATATATATATATATATATATATATATATATATATATATATATATATATATATATATATATATATATATATATATATATATAAATTTGCTCTGATGAAAAAACAAGCAATTATCGTGAAAAATAAAAAGTAAGCCAGGGTATAATTTTAAAATACCGGTTTCACTGGGTGGAATTTTCATATGCTTAATAAAATACTTGGTTTTTACAACAAGATACTTTATATAGTCCTTTCAACAGCGACTTAGAAAAATATTTCATGGAAAATACTTAATAAGTCTTCCGTTCTAGGCATGGACGGGATTTGAAAAAGAGGCATGTAAAGACAAGTTAAGGCTGGGGCACGAGTAACGATAAATTTAAACCTGATTAGTATAATCAAAAATATACCTATGCAAAGCTATGCTATGGCGTCGGTCTTAAGATATGAGCATCTTTCATCAAACATTTAAATGGGCAATACGGTGGATGACGCCCATCGACTGTTTAAAGCGCAACTTTTGATTGCCTTCTACTCCACAACAAGTTTTTATTGTGAACACCTGCAGCACTATCTCGTCTCACAGATTTGTAATAAGTAATGCATTATCACATTTCAATGTATTTAAGTAAACGATGATAAGTTCCACCCTTCATACGTTCAAGAACGGACAATCAGAAAAGCCAAGTATTAAACATCCAAAATAGCAAGAAAAAATCTATTGTCTACACTCAAACTCCACTTGCCTTCGAAATGATTAGGAACATATCCTTCTCTTAATTACGTGAAATTAAAATCATCTCAGCACATCAACATTCAGTCCAGTGGTCAGAACTAACTCACCGCCTCTACTTCTTTTTAATTCGTCCTTCCTCGCTCTAACCAAATATCTTTAAAGTCGATGAGAGAGCAGTGCACGTGCTCAAACTCTTTGGGAACGCTTGGAGGCAAATGATGCTGCACGATCCTCAAAAACATTGCCTTTTTATTCAAACATCCGATAGAGGAAAAACGGGCGGGCCGAAAAAGAAAAACAGAAGGCGGAAAAGACTAAAAGGGGGAGAAAATATAGGGGTGAAATGTAATGGAGAAGCGATGGAACGTGAGCAGGATGTGGAGGAGGGAAGGGAAATACGGAAGGGTGCAATAAATGGGAACGGAGAAGGAAGAAGAGTGGATGGAATGGAAAAGAATGTACGTGGGCATGTGGGAGAGGAAAAATGGCGATAAAAGAACTGGGAGAGGAGGGGAGACTCAAAAGACTAGCTCCGACCCCAAGAGATACGAAACACCGCTGACCCCCTTGGGCGCTCTTCCGACTTTCCCCTCCCACGCTTACCGTCTTTCTGCAGTGCAAGAGGGGACCCAATGATGCAAGGAAACCTTACCCTGATGAATACTCCTCTCCACTCTACCCTCGCTACATGCTACCCCTCATTTCCATCGGGGCGATCGCACTTCAGTGTCGTATGAAGAGCTATTTTTCCATCCCGTGGGCCCGGGTTCTATTTCCATTGGATATTTTTCAATGAAATACCGATACTTACTTCGTTACCAATGGAGGGCACTTCTAGGGCAGTACTCCATCTGTCCGATGAGATATTAAAATGGGGACTTAATCGCCATTCGTTAAAGAGTGGAATAATGCTGACGTTATGTTCCCCTTCACCTTTTCTCCAATCTCCAGGTAATCCTAAGTAAATAAATTCATTTATCTGATCTTCTTGGAGCATTAGACTACATAATTCAATTTAATTCACGATGTTTATTGCCACAATTAGCAAGAATAGAAGAAGAGGAAACAATAAAACGTAATAATACATTAGAATAACAAGCCCATAGTCTCCTTAAATAACCAAACAACTCAACCATCCTATCTTTGTTTTCCACCCCAGACCAGCTATTAGAAGTTGGAACCGAGAGTAACTTTACTCTTTAGACTATTCTTCCAGAGTCAAACATCTCTCACTGCTAATTCACTTTCTTTCCATCGGGTTTATTGGGTTGATTTTGTGCCATGAGTCCTAAGTTTCCATCGCAAGGGCCCGCGTTCGATTCTCGGAAGGATAAGAGATTTTTCAGTGGAATTCTTAACCCTACTTCTGCGTAAAGTGGAGAGTATTTGAAGCGCAATATAGGTTAAAACTGTAGACTACATGGCACTGTTCGCCAAGGATAGGCTGATTCCGGCGCCGGAATTCCCTCCACGTCTCCTCTTCACCCCTAGATCCCTTACCAGCCTACCCACCTATCTCCAGTGACGCAAATTATGTTTTCCAGCGCCTTTAACTCTTTACTCTACCCACAGAAACTATTCTTACATCCCGCACTAGCTTATTTATCACAAACCCACCAAGACAACGCATACATTATGTGATACAGAATGTTTCAAAGCAAAGAGTTATTTAAAATTTAATTTAATTGGTAGCTCAATTTGGGGAAAAATATTTTAACGCGTTTTACTGTGATAAAAATCAGTCTGAACTTCATTAAGGATATTTATTAATGTATTATAATAATTCTGTAGCACAACAACTCGCGGCAAAAGTACATTTTTCAAAATGGCAATGCATATTTGAGCTTATTACTCAGGAAATGATTTAAATAAATTAGATTAAATTCCCAAATGCCTGTAGTCTTCCTCATCCATCTCAATCCATCTCCTTGGTCTGCCGAGACAGCCACGCCAATACAAGCCGCCGCTGCTTACGGTTGGATTTTGAAGGCAGCGAGGGAGACAGGGGAGAATGGTTTTTGTAGGGGGGTAGCGGGGGAACTAGATCTGGGATAGGGCAACGAGAAAACGAGCGGAAGAAGTCGACGGAAGTAACAGGCAATAAAAGTTTTACACTGCATTCCCTCATTATGCGATTTGGCACTTCCAAACACGGATGCGATAGGTACCTATGTGTGCTTCCTTTTCTGCGTTGGATTGATGGCTAAGACATCATTTTTTTACAGGAAAGAGTGGGTGGGGAGGAAAAGAGAGCAGTAACAGCGGACGAGGTAATGGAAAAGACATGAGGTGGGAGCCCAATGGAGTCTGGACACATCCACTGCGGTCGGATGTTTCCGGATCCGCCAGGAACTAGTAAAAAGGAGGAATGGCGCGGCGACGTACAAGAGAAGGGATGGGAGGGTTTCTAGTGAGACCTATACATCATTTTATGACTGTTCTCTCGAATTTTCTCCCCGAGAAAAAAAAACGAATATCAATTCTTACATGATGCGTGTCAGGGATTTCCCCCGAGTAGCGCCAACGAAAATCACCTTACGTGGAGAAAAAAATGTAAAACAGTTATTGCAAAACGACTGACAGAACCCAAATTTCATTCTGAGCGATAGTTGTGGTGAGGCAATACTTGTGGAAAGTTTATGTAAAATGGTAAACGTGTATTTTCTTAATAAGGAAGCATAATATTTTCTCCATTGTGCAGAATAATAATAATTGATTTTTGAGAAAATTGTAAAAATGTCTTTCTGCGTGAAAACAATTGAAGAAATTAATACCGTAATTTCGAGAGAGAGATAGTTATAAAAAGACCTTCGATAAAATTCAGAATATTTTATTTTGAATGAAAATACTATAATTTGAATGAGAATCTTCTACCCATTGCCTAAAATTAGACCTATTAGCTCCAGATAGACTCATGACTCCAAAACGTCTTCCTAAATTCCACTCTTAAAATTACAAAAAGTGATTTGCAATGGCTGGCATTAGTATCTTTCCTGCAACTCAGTAAATTCAACGTATTCAAATCCATTATATCTGTTCAAAGTTGTTACAGGTCATGGTTCAGTCACCACGAATTGAAATTCTCGGGTCTTTTCCCTGAAAATAAGCGATAGTTTTGGTGCATTTCATGACGATAAACATCCTGTTTTATGCACGAAAATATTCATCATATGAATATCAAATGACTCGAGTTTCAATTTCACACACCTCCGTTTCCAACGTTCTTAAAAATATACATATATTCATGGTCTCACATTTTCTATGGAGAAAGAGTAAACATGAGAAAAGACACTGAATAGAAAAGAAACACATAATGGCAGCAAATATATAAGGAATAAACGTTAATGGATATTGCTTCTGGCCAAAAGAAAGTTCCCTGAGAGCTTATAGCAGCGCTGTGGGGCCAGAAGCTATGTATGGGCATGCACATCATGCCCCGTGGCCAATAACGTGTTTCCTTAGCTTCCCTTTTGCTCCTCTCCCAAGGCCTCTATAACGGGGGAAAGGCCGCTGGGGAGAGTGCCCCCGAAGAGGGAAATGGGCGCATATATTCTGTTTATATTCATCTACTATTCCATCGGCTTTCAACGCGTCCATATCAAAAGAATGGACGATGCCCGGCAAAATGGCGGGTAAAACAAAAAACTATATAAAAAGCAGAAAAAAGAATATTCGTAAGCACATCCTCCAAAAAGAGGCCTGGGGACGAAACACATTCAAGATGCTGGATGGAAATTCATCTCCCTTTCAGGAAAGTGCCTTAAAGGCTGTTTAAGATGAACGAGAAGAAAAAGGCAGGAATCGAAAGGGAACGAGAGACGGTTCACCGGAGGAAACATGACGAGGAGAGACGAGACGATGAAAAGGAAAATAAGTGGAAGAAAGGTGAGAAGAAACACACCCGGCCCTTATATGAATGCACCCTTTTACCTTTTAAAACAGGTGACCAGAGGGTAAGGATCAAGAAATCTTCGCTCAAGTTGCGCATTATGCGAAATACTAGCCCATGACTCATCTCTCATCACCGTCAGAATAAAATACATTATTTGATTTCACCACTCGATATTTTTCCTCGAGTCCTTTGAAATTTCATTTTAATGAACTTTAAATCCGCTATGATTTGAGGTAAAAGAAACAACAAGCACCTCAGATGCAGTGAATTCATATCTGTTACTACACACGACTCATAGTAATTTTGTTCTACTTAGGGTTTCGGCCCTGCAGACTTTGCCTGGCACAGGGTGTACTAGGTGACGTCAGCAAAATTCCGAGAAAACATAACAGTGGAAATAAATTAGAAAAGCAACTAAAATAGTAATGGAATTCCGCAGGGCCAACTGCCAAACCTTTACGACACTTCGGCTCAATTTCGTATTGTATCAATGCATACTTAGATGGTGTAATCATTATGCTAACGTAGCGATAACTTGATAATTTAGGTTTCTTTAAAATATTTGACGGAAAATTTGATAAAATGAGCGTTTATGATGCGATGGCGTATTCACAATTATTACCATACCGTGAAAATTATTCAATAAGGAAAACCGGGACACGATAAAAAATTACTTGAAGACTTATAGTGTTAAAAGTATTAGTAAGATATATGAAACCTTTATAGCCAGTTCATCACTTCAGCCTGCTTAAGTGGAACCAAGCGTTATCAAGCCCAGCCAACCAATACAGTGGTTATTTCAAAGCTTTTATCCTAAAACCGTCAACCATAAAAAATACACGATTCTCCCCATCCTAAAAACCTCTTGTTTCCTCTAAGAAAGACCAATCCTTTAGCCAGCTCCCCAATCTCACTACTACTCCACTTTAGGTGAAGAAGAAGAACCCTCCGGATGCGACCCTTCTCCTCTCCATCCGAACTCTTCACCGACCTCTCCGTGTGTCTTCAAAAACCCCACTTGCCCACTTCACCCTGACAAACCCTTAGATGAGAAAGAGGGCATGGGAAAACCCATTTCTTTCCCTCATCCCCCGACAAAACTCGCACGCCTTGTGGATCACCTTCCCAGGATACAGATAGAAAGATCTTACCGTCTCTTCTGTCTCCAGTTACCTCCCCACGAGATATCCCGTCCCGAACGCTCCCAACTCAGGCATACGTCCACGGCCCGACACCGCACTACGCTCCGTTTTGCATTATTGAATGGCCTCGAATCCTCTCCCTCCCATCTCCTACTCTTCCTCCATCACCCTAGGGATATAGAGAGGTACGTACCGAAGGCCGAAGAGTTAGGGTATTTCGTAAAAAACCCCCTACCCGAGACTCTCCTCACCGAAATGCCCCAAAAAACCCCGCCCGTCTCCGTGTCCCGGGGGAGTCAGGGGATGAAGGTGCTTCGTGGTATGTCCCCCGATGAAGGGAATGCGCGGGCACCGTTGGGGGGAAAGAACTGGCCGGTTGTTGCAAGAGGGGGAGGGGGGTTTCTGTATAGGACGGCGGGGGGGCACGATACAAGACCGCTTTATTTCCCTTATCGTTCTATTTTCACTCGCCAGAGATCAAGGAAATTGAAAAGTGAAGATGGTATTAGAGGAGTGGATGGGAGAGGATGCCCGCTGGGACGTTTCCCCATGCTTTCCTCCTTGCGTTGCATCTATCGCGCCATCTTTGGATCTTAAGTGCGTTTCATCGAAATGAGACCCAGCGTTTTTCCGAGAGGGAACCGTTGTGATTATTCATACCCACTTCGAGAAGCGTGAAGAATATATATTCATCCAATACAAGATGAAGGCTTATATATGAAGAATATAGCTGATAATGGTTCCAATAGTTGGACAATGTTCAAGTGATGATGAAAGAGCAGTGAAAGACGCTCCCAATATCAGGCGCCCCAGAAGCTAGTAGGTATTTGGAATATTCTCCGTCGTGAGCGGTTGAAAATGTTGAAATGCATTTTGCTGCAAGCCCGAAAGATCGTCTTCTCAAACGTATATATATATATAAATATAGGATCGACTAACGCAGTTCATGTTGAGTGGAACGCAACACGGACAAAGTTGCCACAACGCCAAGCTGCACACAAGGGACAGCGATAGAGGATAAAACTTACCGTATGGCGCCCCCATACTCCCCCACCCTCTAGTCAACTCGTTAAGGGAGGGGCCATAGAGATGCGATACCATCGCAGTCTTTTTTTTCTAAAGCAGATCGAACGCCATACTTTGCAAGTCAATGCATGCCTTTGAGGACAATACGCCAGATAGTAAATTTCGAAACTTAACAATGGGCCCTCCGCATGGTCCCGATCATGGCCATGCCAGTCAGTGTCGTAAACTCCCTGAATTTTATAGCCAGGAGGCATCTACTGAAAAACTGGTAAGTACCGGCGATTTACGCTCCAGCTAAGATCAAATCACCATACTTTAAACAATATTTTGAAATAAAACACGTAGATTACGCCTCCTACGACAGTCGAAAGAGGAAATTGCATAAGTAGCCACTGATATTTTGATTTATCAGCACCTATGTCATAGACTTATTCAATGAATGATAAATATTTTTCAAAATTTGCTTCCAAAGTATTCACAGATTTGAAAAAAATTACTGTCACACTTTTCTGCATATTTATTAGTATCTTAGAAGGTAAAAGTAATAAAATAAATATTACATTAATTTATAAATGACAGAAACGTATATACAAGTTGAAATACAACCGACAATCACCGCTTTATTCTCTTCGCATATCCAAATGGATTTCTGACACCACTTATCGCTTCCTGCCCGAATTTTAATTTTCGAGCATCGTTCATCTCAAAGTAATTTCAAACGCAATATCAGCATATTTTCCTTATCTGGTGGAATTGCGACATGAGCGACCTTTAGGGGTGAATTAATAGACACCTCGATAAGATTATTAGATTAGAAAAAGGGAAATATTCCGTTTGATTATATAAGGAAGTTACGCCATTACAGCCGGCACAGTTTAGGCTTTGCTCTAGGTTATATTTCCGTTGATCGCATTTGATTTTCGACAAATGTAAGTTAAAATGCATAGGTACTGCGTTGTTTTGTGACTGGTAGGCCATACGCACTCCTTTCCATGCACCTCTGGGCTTGCTCCACCTTCACCCATGAACGTCCACAGCCATGCTTCATTAAGTAGTGAAGCATTCCCACATATGTTTCATACGTATGTATACCTACTGATGTATTAGATCACGTATGTCTTTAGTACGATGAAGTTTAAGAATCTGCTAACAGGTCACAAAATGGATGACTCACAGGTAATAATTTGGTTGCGTAATTAATCAACTTCTCCAATGTACTACATCCTCCTTTTAGCCTCCAATTTATTTTAATCTCCTTGGTGGAGAGCACCTCATATATTGTATTCCGTCCTTCAGATGGAACGTTAAACAGTGAACCCCTCGGAGCCATTCGTCGGAAGTAAGCTAATGCCAACGCTAGGTTTCTCTCCGTCCTCCCTCTATTCCCTCTATTCTCCCTTTACCACCATACCCACCTACTCCTTTTAACGGTGCAAATTACCTCAGTTGTGACTAGCCGCCCTAAATAACCGACCAACCTCAGACTTCAATCCTACCCTTCCTACTTTCCTTCTTCCTCTAAGATTCCCTTAATCCATCCCTTCAACCCTCCAGGCCTACGTCTTATATCCATCTCTCACGCCCTAACACGGCCTCATCCATAGTATGCCGTAGGAGGAGACGAGAAATTGGCGCGGCCCCCAACGAACCGCTCCCTGGGGGCACACAGGGGGCGGGGGGCTTTTAAAAGGGGCGGTGAGAAAAGTAAGGGGGGTTAGGGGAGAAAGGAATGAGAAAAAGAGATAGGGAAGGACAGAGGACGAATAAATAGCGAAGGATTGGGAAAGAGGGAGAGGGCCCGGTAAGGAGACTAGCATAAGGAAGAACGAAAGCATAAGGAACACGGGGTGGAAAAGGGGGAAAGAATTAGGCGTGTAAGGAGGAAAAAAGGAAAATATACTTTGAACGGAGACGGCGATAAAGAGATTGACCAAGTAGTATGTGAGCAGTTTGAGTAGGTTCAAAAAAAGTGCATGGAAATAAAAAAGCGGGTGAAAACAGTGAAAAAAGGGTTTACAGGCCACCAGGGGACTTGGGTAGCTAGCTCATCGGGTTACCAACCTGGCTACCGCCGCCGGCAAGTGAATTAAGACGGAAATGTTGGGAAGAAAATACAAAAATAGGAGTAGATTAACCGAACAGTGCATCAGCAGCACCTCAAATTAACATAATGCAGGATAATTAGGAAAGTAGGGTAAAATGGGCAGTTCGAATTCGCTTTTCAGTAAATGCTTCCCCCTTAACACTTTTTCACAATAATATTCATTACAGTTGTATATCTCTAGCACCAAACTAAACGACACATTCAAAAATGGAATACAAAAAATGGTTTCTTCTTAGGCATGTGATTGAATTGCCCAGTAAAATCATTACCGGCTTTGATAGATGTAAGTTGCAGCAATAATGCATTTCCAGTTCTGATGCGTTCTCCTAAATCTAATCTCAGCTCACACACAGTATGGAAAATTGCCTAACCGTAAGGCTGGACTCATAATCATGGTCTTCACATAAAATTACCGAGTTATAAAAAAGAAACTTCTGCATTTTCATGCTAATGAACCATGAATCACCCCAAAAAATAACCCCAAATCACTCGTGACAGAGAAATTAAGTCAAATATCTATCGCTTATGGACTAATGGCAGTACCAACTCTATTATACTTATATGGTTCTCCTTTGGCGAGCATTTTTCCTCCTCATTCAACTCCCATTGATGTGGTATGGTATCGGTCACCTAGGGTAGGAAACCGATAGAGGGAAATTAAGTCAGCGGCGAAGGATCTAAAATTCCAAAAATATTCCAAGATCCGGCGTGATACCCTTTTCGCTCCGCGGGTTGAGCAAACATGAGAATGAGTTAAATTAGTCGATATCGAGATCACTATGTTACCATCTGCATTCCTCCCTCTACAGGGAAATGTGAGGAGAGGGTTGTCATCATGAATGCGCAGCGGAAAAATAAGATGGGACAAGCCCTGGAGAGGAGAGGGAAATTGGAGTTTTGAAGGTAAGATGAGATCCTGGAGTCTGCCAGGGGGAGGACATGGGGCGAGGGACCGAGTGAGGAGAAAGAAAGTTAGTAAAAAAACCTTCAGGGTAATGGGAATAGGGTGAATGACACTATACGAGCATGGTCGGTACTAGACAGAGGAGGATAGCGTAGCCTAATACAAAGTTAATACGAAAACGATTTTAAAAATTAAGTTAATTGGGACGGCTATTGTAATGTTATATCGATATGTTATAAAAGTGTATAGCTATTACAAGAAAAGTAAAGTGCTGTTTTTCAAAAGTTTTCTATTCTCTGCATTCACTTAAGGCAGGATTCAATGCAAATATTTGCTACGATAAAAAACTGTATTCTTACACAAAACTGTTAAATATTAGCACGGCATAACGCGAAGTCAATACTTTTAACATACCTTGCATGCTTCATTTAGTTAACACCTCATACGTTATGCAAATCATTACCACTACGGTTGTACATGCTGGTGCTACAAGATGTTAAAAGTTTAGTTTAAGAGGTCACAATAGTTTTGGAATATGCAGAAATTATGCTTCTGCAAACGATGAATAAAATTTGATACGCAGACTCTCCGAATATCAGTATCCTATCAGCAAATTGTAGGTAAATAGCATTGTGGTTATTGTGTAGAGAAATAAATATCATTATTATATAATTATTATTATGGGGCGGATGGGTGGGATGGATATGGAGAGGAGGGAAGTTTATTCTGAGGGTATAAGGGGATGAGTTGAAGGTAGGGGGTTGTGACGGGGAGGGCGGGATGAGGATGAGGAGGAGTTAGGGTATTCGGATCGCACTGGGGATTGGATGGCGGCTGCAGGCGGATGAAAAGGGCAAATCGGGGATTGAATTATGGGAAGGAGGTAAACTTATAAGAAGGAATATCGACAAAAGCAACTGCGAGAGAGGAACGAAAATTCATGGAAGGACGAGAATTTCATCTCGGCACGGTGGTGAACGTAGGAACGGGTGAGGCGAGTTCATCCAGCTGAGGTGGGAGAGGGGAAAGTTACAATTAAAAAAAACAGGAGAAAAACACGGAAATAGATTTCTAAAAAAATATTTCCTCCACGATAAAAATATTGCAATCACGAATGAAACCTAATGACAGCCCAGGTATATTGAGACAATATGTGGATGTATTGCGATTATTATGTTCTTAGAAGAAGAAAATGTTTGGGAAATGTTTGAAGAACTAATGTTTCACGGTCAAAGTTAATAACATCAAGGGGTCTTTTTACGTTATCCAAATTACATTGCCCAAACCCATATATTATCCTAATACGTTAAAAACTCCCATTCTCACGTTTTAAAAAGGGAAGTACCCGATTGTACCGTGGAGTTACTTAAGAGATCTTCAGGGACTAAGGATATGAAGAAAAACTATCAATAAATAAATGTAACTGAATTTAGCATTAAATTGACTAAATACACCGAAATTAACATAATTATCTATATATTTTTAAACAGAGCTTCCAGGTGATAGTACTATTCACAGTTTTTAAATAAAGGGTAGGTACTTTCGCACATTTTTCGTACTTATTTGTTTCCTCTGTGCTCTGAATCTCGTGAACGGCCAAATTCATAATCGTGGTCCATTTACATATTCACGCAGTGAGTCAAAGTGTTTTAACGGGAGCATGGAAATAATTCCAAATCAGATGCATGAACTTACATTCGGCATTGGGAGCGTATTCCCTTCAGCGCATTCAACATATTCCATGCCGTTCCACATATTCCAGCTTAAAATTTGAAGAGAAAGCAAATGCAGGGTCAGCTCCGATAGATTTAGCTCCCAGAAAATATCCATCATCTACATTTCGGCCATAATAGGAGCTTCTCGAGCAAAATGAATTACAGGTCCAAATTTTCATCCTCCAACTCAATAACCAAACCCTTTCCCTTTACACAATAAGCCTTGCCCGCAGCTGCTTCTCTTTTTAGACTATCGGAGCTTTCTTCTGAAAGAAACGGGTTAACTGCATGGCCGGGAATCCCAAATACTTCTTTGCCTTTCCTTGCCATCCTCTTCATCCTCATTTCCAATCGTCGGTCGATCCTCTTCCTCGAATTACATATTTTAGGGATGATCCTCGCTAAAAAGAAAGAAAGGAACGGTAATGCCGAAAGGAAAGGAATGAATACATATGCGCACATTTGTGAACGTGATAAGTTCTTGTATCTCGATGCCCATTGGGAAAGAGAAGAGGGGAAAGCAGAAGCAATCGAATTGGGAGGGGGGGGGAGTGGATAGGGGAAGAGGAGGGCAAAGTAAAAACAGGGAGGGAAGCAGGAAGTGGGGACGTGGTGAAAGAGGAATGAGGAAAAATGTTGCGGACTGCGGTAGAAATGCGGAAAACGAGTGACGTGTTTTACCCGAGAAGAAACGAATGCAGGGGAAACGTTGTAGACCACAAAGGATTCGCCTCACTAAGGAGAACACAAGATCTGATAATATTGCAATAACTAATGTACTTTGTGACTGAGAATACCGAAACTAATAGTACATACATGTATACATGTTTGACAATCTCAGGTAGATGTAGTGGATGCTTCCGTGTTATTAAAATGAAATGGCACTTTTCCTAGAAAAAAAACTTTCGTATCGAAGTGTTTCAGCTTACTTACCCATCATCGGGTAACAGCAAAAAAATCTTTTTAAAAATGTTCCCTACAGCCACCTGATCTATATATCGCAGTATCTCTAGAGCCGATAGAAGCGCTAAAAAATAAGAGATTTACACTAGCGAACTGATAGATTTTAAGGGTTCCCTTGTTCCCACGCACCATTAGTGATTACAAAAAAAACATAGCGTGACACTAACATAAGATAACGTTAACATGCTATTCACTCTTGTCCTCTCCCCCATCCTTTTTCTTTCATGGATAGTGCCCTAACATCCAGTATGGATGCCACAAGCATCTTTAGCGGCTCGCATGATAGTATGTTGACTTTGATAAATAAAAAAAGTGTACTGAACAAAGGTGGTAGCGATTAAAAATAAATTTTGTATTATTTGACGGAATGGGTAGGTACATTAAAAACCATTCAAAGAGATGAAAAAATAGGCCTTTGAGTGCTCAAAAAATAAAAAACGATGTGATCAAATGGATTCATAAAACACCTTCAGAGAATGACGAGAAATGTTACACACATGCAAGGATAGATTGAAGGAAGAAAGACGCAGTTACTCAGCGAAGACGAGAAAAATGGCGGCCGGAACAAAACAGGAACATGATAGAAGAGGCGAGGAGAGCGGGATAGACAAAGAAGTGTGGCCGAAGGAGAAGGAAAGGAAAGAAGGGGAAGAAAAGCGATAGGAAGGGATATGAAAACATATTAGAATGAATTGGTGAGGATAAAGCGAGGGATACGGTAAAAAAAGAACACAGGATTTACGGAAAGAGAAAAAGAAAAGAGTTGGGTCGAGGGATTGAAGCAGGCGGTGGGTAAAGTGCAGGGGAAAGGGTTGGCTATATTGAAAGAGAGAGGAGAGGCCTTTGCATAATTCCCGGAATCCTATACAGGAAGGAAGCCCTCTGAAGCGATTTTACATACAGACACTCAAGGTGGAGTGGGAAGACTGTAAGGAAGCGTGCATGCCGAAGAGAAGAGAATCGATCACAATTAATGTTGCATATCACTGGCTGTCTCACACACACGTCTCCTCCCTCTCAATTCCTTGTGGATTCAACCTGAATCCGTATTCCCATACTCTCCGGATGGATTCAGTCCCACGGTCTCCAGAGGCAATGCACTCGCGGAATCTCTTTCGTTGAGCTACGCGAGGATTTAGGACGAAGCGTTACTGCTGGAAGCAGTCTCTCACCCAATGGATGGGTACTCGAGGGGCATTCCCAGACATCCCTAAAATAGAGCATATTTGCAAGATCCCCACGGATTGATAGAATTCCGCGAACGCAATATCCAACTTCCGGAATTAATACCAATCCTTGACAGAGGAGTTAACAATTAGCAAGCACACACACGCACTCATCTATTATTCTGACAAGAGTAAAGTGCACCAATAAGACTGACCGATTTAAGGACATGAATATGTAGACATAAAAATAGGCCAAAAGTGACCGCGTAGTCTCTTTACGCAAAATGTAGCAATGCGCTACTTTAATATATGTCACTTAAAACAGCTGGGGGCAAACGGAGGAAAAGAATATTCAATGGAAATAAAAAAGAAAGAAGATGCTGTAGATTTGGAATAGGGTATGCTGCTGAAGCCGGTGATACATATTTTACTCTATTTTGGGTACTTACGTTGCATATAAAACAGTCCTTTCTCACGTGAATAAATCTCTTCAGTTCATAAGCAGGAAATAGTAAATGGTTGAATCATTTCATGACGAAATTAAAGAAACACTAAGTATACAACTAACTATGGAGAGTAACAGTTATATGAGGAGAGTATAATAGGAAGTTACACTAAGGGATTAAGCCAGCAATATATACAGGCCTATCGATTACTAAGTTTACATCAACAATATACTTGGAGGAGCATTTCACGTTTCGACGTCAAACATTTATTCTGGTTGACAGCGGATTATAGAAACTTTCTCAACAGCATATCACACTAACTACTCTTTCCATTTAGTTACTGAAAGAAATACGGTGTAAACAAGAATTTTCAGGAGAAGACTGTTTCACAAGACGTTACACTGAGACACCACCTTCAATGATTCGCGGTTACCTAGGTCACCCATTTCCAAACACTGCACTCCTTATAGTAAAATAATATTCGTTATCTATGTTCTACCAGATACTTCAAGCCCACTGCCACCATTAGAGAACTTTTTTCGCGTAACACTGAACTGCAAAGCACGTACTCCTATGCGTTTACATACCACATGCTGGTAACAGCAACACTTAAGGCCTTCCTCTACCGTCAGTAATTGACGAGCAATAAGGAAGGACAACCTGATTAACAGTTGAACTGCTTGAGAAGCGGAACCTAATTTTACCAAGCTCGTATGAGGCATCCGAAACTCAAGCAAATAATTTCATCTATTTATGTACACGAACGCGATATTGATAATACATCAGTAAATCGGCGTTTGAGTTCAATAAGCAATGATATTTTAAAGACAGAAGAATAATATGCGCTGATTCTGAGACAAAGCCGAAAATAATGTTTTTTATATCAAAAGTACGATCCAAATTATGAGACAAAGCCAAAAAAAATATGTTTTTATATCAAGAGCACGATCAAAATTATGAGAATATCTAAGGTCAGAATGGGCAAAGGCATTCGTCCCATAACGTTATCATAAAGAAAATACACAACAGCTCAACAAGATTCTGAAATCATTTAGGGAAGTGGATGATACATGTAATTCCCTTACAGTTTAATATAAGGGAAAAATGCAAGATTGCGACCATGTTAGGAGGGAGAAGAGTGGATAAAAGAAGTGGGGGGCGGACGGATTCTCACAGCCGATAGGGACATGTAGCAGCATTGCTCCTCCTTTCCTCCTGTTTCATTTTATTCATAAGCAAACATGATTTCGACCACCATATTTCTATTTTATCACCGCGACGCACTATAGCGGGGAGTATAAATTTCATCCGTCCGTTTCAAATATAAAATTTCATATCCCCGCTGCGTTTCTTGTCCCCTGCTATTCGACATGCCCATCTATCACAGAAGCGTGCTAGATTCCCCTCCCCAGGAACCATCGGCACCCCGCTAGAAATGCCGTAATTCTTTCGTTGGCTTACCTATCGCCTCCTAGCTGGTCGGTAAATGTTTGCATGCCCTGATTTATCATCCAGTCGGCGACTTTGATCCATTTACAAGTTACTCGTGAAACTTGAGAGGAAGCCGAAAGAAAATCTTTTCATTTTGAGTAATATAGTAAAACAGTGACAGCAATTTTGTAATTTACAATCCTTGAGCTGTTATTGTGTTATTTATCTAAGTAGACGTATGCATGAATACAAACGCATCCATGCATATTGTACTTGTATTCTAAAGAGATATTACACTGGACAGAAGGATATCTTACTCTTATCTCGCTTCTATGATGAGATTTTTTATTAAAATTATATAAACGAAAGAGAGCGGAGTACTTTCCAAAATTGAAACATAATGATATCAAGTATATCACCACTTTTCAAATGCACGCGACATGTCTATAATAAAAATGTTTCTATGAAGCGATAACACATATTCTTCTGTAAATTATGAACTAATAAAAACGAAGGTTTACATATCGTTTCTCTGGCAGACTGTTCACCCTCATTACGCTAAAACCCACATAAAAAAGCATATCAGAAGATTAAATAACCTCGCTACATTAAGAAACACAGCATTAAACTCAGAACTAATTTCATACTTCGTGGCCCACCTGATTTACGAAACATATCTTAGCTAAAAGTTCACACCCAGCAATAAGCTTTGGACGGGTTTCTGGATGTTTTATAAGTCGTAGTGAAATAAGACGGCGCACACTGCTAGACCTCATTACTATATCCGTAACGTACAAACATAAATTATTAGAGAATGAAATTTTTCTGGGGTCGTGGGGGCGTGATTGAACTCTTTGGCCTTTCAAAGAAGGGGAGATTTCTTGAAGAGGAATAAAAGCGGTTAAGTGACCACTGCCTCGAATGCGTTCGAGTTCATGTCATTCAGCCAGCCGAGTGGCAGAACTGGGACAAAAACCACGGGGACGAACGAGACTGGGGATTGGTACACGTCCGGATAACGACGACTCGGCGATGTCGTTAAACAAGCACGGGCACCGGGAAACGTGGCGGGATTATGTTTTCACCTGCACCGGCACAGAGACAAGCAGCCGCGACCGTCCTCAGCTGACCTTTCCCCGGTGCGGTGAAATTAATCACCCGTAGAGGCCTCGTGTTTATAAAAAAAAGTATTCTCTTTTGAAAATCTCTCTCTCATTCTCAGTTTCCCCGGTTGTCCAAACCTAGCATATGAAGGAATCATGCGCAGTAAATTAAGTCAACAGCTTATTAAAAATGGTGCAAATCGATGAGAAAACTTTCCAAAGGCTTATTCCATAGTTAAATCACAAAATTCGGCCCACATTTCAATGATATAAGGTTGTAAAGAGCGGAATTTTCAGGTTCATTATCGTCATCGTCAGCAGTCATCAATCCTATGATTGGTTTGCTGCATTTTCCACTCTATTCTCAAATCAGCTAACCATTTTATTCCGCAACAATTCCTTCTTTTGACATACCACACAGATGTAAACCTTCCTTATTCCTCGGTAACTCTTTCCTATTAATTTTTCAACCCATGATTGTTTTTATTTTCAAATTACAAGGCTCATAAGAGTTATTTCATGAAGGTAATATGTTACGCTGAGACTTAGACCTCGTAAATAATACAGAATGAAGAAAAGTGCTTCGTTAAAGTTATTAAGGAACATGGAAGGGTCAGGCATGGATCTGAGTTAACTCTATTCGTAATTGTCATTCCTAAGTGCTGTTCAACGATTTGACTTCCAACACTATCTGCAGCATGACCGTGTACTTTACATGATATAATACAGAACAACTAGCTAGTTTCCAGAATTGACCATCAAAAAAACTCGCCCAGGATGAATCGCTTTTTCATCATTATTCTGCTTCATGATACCTAATCTAAAACAATGATTTAAATAAATAACAATACGATAAGAGTCCATTCATCAGCTACGCTTGAGAAACCAATTTGGAAATCAGTTTCGTTCTTTTCGTAATGTGACAAGCATTTCCGCCTCAGGGTATTATATCTCAAACGTATTGGAATCTCACTTATAAATAAATATGCCCATAACTCGATAAATGATTAAGCAAAGAGTAGTATAAACATCATACGAGGAAACAAATAGTATACCCAAAGTATTTACTGTCGAAAGATTCCGACGCCTTGGGATTAACCATTCGGCTGTCTATCATAAAATTAGAAGGTTTAAATGATACAATGAATGAATTTTTTCGGAAAAAAACATCAAGTATGATATACGGGACTCAGTGAATTACGGCATCGACACAGGTAGCAGTGAGTTTCACGGCAGGTGTGAGTAAAGTGAACTGAGAGTCGCCGTAAATAATTCAAGATAAGGCCATGAGATCGCCTTGTTACATAATATATCATGAGCTGGCGCGTTGGTGGCACCCATGTGTTCCCGAGGCGTCGAAGGCGTTTTATCGGCACCATAAAAATTTACCATGTGAGGCATATGCATGCGAAGGGAACGGCAAGAACCTTCCTTTAACGCAGGAGGTAGATGAAGGATTTAAAACCATGCAGGGCTCCCGAAATAAAATGAACGAAAGCGACATATAATTTATCAACGATCAAATCGATTTCACACCGAGAAAAATTGAAAGTCTCCCTCATTTCGCAACGCAATAAATGAAAATGATTTTGAATGGACATCATTCATTTGGAATGAAAGATATATGAAAAACGACAAAGAATGCACACAATGGATAGCAGCCGGTCAAGTATTCATGCACATAAAGCATAAAATATTTCAGCACGTATCCACACCAGAGAATGGGATGAATTTGAAAAATTTGCCAGCAAACCAGGGTCCAAATGAGTTGAAAATTAATGGTTTTATCAGTCCGTTTTAATTAGTTTCAATTTGTTCACAAGCGACTGACCCTAAATGAATAAATTCCATTTGTTATTGCAAGCATTAATGTTATTTAATCACGGAAGGATTAAACGTAGGTGGACGGTAGGATTCGGCATGGTACAGTTAGAAAACTAGGAGTCTTCATATATTCGCATATTGATTTAGGAGAGAATGGCATGAAATCCACGTAAAGGCACTTATTGTATTACACACCACATTCCGTAGAGGTTTTTGCAAAAATCTTTCAGTCTCCAAAGAACTTTCATCTTCATAATTATAAGTTTTACTCGTTTCTCTCATATTATTTTCACGGTGTAAATTATCGTAGCATAGTATATTCGATGACACGAAAAGATAATACGTAGGAAGAGAGAAATAACGACAGAAAACTTTTATATATCACTCCAGTGCAGAAAAATGAGGAACATACTTTACCAAGTCTTTGCAGTTGTGAAAGCATGAGGAGTAAAAGTATGGGAATCGGGATAATTTTAAATTAATCTTCACATGATTATCGCACAAAAATATGCAATTAACGCTTTATTATCGCTATTTAACACTAGTCAACACCGATTTTTTTTATTTGAAAGAATAAAAAATTGTATCACAAGAGTCTCGACGATACAATAAATATGCACGACTGCTAAAATCGAATAACGGTCACATCTTTAGCTAAAAAACAAATAAGAATAAAAAACTATCTCTGAGAGTTTATTGCACAAAACGATTCCGACGTCTCCCTAATGATCCGGGCACGGTGTTTTCCTTCCTTCCTATGAAGCTCTAGGAGTAAATTGCGCAAGAAGTCTACTTCCTCGTAGTTTGAAAAGAGGAGATACGGCTCAAGCCCAATCCCATTATGACTTCCACGTTTCCCGTGGAAGAAAGAAGCGAGATTTTTCGAGCTAAAATGTTTCTCAAACGTCTTCGAAATTTATGCCACGAGGAGACCCGGTGCAGTCACATTCAATTTGCCCGTGAGATATTGCTCAAAGAGTTCGCTACAGGGATGGAGGGGGGAAGGAGGTGGGGTCGAGGATGGCAGGGAGGGGGTGACTGGGGGAACGGAACATAAGGCGCGGAATATTTTCCTCCGGCTTAATACCGGAATAAATAAAAGCTGTGTGGATGCATTCTCCTCCAACTCAACCGTGGGCACGAGCAGCCAGTCGCCTAGCTTTCTTTAAGCTCCCCTTTCCCGTGGATTTGCATGCGAAGAGAAGAAGAGAGGGCATCACGGAGGAGGATCGCGAGTATCGATCAAAGTCGATTCCGCATCATTTCGTCCTCGGGATTTTCCCCTGAAGATCTCTCTGCCTCCCCTCTGCACTCACTCCCTTCCCGATTCACACCTACGTCCATTCCACGGATCCCTCACCGTTCCTCACGATGTTACTGCCAACACTAGCAAGCGTCGTTCCTTCTAAGCGCCGTTCCTTCCTTATTCCCCTTATCCTACTATTACATTATCCTATACTACTACATTCCAGAGGGGAAGCAATATCAGATAGAAGAGGCAACGAACCAACCGCGTGGGTCCGC
This sequence comes from Pyrrhosoma nymphula, assembly GCA_963573305.1. Lineage (NCBI taxonomy): Eukaryota > Metazoa > Arthropoda > Insecta > Odonata > Coenagrionidae > Pyrrhosoma > Pyrrhosoma nymphula. The sequence continues at coordinate 76,066,875 of OY754330.1, read as the reverse complement.
GATGCCAAAAATTAAACGTTAAAATTAAAAGCATAGCATAAATACAGGTGCAAAAAGCATGGTTTCGTCAGTGTATTTTGTGGGAGGAAAAGATACACAACTTAAAATGTACACAGATTGGAGAAAATGAAATAATAACCACCGCAAAATCAAGCCTGAAACAGTTTCCTCTATGCATACAAATATTGTTGTCCAATTTTAGGAAATAACTATGAAAAATACAACTTATTTACACTCCGAGGAAAAATACTTAACACAAATACTTAACTTTAGAATGATTAATGTAGCTTAAATATAAAAGGCAGCAAATTAAACAGTATGATTCGTTATCGTTTTGGCCACACATGCGAATTCATTGTTATGTAGTTTTTCCATTTTTCCGCAAACAGTAGGTAGGTATTTTTTGTGGTTAGTCAATGCAAAGCTTTATTACCAGTGGAAGAACCTTTTGTACAAATATATGCTTCTCTCATAGAATTGTGTAAAAAATAAAATTGGAAAACTGATTTTCAAAGAGATGAGAAATTTTGCTCCCGTGAAAAACAGCTTTACGGCAACTTTGACTTTGTTCCAAGGACCGGGCAACTTATTTGGCCAAGCATATTAATGAAGGGTTAATACCTACATTAAAATGATTCATGTATCAGTTATGCATAAATTCCAGAGATGACTGCGTGAATTTAGGCATCAATGCGTCGATATTCTGACACGAATAGTTTCCATTGAGTAAAACAGAACCCGTTTTAAGCATGAAACTGACACCAAGTCAAGCGGAACTAAATTCTGATTAAGTCATCAAAAGTGCAGGCCGTAGCCCTCTACCGTTCTCCCATTGCTCTAAATCAATTTGACTACAATTACACGAAATAATCAACATTGTCGACTTCCTCTACTGGCATGAAAGAGATATAGCAGCCAAGGCATGCACTTCAAGCATCACCTGCTATGGAAATTACGTTCCATCACATTACTTTAAGATACTCTTTACGAGGCACAAAGAGCACGATCCCTCAGGAGCTCATCCTTTCTTATCTCCGAGCGAAACTGGATATATGTATTCTCAAACCCTATTCCATAAGTCCCCCGGATTTCCCCGTCTCGTTGGGTTTATACATATTACAACGCCCTCCACACCCACCTCAGTGCACGAACACCACTCCCTGCCGCTCCATGAGGAATGGAAGTTTACGTCATTGCCTTCCACTCCTCACCTTCATGTTTTTCGCAAGCGTGCTCACATGCTCCGGGGTCCCAGCCTTCTGAGAGTTCCCTCATCTCTCCCCATGTTCCCATTTCACGATCCCTCCTCATGTTCATCCTTCGAATCTTCTTCCACTCTTCATCCTTTAAAATTCTCCCTTTTCCTTATCCTCGTCTCAATTCCTCGGGTATGTATGTGAACGCTTCGCTCTTCCGGCTATCTTTCGCAAAAGGCCATCCTTTCCCTTCCAAAATGAAATGGTTTATGCATTATCCTCCTCGAAATCAACCCGTTTGCACCTAGGACCCTTCACTGCCTTTCGTGTCCGTTTCGGATACATTATTCCGCGAAACGAAAGAGCAGCTCGCGGATTAGAAGCGAAATCCAAGCACTCGCTTCCAAACGCACGGAATAATTCCGACAGACCTTATGAGCACTGCGTCGGAGCAGCCTATGCGTTTTCCTTGGCTTCGGTCCGAGAGGAAAATCCTTGAAAGTAGAAATGTTCCGCGCCCGTAGCTCCCGACAGCGAGGTACTAGTCGTTTTTTACCCAGCAGAATGTTAAAATCGTAATACTACACTAGGATTTGCTGTGTTCCAATGCATAAGAGCTCAAACTTCTAAGACTGAGTAGAACAGCCAAAGATAATAATCTTAAACAAATACAGCAACTATGTCCAAAGAGTGTTTCAAACCCCTGAGTCGTTGAGTAATTCTTTCCAGGCCGACGCGATAGTTACCAGGCTACCGCGGTGGGGAGGTTGAAAGCTTATATCCATGACCAATAAATCTGCAACAACAAATTAAATGCCCTTTCAAATTACCAATAAGAATCATCTGTTTTCGTAACGATGTAAAACAATACAAAAACATGAAAACTTCAAAATATTTCTAAACGATGGTTCATGCAGTTAACGCTACTAATTTTAATAAGGCATATTTGACACCTCGCTTTTATAAACATTGCATTTAAGTAAATAAGTGTCACTCTTAAGATTAACGTACAGCCTTGAGATTCGTTTTTCTCTCTCATGGTCTATGCAAAGACGAATCCCTTATATTGCGATCAGTAGAAAGACAAAAATGTCCCGTGCTACATCGTGTTTCGACATTTTTTATCACGTACACAATAAGAGAGAAAAGTTACCCTTCACTGGATCAAATTATTATTGTATCCAATGCTCCTGAATAAACAACGATTTTGAATATTCCACGGAAACGCTGATGAAGCAATGATCAGAAATAGGGCCTCTAACATATCATAATAGTTAAACCAAGCACCATAGCAAAGAATATAGCGCGTGAACGTTGCCGCAAAAGCTAAAGTAGATCAAATAAGAGCACTAGTCAAAAACTACTTTCGAGGCTTTCTCAAATTTCCGGTGACATTGAACAGAACACAGCCCCGAAACATCGACATCGGAAGAAGAAGATTATTCCTTAGGAGAGGGGCCTTGTACCTTTGCAGCCTTTTCATATCCTGTCCGACTTTCCTGTCGCATCTCATCATCTCACTCACCCCATCCTTCTCCCAGCATCTCACCCTCCTACTTCCCTTCTTGCCTCCTTGAAACACCTATGACCCACCCGCCGTCCTTTTCCTCGCCTCCCCCCAAATGTCTCCGAACCCCTGCCGCCGGTTACATTCCCTTCTTCTCTCCCCCACGAAATGGAGCCATAAAAGAAAAGCACTCAACCTCGCGTTACCATGCAAAGTACCCCATGCCTATTTGCTCTCTCACCCCTACGGCCAACGCCGCAGAAAACCCAAACGCATCACCCATCATGCACTATGACTGCGGAACTTCAATATCTTTACCACGCGAGCATGTTCTTTGTTGAATCCATGATGAAATTGAAATTCCGTTTCGCATTCATTCAATTAGCTTATAAGTATAGTAGACAGCTACATAAATGGACAAACGGTCAATTCTCGGAATGATGAATGAATAGGTGACGCTGGAAGTTTTAATTAAAAGGACAGATATAAATATCACATCAAAATATCAGACAATGTGAAAAATATTCATAACTAAGCAGCATAACTTTTATAAAAGCATTCATTTACTAACAAACCACCCAACTAAACAATGTATTCAGTGGGTTTAATGGAACAAGCAAATATCAAAGACCAATTTCGCTATTGCCTCTTCTAGTGGAGAGGCCTTGGAACTCCAATTTAATCAGCATTATGAGTTAATGTACAGAAATAAGAACCGACATTCACATCAAATTTGGCAGCGAAAGAGTAGACATTCTTGGATCCAGAATAAATTCTTCTAAATTAACGTATCAATGAAATTGGCAGCTGAATAAAATTGAATAACTGAATAAAATTAATTACTGAATAAAATGAAGCCATAGGAAAAAGCTGTGATAAAATGTCATCCATAAGCTTCACCGTGTCATAATAATAAATAACACCGGGACCACTTCCGAGTAGAATGAATATCTTGCATGGTATTTTTAATGCTACGGTATTGAAAATCAATTGCGTTTCCTTCACTCCATTAAGATATGACTAAGGTTTTAATTTCATAAATTATAAATAGCATAAAAACTTCTCCAAATTAATACCATGCATTTTATGAATGAATTTTATGACCTGCATTTTGAAAAATACGCTCACAGAGATTTAAAAAATAAATACGCCACTAGCAGCTTTCGACGCATCTAACGAATGTTTCATTTTTATCACCACAGAACTCTACACAGTGAAGGAATTACAAGGCACAGTTTTTTATTGCATCTCGACGCTTAATGTTTTCACAGAATAGGGAAGGAACATATTGAAACGGCGAAGAAAATACGCAAATAAGAGGAGATTGAATGTAAACGGCCAAACGTTAAGGAAAGAACACGGGAAATTCCGAAGGAGTACGACAAAAAGGAATACCAGGAGAAATATAGATGAGGCACGCAGGAAGAGAAGCACACGGGGTGGAAGACGAAAAGGTAAGAGGAGTCGGGTGGTAAAAAATGAAACAAAAATGATACACGAATGGCAAAGGAAGAGAGATATAAATATATACACGGGAGACGCTAAGTGAAATAAAGAATTCATGAAACGAGTGAGAGAAGACGGTTGGCGTGTGTGTAGTACGAGGGAGGGTGGGGGGCGAAAGAAGAGGGAAGCATACGATAGGGGAAGGAGAACCGTGGAGAGAGAAGAAAAAAGGAGGGGGAGGGGAAAGAATAGGAGGAAATAATGGAAGAGGGGAGTCGCAGAGGCGGAATGGGGTGCGGTAGCGGAAAGGATAAAAGGAAGAAATAAAAGGTAGCGAAGAGATGAATAATAACAATAATATCGTCGGTGGAATGCGGAGATAATAAACGCGAAAGAGGAGCCAAGTTATATGACTTTGGTTGCGAGGGCAGGAGGGCTGAGCGAACGGCACGCACTTAAAATACAAGCATCTAAATATATATCACAAAACATGTATCTATGAGTTGGTATATACTCACACACACGTACACAGTTGTTAATGTATAATGGTAAAATGATAATCGTGAATTTAAAACTTCAGGGGAAAAAAGTAGGAAAATATTTAAAGTTACAAGCATAGCCAAAGAAGGGAGACGAATAGTACAATTCAATACGGGCAGAGAGAAGTTTCTTTCACAAAGTAGCGTCTGAAAAGGTTTTTAAAGAAATGCAAGATAATAAGCATTGCATTTAATTACTACGTGTTAGTACGTGTTTTGGAAAAAAATCTCTTCAGTTTCTTATCATTTTAGTGAAATATATCATATTAAGCACAGATAGCCCATTAAGGTATTAGTACAATACATAACTACTTTAGCTGGGTTTTCAACAAAAAACTACAACCATCAGTTAATCGAAGTTAAACAAATAAAGTAGTCAAATGTACTATGCCTGAAAGACGGTCTGAAACATTGAAACCATTTCCTTTATTTAAATAAATAAGGGAATGTGCTCTTCAAGATATTAATAATTTCATTTGTAAATTCACCCAAATTTTAACAAACAATAGGTACTTTAAATATTGCCTATGGAAAAGTATGGATTTGTAAGAATATTAACATTGATGAGACATTCTCAATTACATCAAAGAGCAATATGTTCTAACATTATTCATATTTCAAATATAAGAGCCGCATTGTCCAGAACACGATGCCGAATGATGCTCAGTTACATATTAGCGTTTAATTGCACGGTCAAACGTGAACTTCCACAAAAACGAAGGGGCGATTCGAAGAGATATGGGAAAAAAGCGAGGGTTGGGATTGACAGGTGAAGCGTAAATAACCGAGGAAGACGGATATGTCGTAGACAAAAGAAGTCATTCATGCATGCTAAAGGAGCGTTGAAGAGAAAAGAAGAAACAGGAGAAGCCAAACGCAATTCGGAATAACAAGACTGAGAGCGAGAACTCAAAGTAAAATAATTCAGGACGTCATATTCTTTGATTCTTAATGTAGAGTCGATAAAGAGAAAACGAGGGTATCCTTTTAGAAAAGAGAAGTAAAGATGAAATAATGGCAAGAATTGCTAATGATGAGATCTGAGGGAAAATATCTTCATTAACTCATGAAAAAAGTGAAGAGAATGCGACAAGTGAAAACATTTTAGGGAAATAAAAAATATTAATACGAACAAAATGCAAATGATAGTTTATATCGTACAAACATGAGCACAAAAGTGCAGGGAAGGTGCTTGAAATATTTAAGTCA